>CM046370.1:12126823-12239376 GCA_025413025.1 Ficus hispida
TGGCAATGTTATTACAAAAAGTAATAAGCTTCTAATCAGATTGTTTTTGGTAGAACTAATTAAGTAGATTGTCGAGGAGAAGGTAATGGAGAGGAAATTAATTGTCGTTTGAAATGAAATTGCAGAAGAAGAACTAATTAATTATTTTGTTGAGTAAAAGGTAATGGAGTGGAAATCTGTTTGGGGGCACATTTGGCATTAGGAAATCTTTTTTTTTTATTTTTTTTTCTTCAACTTAAAATTACAATTTACATTTTCAACTGTCTACCCAAAAAAAATTTAAACTTTAAAAGTTTTTATAATTTTTTAATTTCAAGTCTAAACGAGTATTTTTTTTTAATTATATATAAGTTCAAGAGAGACAAAAAACAAAATTCATTTTGATTTTTTTTCTAAACTTATTTTAAATTTTTTATACGTTCACTCTAAATATATATATTTTTTTCAAATGCACATTTTCAAAACTACATCTCCAAACCTCCCACAAAATGGGCACTAATTGTCATTTTTTGTCATTTGAAAAAATGTACATACAGCACATTCTCTCATTCTCGTTTAAAATTCTCGCTTGTTAACACGCAGATGACGAGGAAAAATAAGAATGTCAATGAAATACTTATACAATTATATTTCACTACTTCATCATTGCATTTTAGTGAAAAATAAATGTGCCAGGATAAACATTCTTTCTGTTATCTTATATTTCTTTATGTGCGACACATTTATCAAAACTTATAGTTCACGCATTTTTTTTCCCTTCGTTTCTTTCTTTAACAAAGTCCATTATTTACCAAAATTTTGATATGCCAAAGGGCAACTAAACCACACAAGAGAAAGGGAAACGCTTAATTATTTCCGAGATTTACCCCAAATTTTTAGTAATTCATAACAACGTCTTCTCTTTTAGATAAATATCTCAAATTAGGTAAACTAAATCTTGGGGAAAAAAAAAATGATAATTCAATTTCCAATGAGAGGGTGGTCGCCAGCGACCTTCACAAAAATCCACGAAGAGGGGTGGTCATTGTAAATCTAGGTAACTAGGTCGTGACGGAGAGCCAGGTAGGTTACAATCCTGTGAGTCACAAGTCTCATCTAAAGCTGGCAATTTTGATCACGACACGACAACACAACATGAAACCAACATGAAATTAGAGGGTTTGAGTTTTCCTTAAATGGGTTTGGGTCAAAATAGGTTGAACCTACTAGACACTGTTAAATAAAGGGTTAGGACGGATTAAACCCACAATTAACCCATTTAATAAATGGGGAGAAAATTAGGGAAATAGCCATACTTTGACACCTACTTATAATGCTCTCTATAAAAGTAAAGTTGATAATTTTATCATTTCATAACATTTAATTAGATAAAAAATAAATAAATAAACAAAAATACCCTTATCTCTTTATTTTCTTCTCTTTTTTATTTATTGGAATAGTTTTCATATATCTTCGACTCCGTTAGGTAGCCGGTCTCTAGTAATCGACATACCACAAGTCGCCAACTACCGGTAGGTCACTGGTCGCCGCTCGGTCACCGATAAAATACAAAATGAATTTTGATAGTATGCAAAATAAATTCTATCAGAATCCAAAACGGTATTAGATTATATCAAAATCTAAGAAGGCAAAAAATGAATTATGATATAATACAAAACGAATTCTGATAGTATGCAAAATGGACTCTACCAGAATCCGAGAAGGCAAAGTAGATTCTGATAAAATTCAAAACGGATTCTAATATAATGTAAAACTTATATGCAAAGAAAAGTATTTTGAAGTTTCTACTTTGAAAATCAATATGCATTTCTTTTGTTTTTCACTTTACTTGCTTTATTTAACGAACTGTGTTCTCTGTTCAGTGCTGTATATTTTATATATTATATGCACACACTCACTCACATCTATACATATGCACATTTATGTATATAATTACATATAAAGTTGGAGAGATTTAAAGAGAAAGAGGAACCTAGTTTTTTAAGGATTCCATTAGGATCATCGGTCACAATCCAATCAAGATGCTAACTAGGTGCAAACCATCTCTTTGATACAGAACCAAGTGTAACAACAAGCACAATGAATTTAATGATTTTAATATTGTGAACTTTGAAAAAGTACTTGAACATTTCGATAGAATCAATTGGAAGCATGTGTTATTTTTCTTATGAACAATTTGCTTATTTTCGATGGTTTTTTTGCTGAGAAAATTTATTTTTGTTGGTTTGGTTTGTTTTTTGGTAATTTGTTTGTCGGTTTTCTTACTTCCGTTGTTTGCCAGGAAAATTTTTGATATTGTAGGATGAAAATAAAAGCGTTAATGATTTTTTGTTTCAACTGGATATGCGAAATAAAGAAAACTATGAGAATCCGTTTTGAATTCGATCAGAATCCGTTTTGGATTCTATCATAATGCATTTTGCCTTATCGGATTCCGGTAGAATCCATTTTACATTATGATAGAATATGTTTTGCTTTCTATTAGAATCCAACTGTTTTTCATTTTATCATAATCTGTTTTGCATGTTTTGCATTCCATTGGAATCCACTTTGTCTTATCGGATTCTATGAGAATCTGTTTTGGATTCTATTAAAATCCATTTTACATTCTATCATAATCTGATCGTTTTGCATTCTATCGGAATCCTTTTTGCCTATATTCTGTCATAATATATTTTAGATTCTAATAGAATCTCTCTGGCGACCAACATCAATACTGATGACCGGAGTCGGATACATCTAGTCATCTTTTGTTGAAATATGAAAATAAAATTCTGACGATTGAAGACCGACCGACGACCAACAGTTGAATAGAATTGGAGATATGTAAAAAAATATTCAAATAAATGAAAAATAAAATAAAATAAAGAGATATGAGTATTTTGTCTACTTACTATTTACTATTTTTTTCATTTAATTATTTAATTAAATATATAAAATGACAAAATTATCAACTTTACTCTTATGGATGATAAAATTATAAGAATGTGCTAAATTTAGGACATTCTTGTAAATCCCTCGTAAATGAGTCATATATGGGTTGACAAGAACACAACTCATTATTCACCCATTTTGAATCCTTTTAGATGGTTTCGAGTTTTCATAAATATCTTTCTATAATTTTTTATTTTTTGTTGAAATAAAAATAAGTGGAAAATATTTAAATCTCAAAGATACTTAATCTATTGTCGTTTAGGTATTTAATGAGTTTATATGTATTTTTGTATGCTTTTTAAGTACTAAAAATGATTTTATTTTTATTTTTTCTACAGTGGTAAAATGGATCCAAAATTGGTTATATAACCCTTTTAGTAAGATGGTTTGCCAGGTTGAGATGACACAATTAAGACTCGTTTTATAAACGGATGACACAAGTCGTGTCCATGTCAACCTTTTTACTAAAGGATCATGTTTGGATTTTGTTTTTGGATACGATTCTTAAATGGATCATGTTCGTGACAAGGTTGTATGTCAACCGAGTAGTCAAACAGGACAAAAACATGACCCAATAACATGAAAAACCAGCCCGGAATCCCACCGGCCATTGCGACCAACGCAATAAGTCACAACTCCCCAGCATGACACGACGCCTCACACCCCAAACAGCACGTAACATCTCCCCATGTTCCTTTGTTTTCAAGTCCTTGGATTTTCCAAGTTTTAATATTTTTTTAATTCGTGAAAAAGAAAAATCTAGTGCGCGTGGGTGCTCCAAAGTATGTTAAACAATGATCTACCTGCTATGACTTGCATTTCCTGCATATTTGAATTTCCGCCCAAAAAAAGAGTGATTGATCAATACCAAGTTATTCTAACATTAGGTACTCGGTGCAAAAAGGGAAAATACAGGAGGAAACATTGCAGCCTAAAAAAAAAAAAGTAAGGTGGAAATATTCAAGCAAAAGAAAATTTACAAGTAGGTGGAAGTAAAATTCAGGCACACAGAGAGAGAGAGAGTGAGAACAGTATCTTGAGGTGAGCAGAAGGTCTCAAGCAATATATACTCTTTTCAATCTAAAAACAGGTCAAATTTTTGGATTGTGGATTACAAACAAGCAATTCATCACGGGGTAGTTGTTTCTCAAACCCCAAACAAAGAAATGCTATAAGATGGCATTAAGAACCACATTATGGGTCCGAGACAAAGATGAACCTCAAGAGGCGGCGATGGTTTCTCTTACACCCCCACGGATCAAAGTACCCTCCTATGCCCTCCGAAAGCCCATATCTGGAGAATAAATTACAAAACAGAAAAACCAGTTATAATTCTTCTCTAGAAATAAGAGCAGACGAAATTACCAAAAACAATTCCTTTGAAAAGGAGGGACAGATCGATGCTGAAGCGATAACGTGTTTGATTAGGTAAAACCAGTACTTCCAATGAATGTCTTGATCAGTTAATATCCATTAATTTTACTTTAGCATTTAACATTAGGCCAGAACTGCGGTATGACTGAACTTTTGTTTTTTTGGGTCGCACGGTCCAAGCAAGTTATCAGGCATTGGATGGTGCAAAAATCGATTTGGGCCACTGAAATTTGAGCTGTATTTGTTGGGTGTCACCCAACAGCAAAATATTTCAACACTCTAGATCTCCATTGACTATCATCCAACTCCTGAGAACGTGTTGCACTGTACGACCATATTTGACTGGTCATACCGACTAAACATTATTCTGTAGAATTTAATTTCAGTTCCAAAATAAGATACTAGACAATAATCAATGTCATGTTGCCTCTTAAGAAAAAGTGAGATACAACAATCTCACTGATTGCATGAATCATGGAGCTCTGCTAACTCCTCTAAAGATGTTTTTTTCAATTTGATGAGCTTATTTATAGCAAGTACCAACCTTGAGGTTTGTATCCCAACTTCCTGTACACAAGGCACTCCCATCAGCCGACAAACCCAAACAACTAATTCGGCCCTCGTGTGAATTTTGGAGAGATCCCAAGTTCGAAACCACCTGCCATAGATATAATGGTTAATCCATTAAAATGCAATTATAGGAAATCTACCCGAACACAGGCACAAAGAATTGGAGGATGTACAGGAAGGAGAATCAGAATGTAAAATTCTATAGGCTTAGGTTTTAAATTTGGATGCTGAAAATTATATCGAGTCTTTTTTTTGGTGAGAAATGACAAATCAATTTTGTAATCAAAGGTGTTGTGACAGAGAAATCGGGAAAAATGGAACTTGGTGAGAAAGATCCAAGGACACATGTTATGGACAAATACACAAATAAACTGCCAGACGAGACCGTCCAAAATTTGGGAATTTGTTGTGCCCAACACTCTATGTCATTGTCAAGAGACTCAAAACCAAACACTTAAATGTTACTTTGATAACTCTAATAATTTCCCAAGATAGAATTGAAATCTTATACCCAAGCCATACAAAGCAAAAGAGAAGATTACCTCACAGCGGTAACCTCAAACCTTGCAGACACACATACGCATAAATTGAAGTACTTTACAGAATGAAGTACCACTCAGCGGGCAATGCAAGAGGATATTTGTGCAAAGAAGAATAAAAGGGCACTTAATATGCAAAAAGCGAAAATTACCTCGGCCAATAGAGTATCCCATACATAAAAATCGCCATTCCCGTATGCAGCAAAGAGAAGTCTTCCTGATATGGAAAATGCAATTGAGGTTACAGTTGCTTCTTCATTGTCACCGTGCTGTTGTTGGTATACTTGGAGCTGATGTCCAGTCCTGATATCAAACAACCTGCAAGTTCCATCATCCGAGCCAGTTCCAAATCGATTTCCGTCGGGAAAGAACTTTACAGTATTAACATCACCGTTATGACCATGAAAGGTCCGCACTGCTCGACTTGCCACACGTGTGTCCCACAGTCGGGCAGTTCCATCACATGAACCAGATACAAACATTCTCGGATTGGATCCATTAATTGAGACACTGAAACAATGAAACACGATCTTAGAGCAAGATTTTTGAGTAGGGTCCTGATCTTTTAGTCAAAATCTTTGTGCTGCAATCCCATAACGTTGTGGCTATGCATAAAGGGGTAAGAACACTTGCTTAAGTGTCAACTTAGAGGAACAAATTATTCAAATTTTCTTTTCTGTAGCCAAGCCTACACAATCTAGGTTTATGGACACTTCCGCAAAATTTACCAACATGTAAAAACTGTTGCTTAAGTTACTAATATTATTATTACTTTTGTTCTGAGTAATTGAAACGAAATTCAGCTGCTACTTCCAATGCCATTTATAAATACATGCATATATATATATATATATTTGTTTCTCTATACATGCACATTAATATTAAATTAGTATGTCTTCAATCATTTAAATACCTCAGCACGTCTGCAGTGTGTCCAGACTGAAATTCACCTCCAAAAACTGAAGTTCTAAGGCCTGTGGTAATATCCCACAAAACACATGTCTGATCACCAGAACTGGTAATCAAGTGAGTGTCCTCCTCTGGAACATATTGACAGGAGGAAACATAACCCCTATGCCCAATAAGTGTTTTTGCCACAGGAAGATTCCCATCTCTGTCAGTTGGGGAATTTAGATTGAAGATGGAGCAAACACTGTCAAGACCACCACATGCAACAGACTGCCCGGTCGGTGAAAAAGCACAGTTCATGACCCATGCACAAGGTAGCTTGATAGCGTGGGTTTTCTGGCTTGTTAGCGCATTCCACACTATCAGCCGCCCATCTTGAGATGCACTTACAATCCGATTCTTTTCAGGAGTCCAATCTAATGAATACACCTGAAAATTTCTCCATGAGCATAGTTCTTATTTAAACTTATCCAACTCGAAAAAAAGAAACAAATAATGCAGTCCAACATGCCAAATACACAATCGTTAGTTTCTGTTACTTTTTCTTTCCTGAAAAAATATGGCATTGACGGTGGCATCCTGCCCCCTCCCCTTCATCTATAGTAGAAATCTCGGGGCTCGCTATAGAAAAAAAAAATACCTAACCAACTCTACTCAAAGGATGAGCTATATTTTCACTTCCACCACCACAAGCCCAACACCACAACATCAACGGACCTCAATATGGGGCTATCCCTTTGAACCAAATCCTAAGAGCAGACGATAAAAGGGAGCGCTTATCCTAACCGCTGCACCACCCCATTGGTCGATCACAAAAATTTACAAAGCTAGAACTTGACACTGGTAAATAGTTATACAAATTATGATAAAAAGTTTTCGGAGGTCAATACCACATAAGTACAGCACACATGAACACAAAAATAGAAACCAATTACAGAAAAAATGTTCATTTTCGAAAATATTTTCCTACGCCTTCATTGATTCCACTCACCAAAACTTCAAACAATCCTCCAAATTCAAACTTTTTCCCAAGAAATTGCGGATCTTAAATAGTAATTTACTTCAGTTCAAAGAAATAGAAATTCTAATTGGATCGACCCATATAATACAGAACAAAGATGTGTGTATTCCAGAGGAAACTCATTCATATGGTTAGCACATACTTGATACAACAACATATATAGCAATACATAGCACACACACACACAGGTGTGTGTTTGTGTGTGTGTGTGTATATATATCTGTATTCACCTTTCCCGTATGACCTTGCAATGTTCTGCAGCACACAAGATCGGTAGGTCCAAACCGGACCGGCGTTTTACCCTGAGACCTCGCATAGCCTGCAACTGCAAAATTCACCACCACAACAATTAGATCCGTAAGTAAAATATTTAAAATAAAAAAAAAACCAAACACCTATATATTTGTGCATATATGTATGTATGCGTTTGAATGGGTATGAACAAGAACGAGGAAAATCAAAAGTTGCTGACCATCAGTGTCGAGCAAAGCAAGTCGCCTCTGCCTCAATCGCTCTCTGAGAGAGTTGACCGTCTCTGTGGCGGCCACGTGGCGTTCTTTCAGCTCGGCGACAGACATTTCTCTCCTCGAAATTTAAATTAGACGAAGACCGCCATAGCCACCAAAAGAAGAAGAAGAAGAAAAAGGTCTGATCTTCAGCTAGCTTAGAGTCCCATGGAGCGCAAAGTGCGGAGGTTCAAGCTCAGCACTTTGTCAGATTAGGGTTTTCATTACCACCCTCTCCTTTTTCTCTCTCTTCTCCGCCGAATTCTTTATTAATATAATTGGGTTTCTCTCTCTACAAATATAGAGAGAGAGAGAGAGAGAGAGAGGAGAGGAAGAGGTGATGGGGTTGCAGGTGCCCAGAGAAGCGGTGTCTCCTCCTCCGCAAACACAGCACGCAGTGACTCCTCTAGAGAGAGAGAGAGAGAGAGAGAGAGAGAGAGAGAGTGAAGCAGAAGAGAGAGAAGCAAGAAGGGAGAGAGGGGGAGAGGGAGAGAGAGAGAAAGAGAGAGATTAGGCTGTTGAAGAAGCGTGTGGGATTAACATGTCTTAATGGTGACTGTTGGAGTGTTCGTGGGCTCCATGTTAGACGACGTGTCGTTTGTTGACCCTCCTCTGTTCGTAGTCTATTTGATTTTATTTGATTGACACCTTGTCAATGTGGGAGGGTCTTATCTTAAATCTTTTTGTTTTTTACGCTAACAGTCCTCCTTTTAATATTCTATCAAAAATTGAATCTACACATTGAGCATACTTAGATCACATAAACTTTAATTAAAACTAGCATATAACTAAAAAGTTCTGAAAAAGAATTGTAACCGTACATTGTAAAGTATCTCTGATAGTGTTACGTATTTTAATTACAGTATAGTTTATTTCAAAATATTTTTGATAGAAGTATAACTTCTCTTAAAAAAATACTCAATTACTAACTTATTAATAAATGAAATACCGTTAACGTCACGGAAGATAAAAGTATTCAGTTAATAATTAGAGAAAGAAAAGAAAAAAAAAAAAGTTACGTGTTTTTAGTTAGAGTGAAAAAAGATCCTTATTCCATTATTGCATGCTTTTCAAAAAAAAGAATTCTGTAAATTGGGTGTATCTTACAGTACTTCTGTTGTCTAAATTTTTTTACCTTTGGTTAACTTTACCCTCGTACTTCTCAGCAAAAATAGAAAAATAAAATATTTACCTTTGTACTTTTATGTAAAAATTTTGACCAAAATAATAAAGAGAAAATCTGTGGTAGAGACCCTTTCAGGGTCTCAGGGTCTCTACCGGTAGAGCCTTTTTTTGGACCGTTAAGATTTAATCGAACGGTTCAAATATTGATGGTGTACGATATTTATCATACACCTAACCTCACACAATCATTCCCACCTAAACTCTTCTCCCTCGTCGGCGGTCTTTCTACCGCCGGCGATGGACGCCGGCGACTCATCCCCGACGTCGGCGACCCAACTCTGGCCACCTCCGGCCCCCAGCACCGGACGCCGGTCGTCGCCGCCGGTGACCCCATTTTCTCTCTCTTCCCCTTTCTCTCTCTTCTCTCTCTCTATTCCCCTCCCTCCTGTCGGCCCCCACCCCCAGCCTCCCCCCACCCCCGGCCGCCACCTCCCCCGACACCCCCCCCCCCGACGACCCCCCTCTCCCTCTCTCTTCTCTTCTCTCTCTCTTCCCCTCTCTCTCTTCCCCCTTCTCTCTCTTCCCCTCCCTCCCGCCGGCCCCCACCCCCGGCCCCCAGCCAGCCCCCGGCCCCTCCCCCGGCCTCCCCCACCCCCGATGACCCCCCTCCCCCGGCCGCCACCCTCCCCGGCCCCCCCTTCTCTCTCTTTCTCGCGATTTTGCGAGAGAGAAATCGCGAAATCGTGAGAAAGAGAGAGAAGGGGGGGCCGGGGAGGGTGGCTGCCGGGGGGAGGGGGGTCGTCGGGGGTGGGGGAGGCCGGGGGAGGGGGCGGGGCCGCGGGGGCTGGCTGGGAGCCGGGGGTGGGGGCCGACGGGAGGGAGGGGAAGAGAGAGAAGGGGGAAGAGAGAGAAGAGAAGAGAGAGAAATGGGAAGAGAGAGGGAGAGGGGGTCGTCGAGGGGGGTGCCGGGGGAGGGTGGCGGCCGGGAGAGGGGGGAGGCCGGGGGTGGGGGCCTGCGGGAGGGAGGGGAAGAGAGGGAGAAGAGAGAGAAAGGGGAAGAAAGAGAAAATGCGGTCGCCGGTGATGACGGCCGGCATCCGGGGTTGGGGGCCGGAGTTAGGTCGTCGGCGTCGGGGATGAGTCGCCGGCAGCGAAAAGATCACCGGCGACGGAGAAGAGTTTAGGTGGGAATGATTGTGTGAGGTTAGTTGTATGATAAATATCGTACAGCATCAATATTTGAACCGTTCGATTAAATCTTAACGGTCCAAAAAAAGGCTCTACCGGTAAAGACCCTCAGAGGGTCTCTACCACAACCACACCCATAAATAAATAAATAAATAAATAAGAAATATGATGTATTCCAATTGAGTTCAAATTCTTGAACAAAATATTAATAATTTTTCTTTCACAATTGAGCTTTTTTTTTTTCCATCTTCTTTTACAATCCAGCGGGTGAGATTTCGGCTCAAATGTACTTTTAGGAGCTGTTTGGAGCGGTAACTAAAGGTGATGTTTTGAAAATTGAGTAGGAAATGTGTGTTTTGGGAAAAGACTTTTAAAAAAGTTATGTGATATAGAAAATAGTACAAAATTTTAAAATGTGTTTGGAAAAAAATACAAAATGAATATTGTCTTGTTCATCTCATCGACACGGGTATTTTATCATAAAAATCATCTTATTTCGATTTGAAATGAGAAAATTATGGACTTTTAAAATTTGAGTTTTTTGAAAATAGAAAAGATGAAAAATTTGATTTAGAGTTAGGATTTTGAAATTTTGATAGTAAACTGAAGACGGCGCCTCAAAGCAGGCCCTTAAATTTTCACAAAAAATTCGAGTATGGAAAAGACTTTTTTTTTTCCTCTCTGTTTCTAAAGTGGTATGCCCTAAATTATTATAAATGTTAATTAAAAAAAATTAAAGTAATACTAAGGCCCCATTTGGATCCTATTCATATCTCTGTTTTTGAGTTGAAAAATGTTTAGAACGGTAACTTTAATCCCAAGATTTGAGCATCAATTTATATGGTGTATGAGTTGTCATTTTTTATTATTAAATGTTTAAAGTATTGTCACGTCAATTGATTGCATTTACTAATAAAAATATTATACATGAATTGATATTCAAAAAATTAGGATTGGATTCGATGTCCTTAGCATTACTCTTTTGAATTTAGTTTCTAAAAGCTCTTACAGTTACTTCAATTAAATTGAAATTTTCAAAAATATAATTCCTTCAAGCCGTATTTTTTTGTCTGATCTTTACAAATATAAGAACTGTTCTGGACATTTACATAATAGCTAAAGACAAGAGATGTCTGGGGAATTTTCCCTATCTATGCACCCAGTGATGAATACTTCGTCACAAAGAAGAAGAAGAGGAAAAAAACAAAACAAAACAAAACAAAAGGTGCACCCAGGACTGGCCAGTACTTATCTAGAGAAACAACAGTAAACTACCTTTGACAGGTATGATCTAATTATCAGTTAGAAATCATTGTGGGAGAGAAACATTGCAAGATATATAGAGAATTGTTCAAAAAAAAAAAAATTTATTTTTTTGGCTCGGAATTCTTGTTTTTGTTTAATTAGTGGAAGATTAATTGTTTTTTTTTAAAGATAATATAATAGAAAAGGTCAACACCACCCCCACCCCCCCCCCCCCCCGCGTTTTTTGGGTAGCCAAATTGGAAAAGTTTCATGTAATAATAAATTAATGGACATCATGTAGACATATAGGTAAAAAAATCAATATAAAACAAATATAATAACTTCAGGTAATGTTTTGCATTCCAGCTGAATTTATGTTTGCATAATAAATCATGCGACAAACTTTAAAACTTAAATAAGCTTTGAATATTGTATGAAGATGATCAATCATTCAATCATAACATACTTTTTAAGTACTGAGTTCATGTGGACGGCTAATATCTCATGCACTAATCATAAGATTATCTATGAAGGAGATTGTTTGCCGGCAATTTAATGTTTTAAATTGCTTAATTATTGTAGGTGCTGGATATCTACTGTCAAATTTTAACTGGAATTAGTTAATATAAATATATTGGAATGTATTGGGCCCTTGGAAATTGTCATTGAAATTCATAAAACAACACGATATAAAGATAATGAAGTAAACGAAATCAGAATAGAATTAACAACACCACAATTTAAAGAGGTTTGCCCAACGAGTGTTACGTCCTCTGTAAATGAGATTTCTTTACTGTATCTGAATGCTTTTGAATACAGAGAGAACTATTAATTTTTGCAAAAATGAGAAGTATCAATCCCGATCCCAGGGTCCCCTCTGTCAAGGGGGGTCTTCCTCTACTTATAAAGGAAGATCGGTGGGCCTGAACCCGTAACTAATAGTAAACGGTTACTGCTTATTATCCTTGGGACACGTGTCATGACACGGATTCGGTAGTTACTCGTATGAGTCGTAGATAGTGGGCCTCAGCGGTTACTCGTATATATCATGCCACGTATAGTGGGCTTAACAGTTATTAATGTGCAGCCATTGATAGTTATGAATTTGTTAGTTTTTATAACAAACATAGCACATCATTATCCATCATAGGTTCGACGGTAATAGAAGATGCTCCTTGTTACTTGTATTATAAACGAGTGACGAACAGTAAGTAGGAAACAAGGCTTTGTCCTTATAATCCATCATTCGTGGCTTATTTGAGATTCAATCTGTTGAAAAATCATGTTTGATCTGAACGTTTGATATTCGATTATAAACATTCACAAATATCAAAATGATTTAGAATCGTTGTATGGGTCTGGCCCATTTGTGTGAGCGATCGACGTTCAACATTCGAACGGATCAATGAGTTGGGACTGGCCTAACTATAACGATGTCTGAAATGAAATCGGGGGTTCGTCGTTCGTCAGACAAACGTCAAAGCTAACGTTTTAAAGGGAAGACGAAGTCGTACCCCAACAGATAGCCCCCCAGTCTATCGAGCGATGGATCCTCGATAGACTGTTTGGTCATAACTGATAAAATCGTATCAGTTATCGTTTCATCAGATCAAGAAAATCTGAACGGACTGACGAAATACTCGATGGGAAATCTCGAGCTTAGTGAGAAACGATAGCTGCATACACGTGGCATGTATTAATTGGGTGTCCTGAAACGGTATTGGGATTCGTACCGTTATGGCACAGGTCTGAGCTGGCGTGCGCGAGATTTCAGGATTTGCCACGATGCGATGTACGATCTTTTGAGCGGGAATTCGAATGGTGCTATTACCCCAGCCGTTTGATCAAAAATTCCCTAAAAATCAGGACCATTGGTTATATAGTGAAGTTATATAACGTTTCATACGCCAACATTTCCCCTTATATTTGCATTTGGAGCGTCTGAAAATCCAGAGCGTCCGAGAGATTTCGAAGAACCTTCAAACTTCAGGCAAGATTTCTTTTTGTTCTTTTTCTTTATTTCGAGTAGTTTTGATTCGGTAGAATTTTTTTTTATTCTGTTTCCGAATCCTTTTTAGTCGTTTTTGTGCATTTCTCTTGGGCGATTATTCTGGTGGAGATTTTTGGTGAGTTTTCTGGGATTTTCTTTAGGGTTTTTCTTGGGTTTTTGGATTACTGTTCTTTGTGTTCATCCAAAACTTCAAGAGGGTTTTGAACCAATAGGATATTAGATCTAAAAATTTTCTATCGTTCGTCCACGACTCAGTTTATAGATTATGGACAAGGAAAAACAAATTGTCAAAGATGTCGAAATAGAATGGACGAGCTCCGACTCCGGTGATAATAGTTTGACGATGAAGAATGGGCATCAGCAGTTCGTCAGTCAAGGCTCGAACATGAGTTTGCACAAGGTTGAAAAGGTGCTGAGACGAGCAACCAGGCATCTGAAAGGAATCGACCGGCAACTACTTCAGGGATCGATGTTTTGACGATTCCCCCTATCGCTCGATTGACGAAACCACCACGTCGTCTGAGTGTCGATTCTGTTCTACGAACGTCGAACCCAAAGTCAGTCTTGACAGAAGACGACTTGTCAGAGATTCGAGGGCGGTTTGATTTCCCAAACGAGGTCCAGCTTCGCCTCCCACCCAAAGGTGAATGAGCAGACACGGTGTAAGAAGGATGGATATGTATGTATACCATCTACTTCGAGTGTGGTCAGAGGCTTCCTCTTCCTCCTCTTCTTGTCCAGTGTATGCATCACTACCAACTCGCCATTCCGCAGTTGATGCCGAACGGGATGAGAGTTTTTTGGGGTTTAATAGTCTTGGCGGACGAAGCGAACGTCGAGCTATCAGTGGATGACATTCTAGCCATTTACTACCCACAAGAGAACTTCAAAGACCGAGGACGATACTCGATGTATCCGAGGAAGAAGAAGCAGGTGGTCGGCGAAATGAAGAACGCCGATCGATACTGGCAGGACCGTTACTTTTTCATGTTAGTAAATGAAAAGTCAATGGGGGGACTCGCCAATGCTTTTGATTCATTGTGGGGGTTTCTTCGTAAGTGTCGAACATAGAGTATCGAACATGTCATAAAGATCCTTTGTACTTGAATCTAATTTTATTTTTGTTGTATTGCAGGCCAGGAATTGAAGAAGCCACCACCGAAAGCTCTCTTGTTCGAGGAAAAACTCGAACGATTGCTTGCGGTCCCAAATAGAGAGTAGAACGAGATTCAAAATCCACACTGACTGCGAGCGTAGAGCCTTTGGAAGGACTACATCGAACTCCCATCAGGTATTCCTAAACGAGTTCCTTCCTGGGTAGATTGGCCGTTCGTGATCAGGGGAGCGTTGAATAGACTCTTCGGTACTCCACTGTTCATCGAACCATTAACTGACGAGGAGGCTTTGATCGCAGAATTCGCCTTGGACATGATGAACATCGAGTTTCCCTCTCCCAAGGAACTGCTAGCCAAGAGAAAGGCTGCGAAAGAAGCTGCGAAGGCGAAGGCCGATGCTGCTGTAGCAGAGAATGCTGCTAGGACTAACGAGCCAGTACCTCTGCCCGTGCTCGAATCTTCTCCCAAACCTCCCACGAAGCAGCCATCCCCAAGTCGTAAAAGAAAAGCTGTGGAGAAGGGTAAAAAGAAAGTTCCTGCAAAGAGGAACAAGAAATTAAAAGTCCCCTCTGTCGAGAAGGACGTCGAACCGACCGTTTCTCAGGCAGGTAGTTTGGTGGAGGTGGATTTGCCAGAGAACGTGAGTCTACTTGATGATCAAAAGGCGAGCGTTCAAATAATGAAACAGCTTATCTCTCAAGTAGATACTGATACTCTTAATAAAGGTCGAGTTCAGACTCATTTTGACAATCTACTGTGGAATAATTTGAAGGTACGTATTTATGAACTCTTAGGTTTCATATCGTGATTTTTTTTTTTTTTTGCCTAATCTGCTGTTATATTCTAGGCTGGCATTCAAGCGATGGGACTCTTCTATCGAACAACGGGGAGAATTCACGAGCAGAGGCTTATGATCGAGCAGCTCGAAGACAAAAACAAACAGCTCGAGGACAGGAACAAACAGTGGGAGGATAAGATGGTGAACATCGAACGGAAGTTCGATGATGTAAAAACGAGCACTGAAGAATTGATAGCTGAACTTAACAAGGTTTTGCAATCTGCCAAAGAAGGATACGACATGATGAAGGTTATGGTCGATCGATATAATAAGGCACAAGCAAAGATCACATCTCTTGAAGCTGACAATTCTGCACTTACGGAGCAAATAACGGACGCTTTTGAGAAGGCAACTCTGAAGGCTTGATACGATATACTCAAGGAGTATAAACAAGGTTTACTTGTCGATGCCGACGTAGATGAAGAAATCGAGCTGTATGAAGATCCTTCTGGTGAAGCCGGACCTTCATCACCCGTCCATGATCCTCCTGCAATAGAGTCTGATGTTCCTGATAACGAGCCCCCAGTTGATGTCTCAAGAGGCAGAAAATTAGATTTTCTCTTGTAATCAATTAATTAATTTTTTTTTATTGGAACGATGAATTTTTATGTAAAAAAAAATTTATTCTATTGAATTTAAAATTTTTCGCTTACAAATTTATCATTGTGTGCAAATATGCAAAATGTGATGTTAAGTTTATTAGATCGAACATTGGATAACGAATTACGTAGCAACCGAGCTACGAAGATAAATAAAAGCTGTTCGACTAGGAATCTTTCAGTTCGTTAGGACGAACGTTATATATTGAATCGAACAGCGATCGAGCTGCAATGTCTACTGGAAACATATAATAGTAGATTTTTAAGTTCGTTAAGACGAACATTATATGTCCCAGCGTTAATGATTGAAAATGTTGAATTTGCAATCAATGAAAATGTGTTTAAAAGATACACGTTCTCTTTTTCATAAAACATGTTTTTAATAATGGAATGTAACTGGACTCGTTCAAATGTGACGAGTTGCCTACGTACCCAAAGTTTAGGGATCAAGCCATTCGTAGTTCCAATACAATTAAATACGAATTTTACGACTGAACTCGTACTAGTGTATACGAGCTGCCTACATACCTAATGTTTAGGGATCAAGTCGAACGTAGTTCAGGGCAGCTCGCGCATTGTTTAAGAACAATGAGGCCTTAAGGCATAGATCTACTGGTTTGATATAGCAATGAACGCTCGCCGTAATAGATCTAGCCCTTACAAGAATAAAGATTATAAAAATTTAGAAGTCTTGGTTGAAAAATACAAAAATTACAGATAATATTTACGGAGGTGATGTGCGTTCCAACTGCGGAGAACTTCTACTCCATCGCTCATTTCCAGACGGTAGACGCCTGGTTGAATAACCTTTAAGATCCTGTAAGGACCCTCCCAATTTGCTCTCAATTTTCCTGCATTTGGCTCGGCAGTGTTCTGGAATACTTTTCGAAGTACGAGATCTCCTTTGTTAAAAGTTCTCGGTCAAACTTTCGAATTGTAGTACTTCACCACTGATTGCTGGTAGTTTGCCATGCGAATCAAGGCTTGATCTCGTTTTTCGTCAAGAGCGTCCAGACTGTCATTGAGCATTTCTTGATTGTGACTTTCATTTTCAAAAGCCAATTCACGCCGGAGTGTAAGGACACCGATTTCTGCTGGGACAACAGCTTCAGCACCGAAGGTTAGCGAGAATGGAGATTCACCATTCGCTCTTCGTGGGGTTGTTCTGTACGCCCAAAGTACTCCATGAAGTTCGTCTACCTATCGACCCTTTCAAGCTTTGAGCTTCTTCTTCAAATTCTGAACAATAGTCTTGTTGGTAGCTTCAACTTGTCCGTTCCCTTGGGGATACCTCGGGGTTGAAAAGCTGAGCTCGATCTTCCATCCTTGACAGAATTTTCTGAAGTTGCCCGAGATGAATTGAGATCCATTGTCAGTGACAATCTCCTGAGGCAAACCGAATCTGTAAATGATATTCTTCCAGATGAAGCCTTCGACGTCCGAATCTTTTATATCCACAAATGCTTCTGCCTCAACCCACTTTGTGAAGTAGTGAGTGAGTACGAGTAGATATTTGTGTTGGCCGCTCGCCCTTGGCAATAGACCCACTATATCCATCGAATATTTCATAAATGGATAGGGTAACACAACGCTCGAAAGTCGTTCGGATGGCTGGTGGAAAACAGGGGAGTGCCTTTTGCATTTATCACACCGCTTGACAAAGTCTTCGCTGTCTTGGAGCATGGTTGGCCAGTAATAGCCATGACGCTTGACTTTGTTGCATAGAGATCGTCCCCCAGAATGATTTCCGCATTCGCCTTCATGGATTTCTTTCAACACCTAAGTAGCTTCTTTGTCGTCGAGACATCGAACGTAGGGACCGCTAAACGAACGACGAAAGAGGATGTCATTGATTAGTGAAAATCTTGCAGCTTTAGTTCTGATCTTTCTTGCCTCTTGTTTGTCATCTGGTAACAGTCCCTTCTTCAAGTAAGCTACAATAGGCATTCGCCAGTCTTCCTTTACTTCGTCTGAAGTAATCGTGGCCTCAATCTGTATGCTGGGCTCTTCAATAAATCCGACTGGAATGCTTCGACGCATATGTGACTCGGACATCGAACCGAACGCAGCCAAGGCGTCCGCTTGTATATTTGAGTTCCTTGGAACTTGTTGGATCTTGTATTCTTCAAAATGCTGAACAAGCGAACGAACAATGTTCAAGTATGCTTCCATTCTTGTATCCTTGGCTATGTATTGTCCGAGTACTTGATTCACAATGAGTTGTGAATTGCTATATATGGGGAGGCGTCGAGCCCTCAGTGCTTTAGCCAAGCGTAGCCTAGCAATCAAAGCTTCATATTCGGCTTCGTTGTTCGAAGCGTTGAACCCTAGTCGAAACGACTGCTCGATTATTTCTCCGTCAGGTGACTTACAAAATACTCCAACTCCAGATCCCTTCAAATTTGATGCCCCGTCCACCATGAGTGTCCATGAGCATTCTCCTTCGTCTTTCGTTGTGGAAGGAATTGGAGTGAGTTCAGCTATAAAGTCGGCAAGTACTTGTGATTTCAAACTGGTTCTGACCCGATATTCGATGTCAAATTCGCTCAATTCTACCGCCTATTTTGTCAGACATCGAGATAAGTTTGGACTATGCAGAATGGCTCATAGGGGATAGGTTGACAATACGACGATTGAGTGTGATTGGAAATATGGCCTCAACTTCCTTGCAGCCGTTACCAAGGCAAGGGCCAACTTCTCAACTACAGGGTATCTCATCTCCGCTTCAAAGAGAGACTTGCTGACATATAGACTGGTTGCTCGCCATTCGAGTCTCGTATAAGAACGGCGCTTACTGCTTCCTCAGTCATGGCTAAGTATAAAAATAAACTTTCTCCGGTTAGCGGTTTGGCTAGAATAGGAGGGCTGGATAAATACTTTTTTAATTCGTCAAAGGCTCGCTGGCACCGCTCGTTCCATTCAAACTTCTTGTTTCCTTTGAGTAGCTTGAAAAAGGGTTGGCACTTGTCAGTCGAACGAGCGATAAATCTGTTCAGAGCTGCAATTCGGCCAGTTAGCTTCTGAATCTCCCTCTTGTTTCTGGGAGACGGCATATTAATGATTGCCCTTATCTGGTCCGGATTAGCTTTGATTCCTTGTTGCGTAACAATGTAGCCCATGAATTTTCCAGATGTAACACCAAACGAGCATTTACTGGGATTCAGATGCATGTTGTGCTGCCTAAGTACTGAAAAACACTCAAACAGGTGCTCAATATGGTCTGCAGCCTTTAACGATTTAACCAGGATGTCATCAATATACACCTCCATCGTTCGACTAAGCTGGTCAGCGAGCATCGCGTTAACAAGTCTCTGATATGTTGCACCAGCGTTCTTCAGCCCAAATGGCATAACTTTGTAGCAATAGATTCCCCTCTCTGTGATGAAAGCTGTCTTCTCTTGATCATCGGGATGCATGAAGATCTGAGTGTATCCTGAGAACGCGTCCATGAATGAGAGCAATTCATGTCCTGCGGTTGCATCAACCAATCGATCGGTATGTGGCAGGGGAAAGCTATCTTTTGGGCAGGCTTTATTCAAATCTGTGAAGTCGATACAGACTCTCCATTTGTCATTTTTCTTCTTGACTATTACGACGTTCGCTAGCCACTCCGGATATTGCACCTCCTTGATGAATCCAGCCTCGATTATCCTTCATATTTCATCGTTGACGATCTTATTACGTTCGATTCCAAGTTTCCTTCGTTTCTGTTTGACAGGCTTGTGGCTTGGATCGACGTTGAGTCGATGTGTTGTCACTTCTGGATCAATGCCTGGCATGTCTTTGTGTGACCATGCGAAACAGTCTTGATTATTCTGGAGGAAACTTAGTAACTGTGTACGAACAGTGTCCTCGAGCAGAGAGCCAACGTTGATGACTCGATCTGGCTGGGCTGGGTTTATCTGGATCTCATTTAACTGCTCCACGTCCGGTAACACTTGATCGTTCGATTCTTTCTTTTTCTCTAATTGCTATAAACGATCAACTTGTTTCATCTTCAGAGAATGTAGGTAACAGGTTCGTGCGACCTCTTAGTTTCCCTTGATCTCTTTAACACCCTTCTTCATTGGGAACCTGATTCTCTGATGATATGTGGACGGAACAGCCTTCATGGTGTGAATCCACGGCCTACCAAGAATAATATTGTAGGCAGAAGGGCAATCTAAAACTAAAAAGGTGGTTAATTTGTTCTCTCCTGCTGCGAAAACATGAAGTTTAATCTTTCCAACAGCAACGGTCGACTCTCCATTGAAGCCGGTCAAAACGGTCATCGAACTCTCGATGTCTGACTCTGATAATTCCATCTCCTTTAGTGTTGAAAGAAAAAGAACATCTGCTGAACTCCCATTGTCCACAAGAATCCGACCTACTTCACAATTGGACACGTTAAGAGTCAAAACTAACGCGTCATCGTGAGGTCGGCTGAGGCTCGTAGCCTCACTGCTATGGAACGTGATTGAATGCTCGGCTGGATCATCAGGGAGTGTCGTGGCGATCGGCTTTGTGGCTCTTCTTCGGTGGGTCTTAATTGAATTTACAGTTTCTCCACTGTAAATTGAACCCCCACAAATAACTCCAATAGTCTTGCGAACTGGTGGAGGCGAAGGTGTATCCTCGATCTGCTACACGACTCTTCGTTCCTTGGACTCGTTGCCAAGTCCATAGGTTCTTTCCCCTTCTCCGTAAGGAATTCGCGAAGATGGCCTTTCTTGAGAAGTTCGGCGACCTCTGCTCTCAGCGCCCTGCAATCGATGGTATGGTGGCCATGATCTCTGTGAAATTCACAGTACTTCATCATATCCTTCGCAGGATTCTCTGGCAGCCTTTTTGGCCATGTGACGAAGTCTTGGCACTTGAGGTGAGCGACGAGCTCTGAAGGACTAATGCCGAGGGCATACTTTGGTGGGGAGAGTGGACGCTTGTGGTCACGCCTGGTTATTCGTTCTGCTCTATTCTCTGTTCGACGTGGAGGGCGTGTACGCTCACGTCTAATAATCTTCTCTCGTTCTACGCGAACCCTTGTCACTTCTTCCCTCGTCCGAGCGAGATCGCGATCAACTCGTTCATTCTCCTCCTTTAATTCAATGAATCCTTTTGCCCGGTGTAGGGCATCCTGAATCGTTGGAGGGTATCGAGTGCAGATCTCGTTTTTGAACAAGGATTTATGCCTCAAGCCCTTCTTCAATGCTTCTCTCGCTGTTCCGTCGTCGAGCCCAGATATCTCTGAAATCGCCTTGCTGAAGCACTTGATATAAGCGCGAAGCGATTCATGTGGACCTTGTATCACGCCCCAAAGGTCCTTGGTTGTCTTCCCCGACTGAATGTGGACTGAATAGTTACGCATAAATTCGAGCGATAGTTCGTCGAACGAATCGATCGACTCTGGGGGTAAGTTATAAAACCATCTTAGAGCTGCTCCTTTCAAACTCTGCGCGAACAGCTTGCACATCATGTCATCGAGCATTCCCGTTGGAATGTTCGTTGACTGAACAACATGTTTATATTGCAAGAGATAGTCATAAGGGTCCGACATTCCGTCAAATCTCGGGAAAGAGATGCTGCTAAACTTCAGAGTAATGGTGTATGTGATTCGCTTGTTAGATGCGTTTCTCTGACACCACGAGCAAGGTCATCGAATCCCGGAGTGGAGGTCATGGCACGATGAATCTGGGAGGAGAAGCGTTAGTCCATCTGGGTCTCTAATGTCCTCATTTCTTCGGACATGAAATTTCTCATCATGTCTTCGACGTTCACTGTCCCTTGTGGAATAGGACGTTCAGGAGGTGACGGGATGTCGGGCGTCGAACGCCGAGCTTGAGTTGTGTTTCTCCTTGTATCAAATCCATAGACTGGTCGTTGTTGTTGCTGTTGTTGTTGTTGCGGCTGCGTTCGTCCTTCATTCCCTATAGTCGGGTATCCGGGTGTGTGCAGTGGTTGCATTCGAGCTATAGGGCTGTATGTGTTATTCCTCGTTTGTTGAGGATTGAACTGTGTGGCCTGCTGCCAGCCCCCAGCGCTCGCACCGGAAGAGTACCCCACGTATGGGTTGTAGTAAGAAGAGTAAGCAGCCTGTGCATTGATGGCCATCAACTGGTTCTTAAGAGTCTAGTTCTCAGTGTTGATATTCTACATTTGGCTTTGTTGGGCGCTGTACTTCCGGGTGAGATCCTCTATTAAACGCGTCAGGTTAGCGATTTAGGAGTTCGCTTCTGAAGTAGAAGCCTCTTGGGGATGAACAGGATTTTCCTGAGAAAACTCCTCTTGATGTTCATGTTCTTCAGCCATTGTTGCCTTACAAATTTCGAGTGTAAAATGTCCAAGGGCCCCACGGTGGGCGCCAAACTGTAGGTGCTGGATATCTACTGTCAAATTTTAACTAGAGTTAGTTAATATAAATATATTGGAATGTATTGGCCCCTTGGAAATTGTCATTGAAATTCATAAAACAACACGATATAAAGATAATGAAGTAAACGAAATCAGAATAGAATTAACAATACCACAATTTAAAGAGGTTCGCCCAACGAGTGCTACGTTCTCTGTAAATGAGATTTCTTTACTGTATCTGAATGCTTTTGAATACAGAGAGAACTATTAATTTTTGCAAAAATGAGAAGTATCAATCCCGATCCCAGGGTCCCCTCTGTCAAAGGGGGTCTTCCTCTATTTATAGAGGAAGATCGGTGGGCCTGAACCCGTAACTGATAGTAAACGGTTACTGCTTATTATCCTTGGGACACGTGTCATAACATGGATTCGGCAGTTACTCGTATGAGTCGTAGATAGTGGGCCTCAGCGCTTACTAGTATATATCATGCCACATATAGTGGGCTTAACAGTTATTAATGTGCAGCCATTGATAGTTATGAATTTGTTAGTTTTTATAACAAACATGGCACATCATTATCCATCATAGGTTCGACGGTAATAGGAGATGCTCCTTGTTACTTGTATTATAAACGAGCGACGAACGGTAAGTAGGAAACAAGGCTTTGTCCTTATAATCCATCATTCATGGCTTATTTGAGATTCAATCAGTTGAAAAATCATGTTTGATCTGAACGTTCGATGTTCGATTATAAACGTTCACAAATATCAAAATGATTTAGAATCGTTGTATGAGTCTGGCCCATTTGTGTGAGCGATCGACGTTCAAGATTCGAACGGATCAATGAGTTGGGGCTAACCCAACTATAACGATGTCCGAAATGAAATCGGGGGTCCGTCGTTCGTCAAGCAAACGTCAAAGCTAACGTTTTAAAAGGAAGACGAAGTCATACCCCAACAATTATGTTCATTTAATTGTTGAAGATTCTCATTGAGGGTGGATGGGTGGTGTTTGTCTTTTCAACTTCTCTTCAGTTCGGTGAGACTTAAATGAGTTGGCTCATATTATTGAGAAATGAGCTTTGGTTTATGAGATATGTCGTTTGGATTAGGGGTGCATAAGAATATCAGTCTCCCATCTATCCACCCGATCCATTCTGCTCCGCCCTGCTATAAGTGGGTACATCTTTAGATGAGTGATTCGAAGTTTGTACTTTTTTTTATGTCATTTTGTAGGCTATGGTTTTTTTTTTTTTAATGTAAATTGCTGATTTAGTCTTTAAATTTTTTAATTTGCATAATTTTGATTCTTTTTTTTTTTTTGGTAGTATGAACTATTAAAATCATTAATATAATAGTCTTTTTTGTTAATTTTTATATGGAATCCGTCCGTGATTTTATTCAAAAGCGATGATCATTTACATATTCCGTCCTATTATAGCATTGTTTTTAATACTTTAAGATCACTCAAGCTATGAGGGAAAAAAAAAAAAAAAAAAAGGAGAGAGATAGAGAGAACAGTAGCATTTTACCCTTTTTTTTTCCAATAATTGTTAATGTATTCCTTCTTATTTTCCAAAAAAAAAAATGAAGAAGAAGAAGAAGAGTTTGGGCATATAAAATGTAGAAAAGTGATACAAAGACCACGTTGAGAAGTGCAGCCACCCCATACAATAAAGTAATTCCCAACTCTTAACACTTGAGGAAAGCCAGCTCGTGACTATGTGAAGAAAATCTAATTTATTAAGACTAACCCAATATGTGTGTGTCTATATATATATATATATATATATATGCATCCAAAAAGAAATATTCCTGTTGATGGGTGATTTTCAATAGTTGGCTAAGTATGCTAGCCAACCTAGAAGATTAGAAGGTCAACCAACCAGGAAGAACGTTAATAGTATGCTTGGCGCACTCCTTAATAGTAATCAACATATTGCATCATTGTAGTCGGTTCATCCCGAAATAGTGGTCAGCACACCACACTCACATGGTCAGTTCTGCTCCGATATTGGCCGAACGAGGATACCACTGTGCTTGGCACACTATGTAAAGGTGGTCAGCGTGCTTCGCCTTGATGGTTGACACACATAACAATAATCATTTGAGCATGTCGGACCACTTGAGAAGACTAGCCTTGAGATGTCAAACCAAGAGAGCCTAGCGGACCAGGACACTCCGTACTAGATTGAACCAACCAGGATAGGCTAGATTTGACCACTCAGGAGTAGGGAAGAGAAGACCAACTTAAGAGTGGGAGTCGAACTGTTGGACCAGGAGAGCCTAGCAAACCAAGACACTCTGTGCCGGGCCACAGCAACTAGGACAAGCTTGATCCGATTACTCAAGAGTAGGGAAGAGAAGACCAGTTCAGAAGTAGAAGTCGAACTGTCGAACCAGGACCCTTCATACTATATTGTACTTACCAGGATAGGCTATATCCAATCACTTAGGAGTAGAGAAGCGAAGACCAGCTTAGAAGGGAGTTGAACTATCGAACCAGGAAAGCCTAGCAGAATAGCCAACCAAAACCCTCCGTATTGGGTAGAACAAGCTAGATCCGACCACCCAAGAATAGGGAATCACATCTGGTGTTGTGCTAGGATTTTTGACATCAACAATTCCTCAATTTAAAAATTAAAAAAAGAAATATTTCCTACAATACAGGTGCATACTCCAACCAAAATCCTATAATTTGTAGAGTAAGTGTACTAGTTACAAGTCAGACAAGCAAAAATTGTAATATTTTATTTTGCAAAAGTCTAATTGAGATTACTAAGGCATTCAATTGTACAAGACATAATTCTTTTGAATGGTTTTCAAAAAAATGGCCAAGGCAATGAAACTGAAAGGAAGTGGAATGAAGAGTATGACTTATGAGTGGGAAATATGTATATATATACATACATTATAGTACACATATATGCTCTCGTGACCATGTGGGATCCACATATCTAAAATCTAATCATAGAACCTGCGAGCTTTACCCTTTCATGGGTATGTATGGCCAGAGAAGAAACTAAAGAAAAATTAGATCAGCCGAAAGTACCAAAATAATAATAATAATAATAAATTAGGACAAATTTAACTTCTTCATAACACAAAATATCTTCCAAATTTTAATTTATAACATTTTTTTCTCCAAACTTTGAAATATTTGTGAATTTTTCCCTCATTTGAATTTTTGACAGAAAAATACATGTGACAATAGTTGACAGCATGAGTTAGGATTTTTAAATATAAAATTATGAAATTATCATTATAATTATGTTAAAAAAGTAAATATTTAAGTTAATTATTATTTTTTCCCCTCATACCTCTCTGTTATAAGTTATGGGTAAATTCATAATTTCACATTTAATAAAAGTAACGAGTCTCAAGTATGCCACCAACGAGTGTCTCTTTGTAGTTTCACATTTAAAACTCCCAACTCATGTTGCCAAGTACGTTTTTCCGACAAAAATTTAATTGATGGGAGAAATTAGCAAACGTTTCAAATTTTGGGGGATTGAATGTTATAAATTGAAAATTAGAGGATGTTTTTGTGACAATGTCTAAAGTTTGGGGGGCTAAATTTGTCCAATTAGACACTAATCTAAACAGACAAATAGCTAGAGGACCCCAGAGAATCTGACAATAGTGCAATTTAGCTAGAACATGTCTCAATGTGATTTTTCATATCTGCTCATTAATTGAATTGTTGTGGGGTTATTGATTTTACAAGATTTGAAATTGTTGAAAAAGACAGGTTTTTCTTTTCTTTTCTTTTTTTTTTTTTTTTTTTTTTTGGGTAAAAGGGTTGAAAATGATAGGTTTTAAGCAGTGTCGTTCATCGAGAAACAATCAGGTGTCGAAAAAGTGATTATTTTCCAACAAACGACATGTCGTAGGTCGAAGTTGTATTTTGCTTGGAATTTTTAAGAAAACGGCATTAACAGGAAACGACAAGTTGGAGGAAAACACAACAAAAAGTGACTTCCTGGTGACAAAATCACATGAAAGCTTACAAAGTCTAACGGAAAACAACCTCTTGTAAAAACGACGTCTTATCTAAAATGACATATAATACCATCTCTTATGTATATACTAATATTAATTTTAATATTAAGAAAATTATGAGAACAACCCTTTAATTCACAAAAATATATATCTATATATATATATGTATATATATATATATATATGAAAATAGGATATATAAAATTTTATGTTATAAAATTCTGCGGACACAACACTAGAAAAAAAAAAATTGTGCTCTAATTAATGTATAAGATTATTTCTAATGATATAACTCATCATTGTTAAGTTTTGAAATTTGTAAAACTAAACTTTTAGTATTTAAATAATTAAAATTCTAATATTAAAATGAAAAATAGAAATTGAAGATACCAATCAATAGCAATTAAATATTAAATTAGTATTTTTTTTTTTTAACCATTAGGTTTAGTATTTGCCAAATTTAACAATAAATATAACACTCCATCACAAATTATTGAGAAAATTGTTTCATTGAGATAATTAAAAAATCACACACGCACAAACCTAATATAAACAAAAAATAAAATTTTAATTAATAGTTATTAGGTGGATCATTAAGGAGTCAAAAGAAAAAAAAAAAAGATGTTTCCGATGCCGGGAATCAAACCCGGGTCTTATGGGTGAAAGCCAGACATCCTAATCGCTGGGCGACAGCGGATTTGCGTGCAATTTTTTAACCAAAGATTTTTGTAACTTTACGCATAACGTTTTTTTTCCTATCTCACTTTAGTCTCTCGGCGACAAGCCTCTTATTATTATTATTATTATTATTATTATTATTATTATTATTATTATTATATATTATATATTTTTTTTTTTTGCAATGTAATAAAAGTTAGAGGCAACAATAAAATCATGTGTTTTAATTAAAAATAATAATTACTAGGTGAAGGTCTCACTATCACTCAAAAAAGCATAATACATAACTTTGTGCACTCGTCCATAAGTTAAATATTGGATATGTAATTATTGGAACGATTGTTGGAGACTTAAATTGAGGATATCTGCATGATAAATTGTATGATGTTGCATATCTCCTTGAATCAAAGAACTTTTATTTTAATTTTTTTTTAATAAGAACTTTTACTTTTACTTATATTATTTCATGTGATATACATATTACATACCGAAATTGGTAATATCTAAGATTATTCATGATTATACATAAGAAACTGAACTATAAAAAAATGCATTTCATATGAAAATATTCGGTCGCCACTTCTTAAGTACAACCAACAAGAATAGGTTTAGGTAAATTTACTTACCTCATTTCTAATGACTTAATTTATGATTTTCAAAGGCATCATGATGATGATTGACGACGATGATGCAATACTAGGTATATCTTTAAATAAAAAATATAAAAAAAACCAAAAAAATTTAATGTATATGAATATAGTTATTAATTATGTAATTACTGAAGTTAGTAAATAACACTAGAATATCTTCCTCATAAGTCCAAAATTTTGTATCATCAATAATTTGATTTCCATACTTTTTCTCTATTGCGAAAATCAATTTTGTATAGAAGCTCTCATGTTCTTTGTTTATTTATTTGGGTAAAATGAGTTTTTTTTTTCTTTTTCTTTTTTTTTTTGGCTTGATGTAAAATGAGTTCTCTTTAGTTCCTTTAAAAACAAGCTCTTTCAGCTATTCTGGGACCAAAAAAAAAAAAGTTTTATGAAAAAACTAAACAATGTAACTAAATTGAGCAAAGGAAGAATACAAGTATTTGAGAAACAAAAATTTATGGTTAAATTTAGCCAAAGATAATTTCAGCTGATTTTAGAAACTAACATTTTCCAATGAATATGCTTTTGTGATGGCCTACCGAAGCATGCGAGACCATAAATTGTGATGTACATAAGACTCGACAAATTGAAAAATCTCTTATTCGGAAAAAATTGCATTTTCATTTTAATTTAGAATAATCTACAAATTTTAAGAAAATATATATTTTTAATCATGTCGTTAGCACAAGATCAACTCTATGACACATAGTAAGAGACTTAAATTCAAATGTAAAAAGACTAATCTACCCTTATGTGAACTAATCTATTATGAGTTGTCATTCTAATGATCTTAATATCTGATCCCTGCATGACACATTGACTACATATAGAAAAGATATACTAAAGAATTCCATAACATTTTCTGTTACAAAACTCCCATCATAAACATCGTAAAAGTTAAATAAATAAATAAAGTTACTTTTTGCAAGCAACCAAATTATTTTACCAATATTAACTCTGCAAAAGAGAAAGTGTTGTTAAAGGAAGAGCAAAAATCTCTAAATAATCTAAAAATTCAACATTTACAATAAAATATTATTTGGATGCTCTAATTAGAATGTCCGGTGCTTCTTTTATAATTGGGTTATGGCATGCAATTTTCATTCCACGTGAGACTATGAAATAAATCAACATATAACGAGGAGGTTTTGATCCGATGTGGGAGACGGTCGACCTCATGCAATTGCTGACTATCTTGATCGACTCCATCTGTATCAAAATTGCCTCTTTCTCTATTTTGCAAAATTTCAATCCTTCTAGATGATTGCAACAAGGACATGTTATTGCAAATACATGAGGGATTCCGCTATCTCTCTCTCTCTCTCTCTCTTTTTTTTTTTTTATATGTACAATTATTTTTGTTGGTGTTATTAATAAGATTCACTATTACTTTTTTCGTTCAACCGTAAAACCAATGGACTCATAATGAATATTAAAGAAGAAAATACAAGATCGGAGAGGACTAAGAAAAGAATAAAAGATTAGCTAGTAAGAAATACTATCAATAAAAGTATATATAAATATAAATTCAGATAACACAATTAGTATCTTCATATAACATATTTAAATTTCAATCTGATTCTAATATAATCCATTATCTTAAAATCATAAAAATAACTAAATTAGTCGAAATCTCTTAAAAGCATGCCAAAGACTATTGGATATGTTTGTATTCTATGATCTTCTTGGTGAAATCTTACCTTGATTTGCCCCAAATGTATGGTTCGTACGGTGTGATGGTACGTATGATTTTTTTTTAATATCTATAATGGAGCTTTTTTTTTTTTTTTTTCTCTAATTGGATTATTATATGGGAAAATGAAAAACTTCAAAACTAAACGACTTGGGAAAATATTATAACCCAATTTGAGAATGATTCTGTTAATAAATATCATGGTTTGAGTGATACATTTTTGTGTTTTCCTTATTGATGTTATTGTTGTATGTGCGGTTTTGAATTATGTAACTTTAGATACTAATTACAAAATCAAACGTAAAGCTAGATTGCAAAATATGGAACACTCAAAACTAGTCCAACATCACGAATTCATTTTGAAATTAAGCTTCTATAATTATCAGCCAAGAAAAAAACGACAAGTCGTGTTGAAAGATAAAAATAAATAAAAATTTCCGTTGCCGGGAATCGAACCCGGGTCTCCTGGGTGAAAGCCAGATATCCTAACCGCTGGACGACAACGGATTTGGGTTCCTTTAGCTCAAATAAATAATAATAGGAAACAAGATTAGTTTCTTTTCTTCCCTTTTGATTGTAAACATACCTTATACGTGTTATATACACATTATAGTATTAATGTTATAGATTTATAATTGATATCGATTGATAAAAAATTATCAATATCTTTAAGTTATATATATATATATATACGGATCTAAAGTTAAAAAAATTAATAACTAATGTTTTTTACAGTGAATTAAAAAAAAAGTATTTTTAAACATCTTATAATCTCACCATGGAAGAACAAAACAACAACCATCACATTTTAAATAAGAAAATATCAATTTCCTCTGATTCTCCACACAAACATGTTTTAGATATCCTCCGTACTTGTATACGTGAGAGAATTATATTAAACAAAGTGTCAGTTTGTTTTTGCCTAGGGATAAAAACAAGTATTTATACATAAATAAGAGAGCGAAAGACTAATCGGACCGATCATTTGAACAAGAATTGCACGGAGAAGTTTAATTGCTTATAAACACATGAATTTCTCAAACAAAAATATGATTCTCCCACTATTGTTTTGAATGATTGAAAATCGAACAACACACGAACACACTTATAAGTATTGATTAAATATATATTAAAGAGTTTCCTTGAACAGTTGAACCATAAGATGAATTAATTGTAAATGATTAAAATCTTTCATAAAATAGAATTGTTTAAACAGTTATAACTGAAAAGATAAATAGAATGTGAATTACAACAACGAAAAACAACTAAAAATTTGACCGACGTTAATAATTAGGTCAAATGGTCGACAGTTTAACACGAAAATAAATGGCGAAACGGTAACACGATAACAGTTTAACAGTATGTAGAATTTTCAAACTATTCTAAAGCTCTTTTTATAACAAGTATAGGCCCATTTGTGTGTTTGATACAAGACCAGAAAATAACTATTGAAGAATTTTCACTATTGAGACAATATAAATCAGAAGTTATGGAGATGTTGCTTCTGATATAAAATAATAATCTTATAATTAACTAGTTAATAATATAAAATTGTAAACAAATTATAGTTAGAGTTAACTAGTTAATAATATAAAATAGTAAACCTAATTATGTGTATATATTTGGATTAGGATATTAGGGTAATCTTATAGTTAACAAAGACATAAATTTATTAGGATGTAAAATAGTAAAACTTACTCATCATTTTGAAACTATATTTTTCAAATTTAAACTTCAACTTTCCAAATTCTTATTGACCATGAAAAAAAAATTCAGAAATAATATTTAAATATTCTTGTCATCATTTCTGTATTTTTTACTTGTTGTCTTTGAATTGCTATTGTAGTTTATTCTTTTGCTTGTTGTTTAAAGATTGAATATATTAATAAACATTTCACAAATTAATACGCTTTTTAATGAGAAGTTACAATAATAAAACACATGGCATGGTTATTCATATAAATTAATAGAGTAAATTAAAATTGAACTTATGGATTCCATTTTGGACGATCTAAGATGAGTGGTACGTCTCACAGCTCTTTTAGTATTGTTATGATATAAATGCACTGTTTCGAAGAACGATAGAAAAAGAAACCAAAAAAGAAGAAAAAAACAAAAACAAAAACAAAAAAGAATGAATAATTTGATTCAATAAATGTTTGAAAGAAGGGTTTAAAAAATAACCGTAATAGGAAAGAAAACAAAAAGAGTAAAATAAGTTTTAGATGAACTGAAAAACAAAAAACAAAAAAAGAAAATTACCCAAGAGATGTTTACAATAGGCTTATATAAACCCTTTTAAGAATAAATAATAATGTGCATATACATGCTCGGGGAGATAATAAAAAGTAAGAAATTAGAAGGGGGAAAAAAAAAGAAAAGAAAAACTGAAGAGGGGACTTTTAGAAATAAAATTGCCGAGAGCAGTTTTTTTTTTTTTTTTTGGCAGCAAGTCTCAAAAAGGAGTTAATTGTTTCCAGAAAATTAATAGAACAAAGCGTACTTGCTCTTTTAGTATTGTTAGAATGTCAGTAAAGGCACGTATTTTGCACGTATGTGATATTATAATGTGGTAATTAATTAATTTTGTAGACCAAGTATAAAAGGAAATAGATTGAATGTATAAAACAAAACACATGAAATTTGATTTTTAGTTTCATCACTATTACTCAATATATCTTCACCATTTTTGACAAAAAATTGTTGTTGCTATTGTTCCAATAGGATCTGAACAATAGGATCTTTTAGATTTGCTACGAACTTGCATATGTAAAAGCAATAAAATAACAATTAGTAGTCATTAAATATAAGTTAGTTAATAAATAATTATCAATTAATATTTAACTTAAGTAATCATTACCTTGGACAAGCTTTAACATTTCTGTTACAGTTACTGCATGTAAAGTACTGATTATATGTTGCACCTGTAAGCTTAGGATCATACTGTGGACAAGCTATATAGCAAAACCTTTGTTGAAGATTTTCTATTATAACTTATGCTTTGATCCAAAATTTCGTTTCCTATAAATATAATGTTAATATTTAATTTATTAGTTGTTTCAAAAAATAAATTGTAATCGAAAAAGGCATAAAATATTTTTTAATAAACAATAATTACATTATTAGCAAGATTTTGTATGCCACTGATTGGTATTATCATTTCAGGTGTAGGTAATGCAGTTCTTGTTGTAGATGAAATTTGTGAAAATTCTGAAATTAATCTTGCAGGGTAATCTCCATTATTAAAAGCCCTGCAATCATATAATGTTACGAATTATTGTTATAAATTATAGAAAGCTTTTATATAATAAATTATCTATTTATTTATTTATTTATAAATTAATGGATATACAATACATACAAAGATTTCAGTTCAACAACTTCTGAAATATTTGGATCTGCAATCATATAATGTTACGAATTATTGTTATAAATTATAGAAAGCTTTTATATAATAAATTATCTATTTATTTATTTATTTATAAATTAATGGATATACAATACATACAAAGATTTCAGTTCAACAACTTCTGAAATATTTGGATCTAATTGACATGTGTCTAATTATAACTTCTTCTTCTTCTTTTTTTTTTTTTTTTTTTTCCGAAGTAACTGAATCTAGATTTTGATTGTTTATAGTTTGGTTTCTAAAACTATAAGCATAATTTTCTAACTAGAAAGTTTGTTTTATACACATTCATCGAAAAAAAAAAAAAAAAGTTTCTTTTATACACGTATAAAGACAGCATCTTTTCTCATTTACACGTGTATACGTATTCTTTTTCTTCATCCTTATTACATCTTTCTCTTTCTGTTTTTCTGTTTTTTTGTTTTTTGTTTTTTGTTTTTTTTTTTTTTTTGTTTTTTTAACTCATGCCGAACGTTGGCTTTTCTTTTCCCATCTTATTTGTGCGTGTCTATATATGTATTAGGTTTAAAAACAGCTTAAAAGAAGAAGCTTATCTTTTTTGTTTCTTGGACTTTAATAGTTTTTAAGCAAAATATAATTAAATGATAACAAATATATCGCCTTACAAATCTATAAGAAACAACATTATTTACCTTCAATGGAATGAATAAAATCTTCTATAATTATGTCATTACTTACTTGTTCTTGTTGTAAGCCTACTTGTTATATAGTGTATGTAAAAATTAAAAAAAAAATTTAAAAAAAAACTGTAGTATTATGTTTTAAGAAAAATTTGAGTAAAAAGTAAAGGCAAGTAACAATAAAGTTTGCTATTGGTCCAACAAAATCAATTTGATACAATGACTCTAGAGTCAAAAAACTTATAAATACTTTGTATGTAAAAATTGTTATCATATTCCAGTAAAAGCCATAAGATTACTACTTCGAATTAACAAATAACTAATAGTTGAAGCAATATTTATTTAAATATAATTATGAAAACATTAGACTCAAAAAAAAAAAAAAAAAAAAGTAGGTCATATATACCTGGAGTTTGAATGGGCGATCGAGTTGATTGTGAGGGAACAGATGGAACATAAGTTAACAATTGTGGAACAGCCTCCGTTGATTGCGCCAAAACTGGTAAGATGAAGATGAAGATTTTGTTGCCTTTTAAAGCTTTTATTGCAGATGTCGCAGATGAACTGGTTCGTCGCTAGAAGAGTATTTTTCGACAACGATATAACCTCCATATGTCTGAATTAAAAAATATATATATATTATTATTATTATTAGGAACTGAAAAAATCATAAAACGAAAGGGAATAGAAAAATTGTGATTAGAGAAAAAGACTAAATTCTTTGTAGAAAAAATAAACGAATACACATTCAAAAGAGAGAGAAACGTGGAAGACAATAATGCTGACACGTATAAATATTATTTTACAAGATGACACATCATCAGTTTTTATCAGTTACAAAATAACTCCTTTAGTTATAGAAACCAAACTAAGTCCATCTATAGAAATTCTAATTGCTTTGCTTATAGAAGCTCGTCCATGGAAGAACCAAAAAAAAGCAAGCAGGCGTGAAGGTCAGTCGCCAGCTGCTTACCACCGCCGCTTTATATATACTCACTTGTAGATTAGAATAATGCAAATTATTAACCACGTTCAACTAAATATTTGCATTTAAATTGAGAAAATAAATCAATATTGAGAAATGTATAAAACACTATGGCCCCGTTTGGAGCTTCTACTCCATCCTCTATTATTTTTTATGGTATGTTTCATAGAGGTGAAAAGTGAGGGAAAAAAAAAAGTGGATGGATTTTTGAAGGAAAAATACGATTTTAATTTGTTTTGTAAAGAGAAAAATAGAGGAAAGAGAAAAGTGAAGAGAAGATCTATAGATCTTACAATTTTTTATTTCTGCGAGTTTTTGGAAGAGAAAACTTAATTAGCTTGTATACATAGGTAAATTACTTATTTCTCCTTATTTTTAAACTAAATTAACATCAAATGAGGGGAAAAATAATTATTTAGTTTATCACTTATGTTTTCTTTCCCTCATATGTTTTCTTTCATTCCTCTTTCCTTTCCCTCTTACCAAACAGGGTATTATGTTGGTTTGCAAAACACATTAGGTGGTTTGGTAGGTGTTTGTCCTCCTCACCGAATGTTTGGGTTCGACTTATTACAATCGCGTTAGTCGAGGTATATAGATAATCCACTTCATTAGAGATTCATATATCACGTGAGGGGCATCTATCTCCTCGATGTTATCTAGACATTCTAACCTCTACTCATATAACCCATTTTTCTTCAGAAAAAGAAAAGGAAAAAAAAAAACACACACACACACTCACACACACACAAACATGTGGTTGAGTTTAGCCTTAACACTATTCTACACCAACTTTAATGTTGAGATCTTTGGTTCGAAATCCTGTGCACAGTCTCTTGACTTACTTGCTTTTCCGTCATACTAAGGTTTTTAGACTAAGTTCAGGAGCTTCGTTTATTAGAATGATTGCCATTTCTAGGTGTAGCAATTGCTTTGCGGGTTCATGCCGAATAAAGTTCATTTAAGCGGAGGACTAGTGCACTGGACCGTCACCGGGAGATGATTACCAGTGAGGTTGTGTGTTTGACATGCATGAACCTTCGAAGTTTGTCAATGAGAACTTAGACTGATTTTTTTTTTTTTTTTTCACTTGTGACCACAATAAATTCTAAAAATAATAATGATAAGGACATTAAGACACTACTAATCTCTTATCTCATTATCCAACCCAAAAGAAAAAAAGAAAAAAAAAAAAACCCATTAAACGACACTTTTCACTACCAAATATTATAAAGGTAAGACCGTTCTCTGCCGAGATCAGAGGAACTAGGCCAACCTAAACTGAAGAAGAAAGAGAAAACTAACACAGTAAAAGCTTACAAAGATACAGAGATATCTCAAACTTGGGTAGGACTCTTTGCAATTAGAGAACTAGATAGAAGAAAAATTAGGCATAGGAAATCCGTACAAAGAAAGACCTTATTCCTTATAAAATTTATTGTTCACTAAACTTGGGGGAAAATAAAAAATCCTATACTTGAGATATCATATTAACTTCCCTTGACCGTTTTTAAGTACTCCCACCAGGGTAATTGCACGCATTGTAACCTGCAATTAAGAGGAAAAAAATAAAATTACTTCCATTTTTCAAAACACTATTCTAAAGAAAAGGAACAAAAATTGTCCATCTCCTTTTTGAATTTTTGTTCTTAACTGTTTAAAAGGTTGATTGAAAGTAGAAAATATAAAAGTGACGAAATAACTACAAATTGGTGTTATCTATTTTGAGAGAGAGAGAAATTACAATTATCAACAGCTATTTTTCTTTTTTAGTTTCTAATCATGCACCCCAATGCCCGTTAGGATTTTAATCTCTTTTTTTTTTTTCTGGCCTTTCTTTTCCTTTTTTTTTTTTTTTTTTTTTGTCAAAAATAATGATTAAATTGGTAGCCTTTAGGAGATATATTCTCATCTAATGTGGATAGGTTTTATAATTTAACTAAAAGATGATGAGTACCTCCACATTAAAAAGAAAAGAAAAAATATATAGAGACCCACATAGTGAATTAATAATTAGTGAATTAACAAGTACATGTGTGATAAGAGCATCATTTTATTAAGTATCCCACTCACGGAAAATAGTTTATCTATGTGGTCACCTAATATACTCTCTTGTCCAATTAGTTTGACAAGACTCAAGCCATAAAAATTGCTTGCTTTTTGTGTAAAATAATAATTAATTCCGTCTATATCCCTAAGTCTTAGAGTTGTTTTTATTGTATTAAATTTTGAAAACTCTCACTTTATCCTATAAATTTTAAATTCGTCTCATTTAATCTTTTTTAATAGAATTTCAGTTAAAAACAAATAATAAAAAAGTGAGTTAAGTGAAATCATGTGATCTTTTTCTATTTGTTTTTAGCAGAAATCCTAACAGAATTTGTTTAGCAAAATTAGTTCCCCTTTTTTTCTATATAATTTTAATCAAAATTATAGTAAAAGGTTAAGTGAGATAAATTCAAAACTCGTGAGATAAAGTGAGAATGATCTTAAAATTTAGGGATTTAAATAATAATGATACAAAATAAAAATAAAAAAGCTTAGCAGCAAATGATGCGAAAAGAAGAGCTTACTAGGATTTGCGGATGTGAGTGTAGCTGTTTGAGAGAAGTCACAATTCCAAGGATTCTTGCCATAAGTTTGGTAATAAAGATTCATAGCAAAGGCAGCGTGTGATGCCACAGTGTTTGGCTCAAAACAGGCGCCTCCCGGTTGGATCGGACCGCAGTCGATACTGTGGCTGCAAGCATAGTCGAGATTGGCCTGCAATTGAACATCGGAGATGCCGGCCTTGGGCATACACCACTGCGACGCAGTCGGATTCGGAGATGGAGTCACCGGAGTTGTTGGAGTCTGAGAGAGATAAATCAAAGCAATGCAATTAATTTACGCACAGACCTAATAGTTTAGACTTCCATGGAGATGTCTTCAAAGGTTCTATCTACAAATTTTGTGGGCAAATTTCATTACAAATTTTTAACTTCTTCAAATGAACGTGTGACCTAAAAGTTACAATGTCAGTTGGTTCCAAAAAACAAAAAAAATGTATAGAAAATTTGGATCCAGTTTGAAAAATGGTTCTGAAATAGCGATTTTTTATTTTTTTTCCACAAAGTTAGAAAACAAAAACGAAAACATATTGTTTGAACATTTTTAGCTGCATGTGTTAACTGCAGAAAGTCAACTTACCAACTACAAGTCATTATTCTCAACATTGACATGGTGAATTCACCAACCTAAACTTTTAAATCTTTCAGAATAATTGCAAACTCGTAAACATTCTCTGTAGATAATGGAAGAAAAAGAACTAGAAACAGCAAAAGTTAAAACAATGAATTTCAAGATTGGCTTCTCTCACCTCGGTGGTCTTTGAGAGACCAACATCGTATGTCATGGTAAGATCAGGATTAAACAACCCAAATGCCCGTTCGGACGCTGGACCGGGTTTCAAATTCTCATCGTAGAGTGCAAAGATATACGTGTCCACCGATTTCCCTGGCATCAACGGTGTCCCAACCAATGATCGGAGATGCGCAATCAAATTCCCATTGTAGGCCTTGGCATTCTCAACGCCCGGTCCGACCTCATTGCTGTCACCTCTGTACGGCCATCCTGTCTCGGCAACCACAATCTCAACATCCTTGAATCCCAATGAGTTCAAAGCAGAGTGCACTGCATCAACCTACACCAGATAATTTGGATCATTTTAACAATACTGTAAATTCACATATCACTCCACTATAAAATACATAGTTTAAAAATTCGTTTGGTATCTGGGTTGAGTTTAAGATGAGATGAAATTTTTAAGTTTAAGTTGGTTGAATTTTTAAAAATTAATTATAAATTTTATTAATTTTTCAAAAAAAAATTAATATAAAAAAATATATTTAATTTGAGTTAAACTTTATTATCAAATATAAATTAAATTAACACCCGATCCACAGTTAAAAAGAATAATTAAATTGTGATCCCAAGGTAAAAGCTAAAGGGGTCAAGTTTGGCAACTTTTTCCTAGCCCATCACACAAAATCCAATGATAACGGGAAATATTGGAATGGACTTGTCTGAAAATAATTGCAAGAGCCAGCCTGTCAGTCACCAAAGCATAATAAGTCCAACCAAGGGTTCCAATTGATTCTTCTTTTAGTGAATGATATCGTTAGGTAAGGATAGAAGGATATACACCAATACATTCTTTTTTTTAACTTCTTGGTTCTGAACATGCAAAAGATTCATGAAACGTAGCTCTAGTGACACATGTGAACCGATTTGTTTGTACTATACTTTTAGCTAGAATGAAGCAAAACCAAAGTGCTCTCGGGTTGAACCCTGTTTGGGCTAACGAGTGAAAAGAGAGAGATTTGAGATACATGTGAACGATTGATTTTTACAATATTTATTAAAAAAAAAAAAAAAAGAGGTATTTGGGTTTGGTTTCATACTTTATTTTAATGGGGGTATGCAAATTATAATAATACAAACAAATCTTAAACCAAAATCGAAAAAAGTAAGGATTGTTTGTGTTGACTTTACCCATTAACTCAAAATTAAACTAGTAAACCCTGTGTATTTGCTAAAAAGATCCAAGGAACTCAAACCTACTCCTACTTCCCAACCACTTGTGGCAAAAGCTAAAAAGTTTGCATCTAAATTAGATAAAATATTAATAATTTAAAAGCAAAGGGAGTTAGAAAGTGGAAACTCAACCAATTTAATTTAGAGACATAACACTAAATTTTTTTAGAGAAAATTATTCAAGTAACCCTTTTTTTTTAATCTATTGACCAGCATACCACAAACTTCCTAATATTTATCAACATGACACAAAATTTAATTAATTTAAGTTTAATTAATGTTATATTTTTATTCATATTAGTATAATACTTTTTAAGTCTGTGTTATTCAGTTACGTTTCCCAATTTTTATGCAAGTAATGTAGTTACTTTAAAAAATTGTCACATATTAAGATAAGGATTACAAATTACTTATAGTAATCATATGCTTAAAAAAATTTTATTAGTGATTATTGATAGAGTTTAACATCAATAAAAAAATTAATTAATGAAAAATTGTAAAATAATAATCAAGCACCAAGATTACATGTGTTGTCGTACGTAAATGTTTTGTCGACTCGACCAACGTATGCCACAAGGCATTGACGCATGAAAGTCCTCGCAAATACTGAGTTGCTTTTTGACTGACATGTCAAATTATTTGATATTATTCTTAAGAATTATCTCATAAAATTTCAACATAATTATTAATTTAATTAAAACTAGTGTTTTTAATTTTATACAATTTTAATCTATAAAAATTTTCTTTGACAGAAATGTTCTTATGTTATTAAAATATTATTATAATAATTATTAATATTATTTTAGACATAATTTATTAATAAAAATAATTTTTTAATCAAATTATTAATATATTTTATTTAAAAATTAATTTTATAATATTTTAATAATTTAATGTTATTTTTTATTTTTTTAAATAAAAATGATTATAAATTGTTAAAAATATTATTATAATATTTTTTTGTTAATTTTTAAATAAAATTCATAATTAGTAATTTTTTTTATTAAATTATTAATAAATTCTGTATAAAAATTAATAAAATTAACTATTTTTAAAATATTTTAAAAATTAATAAGCACTTTAATTACGAAAAAAAATTCAGAAAAATTTAGGGAGTTTCCTTGAAAAAACTAAACACCTTTTGTTCAAACTACTGACCTGAGCGTCGAACATGTTCATGTACTTGATTCCGGTTCCCGAGTCGACTCGTCCGGAGTTGGGCTGGAACAGGCAAAACGACAGCGTTTCGGGGCTCGGGTCGCTCTGGTACGCGAAAAAGGGGTACGGGTTGATCGCGAACGGAGAGCCGTTATCTCTCAAGAACGCCAGAACCCCTCTCAGATTGTCCTCCAACTCGGGTCTGAACCGACCCGAAGAAGGCGGATCCGACTGGCCCAGCACCGCCATGGCGTGGACGGTCGAGACCCTGACTTTGCCGCCGAGACCGGCCGCGGCGAGGGCGGTCTGGAGATTTCGCATCGCCGGAAGGAGCTGCGAGACGAGTGCCTGGTCTCCGAAGGTGAGGACCTCGTTGCCGACGGTGACGAGGGCGATGTCGCTGGCGGGGTAGAAGGGGAGGACATTCGAATTGACCCATTGAGTGGCGGCGTTGGGATCGGAGGCCAGGCCGGCGACGTCTCCGGTGCCGATGACGATCTCCATGCCGGTGCCGGCGAGGGCGGTGATGATGGCCGGATCGGAGCCGTAGAGGCGGACCTTCTTGATCGAAGTGGAGCGGAGGAGGTTGGCGGTGGCCGCCGGCGACGGGAGGTTGTCGGCGGTTTGGCCGTAGTTGATGCCGATGAAGGATTGCGACTCTGCAAAACAGATAAAGACAAATTTTCACAAAAACGACGTCGTTTAAAGAAAAGGCGAAATGGGAAGAAGTGACTGACCTGCAGAGTAAAGCGTGGTTAGCAAGAGGAAGAGAGAGAGAAGGGAAAAGGCCATGTTGTGGATTTTTGAGTGCGTTAGAGACCACAGACACAGACACGGAGACACTTATTGTAATGAAAGTAATGTTTGCAGTACTACGTGTGTGTGTTTATATACATAGATATAAAAATATATATATATATAGAGAGAGAGAGAGAGAGAGAGAGAAAGAAGGGAAGAAGAAGAGGAAGAGTGCGTGAGAGAAACGCAGGATTTGTTAGAAAGTACAGGATTAATTAAAGAGGTGGTGGTGAAAATAGAGGGGGTGAAAATGGTGGTGCAATTTCTGAGTAGAAACCAAAGTGAGGAGTGAGTGAGCGAGTGAGGAAAGAGGGGAAAATTCGAAGTAGATTTGGATGGAAATTTGGAACTTGGAGGGATGGGCCTCGTGGGGATGGATGGGACCCACTAGTTCTTTTTTCTTTTTCCCCCTCCTCGGCTAAGGCAACGCTGCAATGCAAGGGAATATACTACTGGCTGATGAGTTTTGTATTATTACAATATAAGATTTATTAATGATATCTACTTCTCTGTTAATACAGTATTGAAGATGATTGATGTTGGAAACTATGCTTTTCTAATCATACAGGTACTTTTTTGTCTTGTTTTTTGAGATTATGTTTTTAGAAAAACGGTAGAAGCTGGTATTTTGCTCCAAAATATGTCTGACAGAGAATAGTTTTATATACATCAATTTTAATTTTAATTTTGAATATCAATTTATATAATAAATAATAAATGATAAATTTTTTTTTTATAATTATTTACTATATTATCATGTCAATTAATTACATTTATTAATATAAATACGATATATGAGTTGGTATTAAAAAATTGATATTATAATTAATATTTTTAATATTATTCTTTCAATATTGATATTTATATATTAAATTATTAAAAAAATTATCTATTAATAAAATAAAAACAATTGGTAAATATATATATATATATAATTTTTTTTTTTTTTTTGGACTGAATTTTTAGAAGATTATGTGGGGAATACGTTATGGTTTGGGTGGAGACTCGACTGAGAACCCAAAAGGTTCTTTTGGTGGGAAGGGGTTTCCGATTCTTTCTTGTGAGTTCTTTTCTGTCTTTTTCTTTTTTTTTTTTTCTTTTTCTTTTATTTAGTTATTTATTAAGGGAGTGCCTATGATAGAGACCCTTTGATGATCTCTATCGATACATCCCTTTTTTAGACCGTTCAGATTTAATCGAACGATTGAAATGTTGTTAGAGTACCATACTTATCATACACCTTACATCACATAATCCTTCCCACCCAAAGTCTTCTTCGTCACCGGCGACATTTTCGCCGCCGGCAACCGACGCTGGTGACTCACCCCCTTGTCGGTGACCCATCTCCGGCACTCACCACCGGCCGGCCGGCGACCTCTCTCTCTCTCTTCCCCTTTCTCTCTCTTCCTTCCCTTTTCTCTCTCTTCTCTTTTCTCTCCCGCAGCCCTCCCCTGCCGGCCCCCAGTCCAGTGAGCCCCTACCTCCGAAGCCCACCACCGACCGGCCGGCGACCCCCTCTCTCTCTCTCTCTCTTCCCTTTTCTCTCTCTTCTCTTCTCTCTCTTCCTTCCCCTTTCTCTCTCTTCTCTTCTCTCTCCCACGGCCCTCCCCCGTCGGCCCACAGCTCGGTGAGCCCCCCACCTCCGGCACCCCTTCCCCCGGCCTCCCCCCACCCCCCGCCCCTCCGGCAACCCCCCCCCCGACGACCCCCCGGCCCCCTCTCTCTCTTCCCTTCTCTCTCTCTCTTCCCGACCCTAGGTCCCTCCACCCCTGGCCGCCCGACTTCCCCATCCCCCACACCCACCCGCGACTCCCCCCCCCCTCTCTCTCTTCTCTCTTTCTCTCTCTCTTCTCACTTCAGCGGTAGGGTGGGGGAGTCGCGGGTGGGGGTATGGGGCGGAGGCACCAGGGAGCCAGGGGGTGGGGGGGACGAGGGTCGGGAAGAGAGAAAGAGAAGGGAAGAGAGAGAGATGAGAGGAAAAGAGAGAGAAAGAGGGGGGCCGGGGGGTCATCGGGTGGGAGGGGGTGCCGGAGGTGGGGGGCTCACCGAGCTGGGGGCCGACGGGGGAGGACCGTGGGAGAGAGAAAAGAAGAGAGAGAAAGGGGAAGAGAGAGAGGGGTCGCCGGCCGGCCGGTGGTGGGCGCCGGAGGTGTGTCACCGGAGGTGGGGGCTCACCAGACTGGGGGCCGGTGGGGGAGGGCCGCGGGAGAGACAAGAGAAGAGAGAGAAAGGGGAAGGAAGAGAGAGAAGAGAAGAGAGAGGGGTCGCCAGCCGGCCGGTGGTGGGCGCCGGAGATAGGTTGCCGGCAAGGGGGGTGAGTCACCGGCGTCGGTCGTCGACGGTGAAAATATCATCGGCGATGGAGAAGACTTTAGGTGGGAAGGATTATGTGAGGTAAGGTATATGATAAGTATGGTACTCTAATAATATTTCAACCATTCAATTAAATCTGAACGGTATAAAAAAGAAATGTATTGGTAGAGACCCTCAAAGGATCTCTACCATAAACACTCTCATTTATTAATGTCGAGTTTTTTTTTTTTTTTTTTTGACGTACATAACATCCTACATTTTCCACAATTATGACTGCAACGTTTAGTAATAGAACTATTGAAGTCAAGAGCTCAAAATTACTCTTTTTTTTTTTTTTAATTTTTCAGAAAAGCAGTCTTGCTCAATATGAATTTCATAAGCCTAACTTATTATTTTATTTTTATAGATTTAGTTAGAATTCATGCCATAAAATGATTCATATCATTAAAAAAAAAAAAGATTTTTATGATGTATTATAAAATTAAAAATAACATGTTAAAGATAAAAAAAATAAAATAAAAAAAGCAAAATGATAAAGTAATCATTTTAATTTTATAGAATTTATTAAATTTGAATATTTCATAATACATAATAAAATTTTTCATGTATAGAAAAAACACATGTGATAGTGAGAATAGTTTGGAAATTGACATTACAACCTCTTGGGGATGGGACCCACTAGTAAACGTTTAAACTTCCACGTCGTTACATATGAGTACTTTTTTGTTCTGTTTGTTTTTGAAGACTATTTTGTGGGTTTTTTTTTTCTCGTCAAAAAGGGGATCAACGGGTTGTGAATTTTCAACCACCATCTATAAGGAAATTTAGAAAAATAATAGGAACACTAATAATAAGATCTAATTTATCTTATAATCAAGTTCACTTTAAAATTATCTACTTTCGAGTCTATAGTTTTTAAAAAGAATGGCACTTTTAACGTTTTAAGGATGTGAAAATTCAAACTTTAATTTTGAGTAATATGAGAAAATTGTTTTCAGATTTTAATTTTGTGACATCTTTATGTCTTTTTTATTAATATTGATATTGTCATTTCTTAACGTTGAGTGTTTATTTGTTTGACATAAATCACATTCAGCATTTATGGCTGTAACGTTTAGTTAGAGAAGTCGAGAAGGTAGATATTGGAGGATAAATAATTTATATTTTAGGAACTGGTCATGTATTGAATTGCATAGGCATTTAAATAGGGACATAATTGGTTGTGCCTTTTTATTTTCTACTATGTTTAATTCACATAAATAAACTGAATAAAATCTGTTAAAAAAAGTTTAGATGAGAGAGTGAAATTAATAAGCTAATTATCTTCTTGCTTCTATTTATTAAGCAACTAACTAGACTGTGAAGCGTAAAAATAAATCGTTCAATATTGTTGCGAAAACATTTTACTAAGTAAAATTTTTATAAGTTATTTTATTAATATAGCTTTTTATTGAAGTCTTTTTCTACAAAGCCCCATAGTCTCTCGAGGAAAACCATGGTCAGCAATCGAAAAGTTTCCTAGATACATCTTTTTTTTTTTTTTTTGTATTTCTTTTTCTTCTTGTCACGTATAATATTTTAAAAAAAGTTTAAAGGACTTCTGCACATGGAACTTTATGAAGTAAACGGAAAAGAAAGAAAGAAAAGGAAAGGGGGGAAAAAAAAAAAAGACGTTAAAATGTTTTTCTATTTTTTTCTCCTTAAATTATATGTTTGTTAAAGTTATTGACATGAAAGTGTACGAAATGGGGTCCTCTCTCTTATGCTTACCAATTTATGGCAGTAGATTTCTGCAGGTGGGCACTGGCCACTCACCGCAAGAGATAAGAGAAGAATCCAATATCTGGGGGTTTTTTTTTTTTTTTAATTTCATTTATTAAAGTACTTGCCATCATATAACATAAAGTTATTGATTCGGCATCCTTATATTGACACAATAAATTCTGTTAAGGCTTGCTTTGCCATAAAAAATAAATAAACCAACAAATAAATATAAATGGGAAAATGAAGTCTTATAACAATACTAGAGAGGAACAATTTTTTGTTGAGAAAGTTTGATCTCCTCAATACATTCCCTATCAGCAGGTTTTGGATGTCATATTTAAAAATTCCAGTATGAAATTGAATTGGACTGGCTGTGGTTAAATCTTTTGGATGCCAATTACCATGCATTCACTTGCCAAGGAAAAAATTATCACATATATATACACATATATCTGACTTGCCAAGGAAGAAAGCAAAAATTAGTAGAGCTTCGAAGCTTATTTACAGCACACCAAAAAAAAAAAAAAGGCAAAATTTATAATAAAAATTATACTTTCACCTTATCAATAGGTATTATTGATTTAACCGTTTCATGAATTTTTTAACAATTTGATTTGTATGTGCCTATGTAAAAATTTATAGGGTGAAACCCAAAACTACTTTAAATCATATTAAATCGTTAAAAAGTTAGTCCAATAACTAAAACAACATTACATGTGGCTAGAGTAAAAGACAACCAGCAATTCCTATCTCCCTAAATTTTTCCCAAAAAAAAAAAAAGGAAAAAAAAGGAGCATGTTTCCACAATGATTTAATGATATGCTACCAAACATCTCATGTGTGTGGAAAAAGGCCAAGCTCTTTTTTAGACCTGTGTCCCCTCATCAATCACCAACCCTTTGTGTGGAAACCATGCATTTGAACGTACAATTCAAATTTTAAAATTACAATCTAATTTTTATCTTTGTCCTTCAGTTTTACTATTCACACAGTTTTATAACTCAAACTTTAAAAGTCCATAACTTTATATATACAAATCTAAAAGATATAATTTTTTTTAATTGCATAAAATTTCGAGACAAACGAAACAAGTTCCATATTGATTTTTTTTTTTCAGAACACATTTCAAGTTTTTACACTTTTTAACTCCAACAATTCAAATATCTCAATAAATACAGAATTGATCCAAACCCAAATTCTACGATCTAAATTTTTACGCCAAACGCATGCTTCCAAGTCCTAAAAGCATAATTGCTTTTCCTTTCCAAAAGAAATCTTAAAAAAAAATTTATGTAAAATATAAGAAAGAAAGAAATGATCAAATGGTCCTTGACACTATCACTAGACATGACTAAATTATGAACAAGGCCATCTCGTAGTGCAACTTTGGCTTAGATATATATATATATATATATATATATGTATGTATGTATGTATACGTATATATATTACTTAATTTGAGCATAGTGTCAAACTTTCACACCATTCGACTTTCGACTTTCTACACACATTCGATTGACGTTCATATTCGACGTAATGATGTTCACATTCAACTTTCAACTTTCTATACACATTCGACGTAATGATGTTCATATTTTGTATTAAATATGTTGAAAAAAGTGACGGTGGAAAACTGTTTTGGTATAAATAAATAAAATATAATAGAGAAAATCAAAAAGGTTTGAGGTATAGAAATTATTTTTTTTAAGGTATTATTTATCCCCATTATAAACAGTTTGATATCAAGTGTTTTGACAAATTACTTCCAAGAAATAACAAACCCATGAATTTAATAAATAACAATCTTATTAAATTCCAAAACAAGATATGAAACTAGTATCAGAAACTGGAGTTTTATAGCCTTTGATATGCTTGTTCATAAAGCATTACAACAGATACAACAATCGTACATTTTGACCCAACAATTGCAAAAGATACAACAATCGCATATTTTAAATTAAAAGGTACCTTTCCAGTCAAAAAACGTATCTGTTTCAACAGACACACCTGTTGATCATCAAAATTAATTATGACCGTTAGATTGAAATAATTCAATTAACACATTAAATTAATTATGACCGTTAAATTGAAATAATTCAATTAACAGTTTAAATTAAATCTGAAATCACTCAAATCCGACCGTTAGATCGTGTCCGATCATATCAACGGTCCATATTTAATTTAGAAAGATACTGTATTGAAAAAGAGATTGCTCCTTGACTCCTTACGACGATGCGTATATGCACCCTAAACGCCCTCGCGCTCACGTGTGGTGGTGCATAGTAATATCATAGTCTCCACTATACACTAATAATCATTACACTTCACTTGTTTCATTTTATACCACTATACTTGCTTGTGCTTTTCCAATGTGAGACTTTTGTTTCCACTACCCAATGGTAATATAAGAGATATTACAATCTCTCTAACAAAATATTCAACTCTTCCGAAGTGTTTCAAAACAGAGACAATAAGATAAATCTCAGTAAAAGATCCCTTCATTCATAACCGTGTTTTAACTGTTTTTACCACAGACGCACAATCCAAGCCGATTATTAAACAGCTTCAAAACCATTTTTCAAAATACCAAAGATGGAATACAAATTACAAAATGTACAAAATCTATAAATACCTCAATATAACACCCTTACAGAACAAACTGTAGAAAAAAAAATATAAATCATGCCGAATTGCTACGCTTGATTAATTGAGAAGATTGCCAGAAGCAGAACCAACAACATCAACAAGTCACCATTATATTCCGAAACCAATTAACTCGAAACACGAAGAAAACGAAAACTTTCAATAAATGCTCCAGCGATGAAACGAGGGTGGAAAAAGAAGTGCAATTGGCAACTGAAATAAGTACCAATTAACCGCCAGAGTGGGAGACTGGAGTGGTTTCAAAGCGACCGTCCTTAAATACGTGTATGAACTGTTGTGGCAAAGCATGCTCACCCTGCATGACCAGAAAAAATGAGCCATAAGAAACACACTAGCAACAGATATTTCAGTTGAGCCACTTTTTCTTTATCTTATTCAAGACAAGAAATTATCGAAAATGCATTCTCCCAGGTAACCAAAATATTCATACTAGTAGTAAATAAAAGACAGTAAAGAAGCCCGTGTGGGTAAAAATTCATCTAAGACAGTAAAGAAGCCCGTGTGGGTAAAAATTCATCTAACACATGATTGAGACGATCACTATGGTATGACACTGCTACTTGAAACATTCCAAAATCCAAAGTCGTCTATGTATAAAATCAGCTGGGGAAGGCACAATATCAGTTGATTGCCGTTCAAATGGTCAAGGCATTGCCTTGTTTAGTTTCATGATCTATAGCTGCCCGGCAATAGATTAATGTTATGTCCTAGCTGTGCTGTTTACAATTTTGACCAATATGCCAGTCACAGAACTACTAGCATGTCAAATGCAAACATACATCACTAACAAAAGAGATGCTGCAAATCATTGTACATTGTCAATAGCCAGGGCCATATTTTGACGAAGGGAAAAAATTTGATAAACCATGTATATCAAATTTAAAGGCATTTCTGTTCCTATCCTTTAGCTAGCTTAACATACGGTCGCACCAACTAATTATTGCATCCTTATTCATCATCCTCATCTAGTAACATTCTCTAGCATATGCAATTAAACGTTCATGCCAACACGACCAAACAATTACTCAGATGAACTCAGTAGTGATCATATCAATTGTTAATAATATGGGTTGAATTCGCCATTTAAAACCTAAGGAAGGCTTTCTGTGCCCACTATAATGGATTCAAAATAATAAAAGATGGTGAAACTATGAAAACCTTATCCCGCAGAAAACAAAATCCAAGTACTTCTATCTCAAGGAAATATAAAGAAGTCAAATACAAAAGATCATAAAATCACCAAACAAGGAAACATACCCAATCACCATCTGGCCTAGAACCAGGCACCAGTACGTTAATCTCACTTGACTTTGCAGTTGTTATTGATGCCCCAAGAGAGTCTTTGCTTAAATATAATTGGCAGCCTGCTGTATTGTCAACCGAGATTGTCGGAGCTGAACCCTGAAAGCCATTAAAAAGATCAATGCATATATGATCTAAACTTTATTCTCAACATAGAAATATGAAGCCACCACATGCTGATCCACCGTAACTTGGTAAATCATTATATTGATCCATAGAATCCTCGAGCACATTCACAGGAAGAATAGGTACCTGGCACTGCACCTCAACCCCATTGCAATTTACAATCTCACAAGCAGCCACAACATCCTGTATATACAAGTGAAGAACCTCAATGAGCCTAGATACTTCAACACCTGTTGCTTGAACTAATTACAGCATACTCACCGTAAACACAACTCCCATCTTGGTACATTTATCAACGGTGATGTTATTGACTTTCCCTGCACGTTATTAGATAATGATAAGTTAGCATAGCTATTAATAAAGTACCTTCTGTGCATGCATGTTTGCGTGGAGATATCTGCGTGTGGGTTACAGCTATCTGCTATGCATTTTAATATTTTAACATACATGGAAATAAATATATTTTGAAAGACATGAGATACCTTGAACCTGCAAAACAGAGTCTTTGCATCCAAATATATATACAGATTGTTTTGCATCACAGTCATCAATCACCAAGTTTTTCCTTCCAATTTGATTCTCAACAACCCACCTGCAAAGGGATCCATGAGGAGACGATTCCAAAGGCATGGCGCATTGCCCTTATATCATTATCCCTATACAAACATAATCATAACAGAAATTATGATACTCACTTACGACCCATTTGAAGCTCCAGTTTTGGAGGACCTGCCTTGGAAAACGAGGGTGAACTGGTACGAGCTTCCTTCTCACTGGTGCCAACAACACCAGTTCTATCCGTGCGATTCTTTGTCTTCATATCATCTGTAACCTTTCTTAAACCTAGGAAGAAAGGAAAAATAAAATAGCAATCAGCCCTATATGCTTCTAATACAAACAAAGAAACAATGTAAAAAAAAAAAAAAAAAGATTAACAAAATGGAAAACTACCAGAAGTCACAGGCTTCCCAGAATTAATTTCTTGGAAAACAGCAGACATCCCCTGTTTGGGACCTGATGATGACGCTTGGGAAGATTCAGAAGCGAAGAGAGAAGCTGGTGGAGGAGGTGGAGGGGCAGGGGCTTTGGGTGTACGAGCTTTTGCTGGAGCAGCAGTGACTGCTTTGCCAGTGGCACTCCAAACTGGACCCAAAGGATAGTAACTCTTAACATAGTCTCTCAAACCAGGCAAATAAAGCTCCTTCAGGGCTTTGGCCCACTCTACATGGTTTGGGTCTTTGCTTTTGTACTGAACCAGAATCTGAGTTTACAAATTCCAAGTGTCAGAACTACCCCCTGAACCATTTTTCTTGATGAATCACAACAAATGCAATAGAAATTGTAGGAACTATCAGAAATTGATTGTGCATTTCCCTATTCCTTGGAAGATCGGGAAGATCTTTTCTAACTTGTGCATTTCCCTATTCCTTGGAAGATCAGGAAGATCTTTTCTATTCACCGCCTGTCAGGCATTAAAACAGATCATTTGAGGTGTACTATTTATGCATTTTCTCATGATCACAGTTTAAATAGATCGAATTTGTTGGAAAATGTAGGTTATGACAATAAATCTAGCTTACAAAATTGTAAAACATTTAATTCCTAAAATATTTCAAGAGAAATAAATAGCTCAATGATTTGATCAAAGAAGACTATTAAATAATAGGAGTGATTCACTTATCCCACTCAGAAGGATACCATCTCACAATTATCTAAGGCTGTTTGTGTCTCTAGCATGACAACTTGATGAGATACCATTTCTTCCCCATACTACGAGTGAAAGGGAAAATGTAAAGGCTATCATTAAAGCAGCCCAAGCAAAACTTACTATATCCATGTGAATTATGTCCACAATCTCTACGAAGGAATTATCGAGGTTGGTGAAAAAACTTAATAAAAAACCTAATAAGGGCACTTGGAAAAAGAATCAGCCATTGCCTAGCAGAAGATAATAGAATACCTTTCGAAGCCTAGGAAACCCTTATAGAGAAATAAACTCTCAATACTAGATTATTTCCTATAGGGAATAAAACCTTATAGGAAACCCTTAAAGACCATTTTTAGTTAGTCTTAGAATTTATTTGCACATTATCATTCTGATTGTTTGTAAAGATAGTACCTGGGTGACATAACCATAGCATTTCTTGATCTCCTTACTAATTGAAATAAATAATGAGTAATTGAAACATAAGCTTTAGAGCAATTGAATCAATACACATCGGATAATCCTACAAGTTTATATATTGCTTTCCTTGTGGTGAAACAATATTCACAAATTGAACTTATCACTTATTGTAGCAACCTTTTTTTTGCTAAAGAAAAAAATATATATTTATATACCTTGTTGTTGTAAAATTCAGCCATCTGCCAACTCTCTTCCACATGTGCAATAGGCATGCTCATTCCTTCAAAACGGGAATGCTTATCTTAGTGAAAATATCTAATAAAATCAAATACTTAATTCTCCTCTGTGTTCTTCGAAAAAACCTACATTTTTCTTATTGCTTACCACAATCTTTTCCTGTATATGCAATCCATGCTAAAGCTGAAAGGCTATCAGCAGAAGCCTTCAAGTGGTTGAAAAAATCGGACCGCCTCCCTTCTGTCAAGGCACTTGCTTTCGTGATTACTTCATTCAATGGCTTGAGAAATTCCGCCAATCCTGCGAGGTCTGGTTTCTGCAGAATAGCAGCAAAACTTATTCGACATGGAAACGATCCATTAACATGGAAAAGAATCATATCCCAACACATTTAATCAAACAATAATACAATTTTCTCAAACAAGTGATGATAGTTTTATAACAAATATCAAGATCGCAAATTTTTTCACAGTAACCGATCTCAAATGTACTGAGTTACTCAACAGTCGATGTTTTCAGATCCAAACATAAAAAAATCTATGAAATGAAATGAAATTCTATCAATTCCGCCATTTTTGAGGGTAAAAAAAAGTTATTCAAAAGCAAGCTACATTACGACCAAATAACCAATAGGCGAATCGAATAACTTCAACGATTCAGATTCATAATTCCTCTCATAAACAGCAAAGCGTTTGAAATCACGAACCTGAGTTTGCTTAACCTTGACGAGAAGGTCCCTGAGAACAGCGAAAGCCTCTTGGAGAATCTCGGTGACGTCGGAGACCTGTCCGCCGATCTTCTCCGCCGCAGCGGAAACCCTAGCCAGGTACTGGCCCGTCAGATCGTCGAAGGCCAGAATCGACGGATCCACCGGAGCGGCGTCGCCGCCGCCGCTCTCAGGCGAACCCCCGCCCCTGAAGCCTCCCGACGACAGCGCCTCCAGGCGCGCCACCGCCGATTCCAATCTCTGTATCAGCTTCTCCTCCATAGCTCAAATCTCAACCTCTCTCTCTCGAGCACAGATCTGAGCGAGCGCAAGTGTTGTGTCTGTTATATTATGTTCTTTTCTCTTTTCTCTCTGGTCTTTTTTATTTTTATTTTTTATTTTTTTGGTATTTTTTTTTATAAAATGATCCCAAAAGCACCTTTATCTCATTTTGATACCATCTCGTTTTGATACTTAACTTGCCTTTGATTAAAATTCGGAATCCAAAAATTACATTATAAACTTTATTTTTTAAAAAAAATCAATAAAAATTATAATTATTTTTAAAAAAATCAATAATTTTAACTTAAAAATTCTATTATAAATTGATACATCAAACGATCCATTAATTTTTGATTTTACACATCCTAGTCCTATGATATTTTAATTGTCATGCTAATGACATTTGTCAATATTTTATAAAATTTGGATAGAAATTGCATACATATGGAACATATAAACTTTATTTATAAATAAAATTATAATTAAAATATTGTTTAGAACCATATGGTATCTCAATAGAAGATGTTTTAAAAATAAATAATGCTTTCATTAAAGAAAACATAATGTAATCGCATATAACATCAATATAGAATTATGAATTTAATATTAATTAAAATTCATATAATCTAATCATATTGAAATATCAATATATATCAATATAGGATCGTTTGCATGACGATTAAATAAATTTAAACATAACTCCTTTTTTATTTTATTTAATTTTATTTTAGTTTTTGGGGACGCCGAAAGTAGAAAGGGAGAAATTTGATTTGGCAGAGTCTAGAAATGAATGAAGCATTTGCCTTTGTGCGGGTGATTTGACTTTTGATGGTTCTTTTCATCATTTCGAATGACACGTGGCGTTGGATAATGAATCTCGGTGCTCTTTCTGTGCGCTGCGGAACACCTTGTGGAAAAAGAATTAAGGAATAATGGAGTGAGAGTGGGACCCGATGGAGTTAGTGAGAGTCTGATTGTATATTGTCGGCCGCGTGAGATGTATCGTGTGTCCTACGCGATTGCCGTTTGATTCTTACTTTTTTTTTTTTTTTTTTTCATTTGTTGTTTCTTTTTATCTGTTGTTATGAATGATTTTCCATTTGCTTTCTTGTCTTCGGGACAGGTTACGTGCTTATCCACTCCTGCCTGTGCACAATTAATTAAAAAAAAAAAAATAGACAAGAAGAATGGGTACAAAATATATCCCAGCACACCAACCTAAAAGGCAAGTTTTTTTTTTTTTTTAACCTAATTCACAATTTAGAAAAAAAGTTTTTTTTTAACCTATAAGACAAGTTACAAGAAAAAAAAAAAGGAAGAAAAAATTTGAAAAAGAGTAATAAACAATTATAATAAAATTTTTAAACATAATAATAAATAGAAAAAATTAGGTTACGTGATCTTTTTTAATCATTTAATTTAATAAATTACCTAATTTTTTGTTATTTAAGAAAATGATTATTTGTTATTTTTCAGATTTGACCATAAGTCAATGATTGATTGATTATTTAAGAAAATTGATTAAATATTTTGAAGAAAGAGTCTTTTAACTAATTTTTAAAAAATTTCAATCATTTATTAAAAAACTTCTTAAAAAAAAGCTATTTAGCTATAAATTCCAAATAACAAAATCAAATTTATAATCAGAAACAAATCAAAAATAATCCTCCTCCTTTCTTCTTCCTCCTCTTTTCTTTCTATATCTAACCTGAAACTACACACATAAATCTGTTATTCAAATTTAAAAATGTATTATTAGTAAATCTGTTATTTACTAAAAGATCCAATAATTTACTAGAAAATCAAAAGACTTACATCTGAAAATATTATATAATTCATCATCATTTTAAAAACTTGCTATAAACTTTAAAAATACATATATATTATTTGTTACTTATCAAAAAACATATTATATTGCAGCATATTATAAAACACCACATGTAATAATAATAATAATAATAAAATATTCCCGTAATTATAATTTTAAAATACTAAAAGATTATCCCTGTCAAACTATTTTAAATACAATGTAAAGCATTCGTTAAACTAAAACATTAAATAAAATAAAATCTTAAAAGTAAAAACATTCTTAAAATAATTGAAATATTTGTTTGATCGTTTTTTAAACAATTTAATTCAAATTTTTTAGTTAAGTCATATCTAAAATTATATTCCTTACAGATTACGAACAATAGTCTTGAAGCTTTCAAAATTTAATCACTTGAAGGGATATTTTGCGACTTATTTTACAGTTACACAAGATATTTAAGCATTTGCACAACAGAGGGAACAAAATAGTATTTAGGCTAAATACAAGTTTTTTTTTTAGCATTTTTCTTAAAGTACATTTCAATTTTCATCCAACTGAAAAATATACTATAATTGTTTTCCATATTTATATTTTTTAAATGTAACGTTCTATTTTATATTTTCAAAAATGTCCCAATTATTTCAATGGGAATACTGGAAAGGTCGATAAAGAAGTCTTTCAATAGAACACACACCACCACTTTTTGGTTTTTTGTTTTTTTTTAATTCACACAAACAAGTGATACATATACAATCTCACGAGATAGTTCGATTACAAAAGCTTTTAAAAGAAAATTAATAAACTTATAAGTAGACCTCGTCAAATTCTAACTTTCAAATAATTACTTATTGAAAAATAGTTACACGCCACCACTTGGAATTGATATTCTTGCTCAAATCTTCTTTGGCCCAGGAGAAACTCTCTGTCCCCACCATTAATGCCATGACCATGAATAATATGTGTCGCCTTAATTAACGTACTTTGGTCTTCAACAACCTTTTTTGCTTTGTTCAATATATAATGTCCTCTTTCATGATCAATAATAAAGTTTGTTTGATTTCCTCTGTTCAGTTACATTTATTGTCACTTGTCACATCTTGTGTAAATTTTCTAGTGCGTCGTTGCAGGAAGTAACGCATAGGTTTTATATATAATATATAAACATAAAACGTAGTAACGACATTTATTCCATTTACAATGTTTTGTCACATTTAAAAGAAAGAATTTATACTAATGTTATATATTTTCAAAATTATTATTATCATAAAAAAATAAACTTCATATTGTACTCTCTTTCCTCTTCTCCTTTTGTCTTAAAGAGGTACCTAATATTTTGTATTCCCATGCTATGACATTTTATTATGAAGTAGCATGAAACTCTTTTAAAAAAATCAAAAGCCATTTGTAATGAACACACTTTACTAGTTTTTATTAGTGTCTTCAACTAGTAACAGAGCCACATGTAACTCAGTTTAGTTGTACCATCATTTTATAAGAAAATTTTTAATTGCTTCCCTACGCAAATGCTAATATGTCAATTTTTACTCTTAGAAAATAGTAGAATTTATTTATACTCCTATTTTATACCAAACTTTTTCATTGTGTCCACATTCAACAATTAGAACATATAGTGATGTCTTTATTTAGAAAATATTATCTCTAATTTTTTTAATAGCGCTCCCGTTGAAAAAATTTCCGATTCCGCTGGTGTCTCCAACAAATAATAAAAGGCTTTTTCTAAAAGTTAAATTACTTGACTTAAAACATCATTAATTATCATGTATCAACACCAAGACTAGTCAAGTCCACTAACAATGTTGAAAGCAATAGAGCTTGGTGTTGGTGTTGCCTTGCAATGTGGTTGACAGAAGCAAGAAACTGCAATCTTTTTTATGTCTTGGTAAGGTAGGTGAAGAGGTAATTTTTTGAGTTTTCCGGATCTAAAGAAAGCGTTTTGAAAAATGCTAAGAAAACCAATTACAATCCTAACTTTTGAGTTTCAAGTTTCAACCTTACGTGATATGTGAATTGTCATTCTTCCATTAATATAATTGTCATATCAATTAAACGCATTTATCATTGAAAAGATGACAACTCACCGTCACGTGAATTGATACTTAAAAAATTAGAATTCCAGTTGATGTTCCTGACATTACCCAAGCATTTTCCCTATGGTGAAACCGGTTTTCCACCGTTAAAACCATAAGCAAATCAAACAATATGGCTTACAATGCACTCATTGCTCCAAAAGTAAGATAGACAAACCATATTTTTTTCCCAAGAAAAGACAAAATCCTGTCTCTCGACTCAAAAAACGTTAACCCACTTTTGAAGACTGAACTCGAGCATTCTATGAACAGATTGATGTGAGTTTCTAACTAGGAGATTGGTGACTCATAACAGATGCATGAAAATGAGAACACCATTTTTTCACTACCAAAAACTAACAGATTTGAGTACAAACATAGCAACAAAAACAATAAACGAACTATGAATTGATATTTTGAACAGGGACTTGTAGGATTCCCATACTAAAAAATTCAAGTCATATTTACAAGGCTCGTCTATATATATATATATAAAAGATGCGGCAATGTATCGACAAAAATATATGCGATCACGAAGGAAAAACATGTATGGATATATATATTCAGGGATTGTGACTGTGAAGAATTATGGTACAGAAATGACCTCCAGTACAATCACTTGTGTTGCGGGAAGAATAATGATCATCTATCTCCATTTTGATCTCTCTGTACCGGTATCACCTACCTCGGAACGCTTGGATGGATACGGAGCTTTATTGGATACAACTTCATGGGATGGGAGAGGATCTTTCTCTTTAGCCGATCGCGGTTCCTGTAGATCAGTAAACAGATAATTGAGGTAGACGAAACCGAAGAACACAATACCATCTATAGAAACAGGCAACTACTGAAATATAAAAATTACAAACTTAACTAGTTTATGTGTGTGTATCTGTTTTTGCTCAAACTTATTAGTTAATCGTTAATCGCCAGCATATCCTAACTACCAAAAACTCTAATAATCAAATTCAGTTTAACATTCGGCAATACGACTTTTTTGCTATAATCTCCCTTACTAATGCCTCGGGAAAAGGAAAGGATATTAAAAAAAGTAAATATAACTAAACTGAACTATAATCACAAATGCTCACCGTACGGAAAGGGAAGTCATCTCCCTCAAGCATGTGAACAATTTGGCCCATTTTTGGTCGTTTAGCGACATCCAAATCTATACAGCGAAGACAAACAAGTAATGCTCGCTTGAGATTTCTTGGAGGGGGCTGAACTTCAATCAAAGGGTCAACAACCTCCTCACCACGACGGTTTGCGACCATTCCTTTAAACCAATCAACCAAGTTCATCTGAAATTCAAACAGTTATAAGTAGAATGCAAGATAATGCATGATGCCAATGCAGAAAAAGGGAAATTTTTATCTCGCCTCTGCAGGTGGTCTGGAATAATCAACCGGACTTCTTCCGGTAATTATCTCCATGAGAAGAATTCCAAAACTATACACGTCACTTCCCTCATTAAGCATACCTGTGCACGCATATTCGGGGGAGACATATCTACAGAATATGGTAAAAAAAAAGTTCAACAATACAGAGTAGAGTCAGTTATAATCTGATCAATTAAAAATTATTCAAATTTGCTTCAGCCGTTTGAGCAAGAACGAACCCAAATGTTCCCATTACGCGAGTAGTCACATAGCTGGACTCGGGCCCCAATAGCTTGGCCAATCCAAAATCCGATACTTTTGCATTCCACTTCCTATCCAGAAGAATATTGCTTGATTTAATATCCCGGTGAACCACTTTCGGTTCCAACCCTTCATGTAAATAGGCCAGACTGTACAGCACAAAGAACCATAGCCGGTGATGTCATGAAATACCAATAAAAAAAGCTAAACCATGAAAGGAATCAGTGTAAAAGATAACAAATTCTATTTAATATGTTTGTTAGTTAGAAAGTTCCGTTGGTCGTCTAAATGATTTTTGTTTTTTTGTTTTTTTTTTAGCGAATGGCGTTCTGTAGAATAGATGAACGAAAACCACACAAAATGAACAAGGAAAAGAACGGATCATCACACCCTTTTGCAGTTCCAACGGCTATCTTCATTCGAATTTCCCATGTCAAGGGGCTAACAGGCCCGACGTCACCATGCAACCACTGCTCCAAGTTGCCATTGTCGATATATTCATATACAAGCATCCTGAATGGCCATAGAAACTCCCATGAACATAAGACAAGCAGCTCTAGTATTAAATATTAATGATATAACAATATATATAATATTAATAATAATAAGTAGTTACCTTTGAGGGCCTTCTGCACAATAACCAACCAAACCCACCAAATTCTTATGCCTTACTTTCCCGATGGCTTCAACTTCAACCTTGAACTCCCTCTCGGCCTGACCCCTACAATTAAGATGATCACAACATACGAAATTAGTAATAAAAAAAAATTTTAACCAACGGCATTGGTTAAATCAAATAAATATATAATTTTTAATAAGTTAGAAGGACAAAAGAAATGTTGGTGATAACACATCCAAAAAAGCTTGCAACTTTCTTTTAACTAAAATATTTATGGACCAACCAACAAACATGCACCTCATTTGTTCCCTTTTTTCTTTAAAAAAAAAAAAACTTGTGAAAATGTTGTTTTATCAATTTTTTAATCTGCGGATAATGACAAAATTTAACTAATACTTTGTTAAGCAGAAAATGAATTCAATAAAAATGGCAACAATGATCGCATAAATTAAAGGGGTGGGAAAATTCATTAAAAAAAAAAAGGTGGAAAAAAAAAAGAGAAGTGAATAAAGCAGAAAGTGACCATTTTCTTTTCCCAGTTAGTCCGCGAGGACCGCAACAAAGTCAGTCTCTTTCTTACCCAGAAATCCAAAAAGTGAAAAAAAGCAAATCCAAAACCATGAAATTGTTCCCCAAAAATAAAAAATTAAAAGAACAAATAAAAGGAAAGAAATACACCCACGAGCTCTTAGTACTCACCGACACTGAAACAAGTTAACTTAGATCTCGCAAACATTAAAACCGACAATAATTTCTGTTATTTTTTCCATTTTTCTTCTTCTAAGAAAACAAAAATCCGTTGAGTGTTTGGGGGAAAAGAAAATCTTCCTGAACAAAGAAAAAGATTAATGTAGAAACAAAAACACAGCAAAATTCAAAGGCCTAGAGTTGGAATTTCACTTACTTGTTATTGAGAAGATTCTTCACGGCAACGACCGAACCGTCCTGCAAAATTCCTCTGTACACAATCCCGTACCCTCCTTCTCCGATCACATTCTCGCCGGAAAATCCACGTGTCGCAATCTCCAGCTCCTTCAACCCGTACCACCGTCCCCACCCGATGTTCTGCGCATCCACAGACTGGTCGCTCCGGCCACCGCCGGAACCGTCGCTCTCCTCGCTCCTCTTCCCTTTCTCGAGCTCCACCACCTCAACCCTGACTTCTCCTCCACCACCACCGCCGCCGCCGGCGACGACGACGCCGTCGTCTTTTCCAATTCCGAAACGTTTCGGATTTTAACCTCCGATTTCTCGATTCGATCCGGAGCCTGCTGGTGCTGAGCCGTCTTGATCTCGACGATCTCCTTCGAGACGAGCGGGATTGATCCGGAGCTGTGCTTGACTCGCATTTTGCGCTTCCGCGAGGACCGACTCCGGCTCGAGCGAATGCAGAGGAAGATCAGGAGAAACGCCGAGAGCAAGCAGAGAAAGAGAATCGCGATGACGACGTAGAGCCGCAAGCTCAGGAACGGCGTTCTGGAGGAGAGCGTGTGGAAGACGGAGCTCCCGGAAGGCTCTGAGTCGCCGGAAACAGCCATTGTACCCGGCGAGGTGGAAATGGAGGCGGTGGAGGGAATTTTCTCGGGAAAGTGAGAGAGAAAATGAGTAAGAGAGAGAATCTTAGAGAGAAGAAGGAGGAGGAGAGAGACGTTGGGGGTGTTTGGTTGATGTCATGAGAACACTGGGACAGACATTGGAGGGATTTGCACATAGAGAGGAGAGAGAGAGAAGAGAGAGAGAGAGAGAGAGAGAGATGCGGCTTCAACGGATACATAAAAGAGAAAGGCAAAGCAACTATTAGCAAAGTGTGAAGAAGACGGTAAAAGGTTGGTCTTTCAGATCGAAGCGTCTGTAGTCATTGGGGCTTGTAACTAGAGATTATTACGGAATTGCCACTTAGAAGTTTCTGCTAAGCTGGCTAATGCTACGGTCTATGCGCTATAGCTTGCATGCCGTTTTCCTGTGGCTTATATATTGATATACTAATACGTAGCAAGCACACACGCATTATTTTTTCCACGTTTTGATAGATTGATTACAAAATTGAAAAGAGAAATTGCTAAATTTACAAGTGAATTCACTAAATTATTACTAATAGATAATTATTAAATTTATTTTATCTTACTTATATCCTTAAACTTATAATTATTGCGTTTTACTTTTAAATTATTAAAACTTTTAACTAACACCCTAAATTTTGGATTAGCTCTACTTATTTTCTTCTTCTATTGAGATTTTGATTAAAAATAAAGGATAAAAGGAAGGAAGTCAATCTTTACTTGATATCCTTTCCTCTTATAGTTAATCAGAATTTTTATTAAAAATAAACGGGAAAAAAAATTACACGATCGCGACATTTAACCTCATTTTTTGATATGTTTTTACTAAAAACTCGACCGAGAAAATTAAGTGGGACTAAATTAAAATTTAGAGAAGATAAAATGAGAAGTTTTAAAGTGTAGATGACAAACTAAGAAATTCAGAATAGTCCTAAAGTTGGAATGATTTTTTTTTTTTTTTTTTTTTTGGTCTTTGGCATATCTATTTTAAACTTTTGACAACAAATTATTGGTTTAATTTTTAATATATAAAATGGTATTTAACTAATTAGATTGTGTCATGCCATTTAATTAGTCAGTTGTGAAGCATTTCAATATTTTTAAATGATGTGATATAAAATGATTAGTTATATATTACTTCCAAGATAAAAAAAATTAGATAGGAGATTGGAATCAATTTAATTACTTTTTAAATTTTTAATTTTGACGAATGACTTCATGAAATATTTCAGAGTATCTACAAATCGATGACAATAGAAATACTTGTACATACTATGTTAGCTCGTTTAAAGGAAACTATTAGAAATTTTAATGACGTCTAGAGCACGTAATGCACACATATAATAGTATTTTCATCCAAATTTTAACTATATTCATCAGGTTGGGAACATTATATTATTTTATTAAATTTAAGGATTAATTTGTCATAATAATAATAACTCAAGGGCAAAACCATCAAGAACCATTTTTGAGTGAAAAATAGACAGTACTACTCTGATTATTTAAGATATCACAAGTATTTTTTGTATCAATGAAATGAATAGCCGGTGGATTTGCAATTACTTTTGTAATAAACAGTGTTTGATCCTATCAAACTTTTGCAAATATAGTATGGCAAGATTGATATCAATATGAAACTGTGTAAGCCAATAATATTGCGCCAAGTGTCCAATTGAATTTATTTAACTAAACAAGATTATAATGCACCTGGATTAACCCAAGAAGTGGACTTTTAAGACGTATGTGTATCTTGCATTAAATAATGAAATCATGACGTTTTTATTTCCATTAGTTTTTTAATTAATCAACCAACTTTTTTTATTTAATTTTGTTTATAAGTTTTTTTTATTTAATTTAAGGATGAGATAGTTGAGCAATTGAAAGCAACATTCATTGTCGTTTATCTTTATCGGGTTACAAGTGGAAAGCTTCCCTAATACCAACTTCAAGTACATGCCAGACACTTGGCCATTCCATTATCTTTCTTCAAGCCATTTCATTCCACCTACAAAAAGAGAGAGAAATGAATGTGTTAATAAGACCCAATTTTTTGACTGTTTGATTTGTATTAAAAAAATTATCATATATTTGTATTTTTATTATTCTGATGTGATTTTGATCAATAATATCATCAAAGAAGTAGAAGAAGGGGCAAAAATTATCAAAGAAGTAGAAGAAGGGGCAAAAATTATCGGTATAAAATTTTACCATAAAAATATAAAAAGATAAAACGAAATCCAAGAGTCTAACCCATCATCAATTGTACCAATCTCATTATTGGTAGTTGTCAAGTGGATCCCACTTTCCAATGGCAACTGAAATAAAACAATGGCAACACCATGCAATTGTTAGCTTAACTTGATTGATTTTAGCATTTTGTGGCAAATGTGTTGCCACTTGGAAATTTTTCTCATGACATACGAATTTGGTTTTTCTTTCTTTCTTTCTTTCTTCTTCTTTTTTCTTTCTTTCTTTTTCTTTCCTTTTTTTTTTTTTTTTGGTGAAGTCATCACTAATCATTATTACGGACAAATATTTTTTGCCAATTTAGCATATCATTGCAAAGTTAAAATTATTCTTTTTTTTTTTTTTGGGTCAAATATAAAATTCTTGGTTATGCTAATTGGCGGAAAAAGAATATAACAAACGTTATGCATGGATATTCATAAAATGTTTAGTAACTTACTCTTTTTTTGTTTATAACTAGTGGCAACTTACTCTTACTTAAATTAAAACATCCTCCCTTTTAACTTTATTAAGCTAAAGGAAGAGTTTGGTTCCGACTCTTGCTCGGGTTGGTTTGGTTATGCTCAATGGGGAAGATGTGCGTGTCTATAAAATACGACGTCAAGATAAATTGCAAATCGAGAGAGAAATAGAAAAAGGGGCGACAATTAGAGGTATTTTTTTTCACAGAAGAAACCTTCTTTTAACACAACTTGGGTTTCTACAATAATTCATTTATTTTTTTTAAATCTCAATCATTGTTGTTTGGACTAAAAACACGAGCTTGTGTGTGTATGTTTTAAAGAAGGAAGCATTAGAAAAGTCAATAATGTTTTGACCAATAATGATAATTATAATTATTATAATAATAACAAAAAAAAGGGCAGGTTGACACGAGTTTACCCAAATTTTTGAACCCACCCATCAAAATTGATCGTGGCCACAGTTTCGTGGATCACTGGTTATTATAAATATCCTTAATATATATATATATATATATAACCTCCCTTTTTTTCTCACATGAGTATTTTACTTTTCCTTCCTTTTGTTTTGCCATATCTCTTACTAAATATAGTAAAAGAAGAATAATAGTATGTATTTAATAATGTATAATGGTAATACACATTTTAATTCCAGTCCTTACTCAATATAATAGTCTCGTTAGGAACGTCCCATTGGGCCATTAATTTTAGAGAAAAAAGTGCCATCTCGTAATGGTAACAAATTACTCAACAAAGAGTTTTAAGTATTATCATTTTAAGTATTATCATGATAATACTTAAAATGATAGTACTTTAAGTATTATCATTTTTCTTTAATGAATAAAATTATAGATCTCATGCTGTTATTAAAAAAAAAAACTCATATAAAAATTCCAACTAATAAAGTAACAATTGTTGTTGGACATTAATCATCCTCATAAAGGTCTTGTAATCATTCTAGCACGTGAGAAAAACTGTTTGCACTGTCCAAAAAAAAATGGTAATCACATAAGACGAGTCTCACATCGACGGAGAGCAATGAACTTATGTGGCTTATAAGTGTCACGAATTCTCTTTCAATCAATAATTATTTAAAAATTATAACGTAGTAGGATTACACTTATAAATTTACTATAATCCTTCTCCTAAAGGTCTTATAATCAATTTGTTAGTGGAAAAAACTATATTTGTACTATTTTGTTTAAATCCATACAATATTACAGAAAGCACAATAAGTGCTTCCCACCATCCATTTTTGCATTTATTTTTTGGTCCTCCGTTTTTTTTTTTGGATCAATTTTTTATTTTTATTTTAGTCCTTTTTTTTTACTTTTTTTTTGGACCAATTTTTTTTTCATTTTAATCCCTTTTTTACTTTTATATTTATTTTTTGATCCTCAATTTTATTTCTAGGTCATTTTTTTTCATTTTTTTGGCCCAAATTTTTTTTTTTTTCAATTTTAGTCCTCTTTCATGTTGATAGTTGCTTTCATATTAGTCCGTTTATCTTTTTAGCATTTTTTTTCGTGCCTTAAGTATTATCATTTAAACAAAATGATAAGTATTATCATTTTTTTTCCCACCATCCGTTTTGCATTTAAAGAAATTACTCAACAAAGAGTTTTAAGTATTATCATTTTAAGTATTATCATGATAATACTTAAATGATAATACTTTAAGTATTATCATTTTTTTTAATGAATAAAGTTATAGATCTCATGCTGTTATTAAAAAAAAACTCATATAAAAATTCCAACTAACAAAGTAACAGTTGTTGTTGGACATTAATCATCCTCATAAAGGTCTTGTAATCATTCTAGCACGTGAGAAAAACTATTTGCACTGTCCAAAAAAAAATGGTAATCACTTAAGACGAGTCTCACATCGACGGAGAGCGATGAACTTATGTGACTTGAGTTCTCTTTCAATCAATAATTATTTAAAAATTATAACTTAGTAGAATTACACTTATGAGTTTATTATAATCCTTCTCCTAAAGGTCTTATCGTCAATCTGTTCCTGGAAAAAACTATATTTGTACTATTTTGTTTAAATCCATACAATATTACAGAAAGCACAATAAGTGCTTCCCACCATCCGTTTTTGCATTTATTTTTTGGTCCTCCGGGTTTTTTTTATCAATTTTTTATTTTTATTTTAGTCCTTTTTTTTAACTTTTTTTTTCGACCAATTTTTTTTATCATTTTAGTCCCTTTTTTACTTTTATATTTATTTTTTGATCCTCAATTTTTTTTCTAGGTCATTTTTTTTCATTTTTTTTGCCCAATTTTTTTTTTTTTCATTTTAGTCCTCTTTCATGTTGATAGTTGCTTTCATATTAGTCCGTTTATCTTTTTAGCATGTTTTTTCGTGCCTTTTTCTTGGATCATTTTTTTTTTTTTTGCAGTTTTTAACTTATTATTTTAATTTTCTCCTACTTAAATAATTTTTTTTAAAATTTATCTAACATATGCATAATACATGCTTTATACTAGTAAAAAAAAAAAAAAAATTTTGTTATTGGACATTGTCAAAGCCTATGTGCCCCTTACATAGGCCCCATTCTATTGAAAAGACATTGCTTTTGGTTGAAACAAAAAACATTTGTCCTTCACAGCATGTAACTGTAACTGTCTCATGTTTACTCGCGGCCTTATCAAACAGTCAACTATCCCCTTGGAAATAGAATATGGCATTTTTGAACGAGGAAAAAAAAAAAAAAAAAAAAAGGGAAAACGTTAAGTTGAAAAGACTACTCCATATTCATGGGAACCGTATTCACTGTAACTAATTACGCAATAACAGTCAACAACTGTAAATGATCAAGGCCAGATTCGTATATGGTAATAATTTCTCCATAATTTGTCCAGTGAAACTTTTATATTAAGGGTGAGTGTGATTTACCATTCAAATTTTTTAACTTAATTTTTATTTTTTTTTGAAAATTTTTTTTATTTTTTCTGAAAAAATTAATAAAAATTATTATTAAAATTTAAAAATCTTAACTCAAATTCAAACACTAAACACTCCCTAATTATAGATTAATTTTTCAATGATTTAATTTATATATAATAGGAGTATTTATCTTTCATCTATGGCATGCGGCAAATTTTTAAAACCGTTAAAAAATAATTCTTATCAATGTTGTAAAATAGGAGGTCCTATAGTAAAAGATCATGTTCGGTATTATTGTGCTTTAAAAAAAAAAATCAACAGTAAATTGTAACTCCGCAACTCTGTGTGAAATCTAAGTAGCACACCAGATGTATACTATTAATGGAAAAGTTTTGCAACTTAATTAAAAAATGCAACAGAATAGGGAGAAATTGGATGGCAAATCCCGTAAATTCATGGTGAAGTAAGGGTGATTGTGAATGGTGGTTTGATAAATGGGACAGTGAGCTGAGACGTTGGACGTTAATGGAGACGTAACATTGAGTAATGGAGACGTTTTAGAAATTGACTTCTCGAGGGAAGGAGCCAAATTTCTTTGCTGGGTCGTACGTTCTAATTTCATGTTGCAATAAATGCAGTATACATTTAAAACTTTCGAAACACATTTTCAGTACTTGAAATTGGTAAACTATTATAAGATCAAGTTTTCATATTTTGGACGGGTTATTGTGATATTTTTATTCACCTTTTTTTATGAAATTTTATTCACGATTATATATGTGTATATAAATATATATATTTTAAAGAAAAGTTTAGGGGTAAGTCTTCCATCCCCTCCGTCCATGACATAAATATAGAAGATAGCATATCATATTTCGAGTTTGTCTATGAATATTCTTTCCAAAGGACTATCATTTGAACATAATATTTACAAATGAGAAATATAATATAATATTTATACAGCATAATACTAACGGTAAAAGGCTAAAATAATAATATTAATAACTACATTCTTTTATTGCTTAATAATTTTTTTAAAGAAATTTAGTTTGAACCAAAAATTTTTTGTTGAAACTCTTTATCGAAATAAACTATAAATTTCTTGGCATTACATCCTTTTAATATTAACATTGAGATAAAATGGTACAAACCATATCATAAGGCAACTTTTTTTTTTTGGTGGGTATTATACCGTTTTAATGTCAATGTATGTTGAATAAATATCATATTATGATTATTAATTTTATGTGTGTTATTTGAGAGGTACGGTCCTTTTTTAGGAAAAGCACAGTAAGTCTATATATGTGCATGTAAGGAGGATATATATATATATATATATATATATATATGTGCAAATAGAATATCCCTTTAACATAACATGTAAGTGTCTTTAACATAAAATGAAATAGTAAAACACAATATAAACATATAATATTACACATGATAAACATGAATATCTAAAACGTATTCTGTATGCATTACAAGCAAAACATTTTGGAAAACATAATTAACAAAGAGTGTTTTTTTTTTTTAATATTTTTCCCCTCCACCCAAGGACTCTGAAAACAAGACAAAACGAAAAGAACAAGGGTAATTGTTAGTTATCATGATAGGCAATTTATAGTGGATAAGAAAACAAATATTCCAACGGTAAATCTTTTGTTTTAAAGGTGTACTTCTTTGGAACTAGAACTAATTGCAATGATGTTAGAAAACTAAGAAAACTAATGATTTATTATTATTATTATTTATTTATTTGCTATATAAAGATATAAAATTTATTGAAAAGTTTCATTTTATTTAAAATAATCTAATGATAATTTCACATCTAAATTTATCATAAAATGTATAATAAACTACAAATTCCCTCGTCATTAATTCAAAAAGAATTAACATTGCTTCCTTTTACTTTTAAAAATTTTATGACTGAAAAATGATAAGAAAAATATGTACTTACGATTGTAAATTTGAGGTTTTGAGTATAATTGTACTTACGATCGTAAATTTGAAGTTTTGAGTTTAAATCGCTCGTCCTAAATTATATATAATTGTATATGTATATAATCTAATTACAAGTGCCATATATATTGAGACACAATGGAAGATGGCGAGGAAGGGTCTCACTAGTATTCTTCATGCATTGGAAGATGGTTGAATTTTGAACAATATAATGATAGCTTGCTTCAATTTAGGGAACACTGTCACACCCAGCTAGCTCCAACCTCCATGTGCTTATTTGGTGAAAACCTCCTCTATATATATGTATAATATATATATATATATATATATATATATATTTATATCTGTCTTCAAGCTTTGTGGGTCCAAAATAACGAATAATTCCTACTTTCTTTTTCTTTCTATGCTTATATATTTTTTCTTGGTTTCATTTGTGGACCCATAAATAAAGGTTTCAGCATCATTTCTTCTTGATTATCTTGTTTTTGTCATCTAAGGTTTTGCTGGGCCCAAGTTTTTACAATGATTAGATTTAATTGTCAAAATTAAATGGGACACAAAACACAGTAAAATTGGAAAAATGCACACAAAAACATAACAACTAAAACCAATTTATAACCTTTCCCTCAAAAGAGGACTTATTTACAACCCTAACTTTTTTTTTGGAGGCTAAAATTTACGACCCTAACTTATGCTTAAGGTGCTCTATACATCAACTAAATCCCTCCCCCCCTTCCCCCCCCTTTTTTTTTTTTTTTTTTTTTTTTCGCATCTTCTTGTTCATGTTTTCGATCCATACCCTCTATGAAACAAAAGAATTTTCTCATTTATACCCCTGAATTTTAGGTTACTCCCACTTTACATCTGAACTATAAAAACTCCTAGTTTATCTCTTGAATTTTGAATTTAATCTCATTTTACTTATTATATCATAATTTTAGTTAAAATTGACAAAAAGAGAATAAAATGCAGTCATGAGATCTTTTTTATTTATTTTATCATAAATTATAACAGAATAGACTTAGTAAAACTAATTCCCTTTTTTTTTTTTCTTTGTGTTTTAACTGAAATTCTTATATTCAAAGTTCATGGGATGAAGTATAAATTTTTTAAAATTCAAGAGGAGAAAGTAAGAGTGATCCTAAAGTTCAAGGGACATAAATGACAATAATCTTAAACAAAATGATAAACACGTAATGGTAAGTAGTATAGCGGTGATTCCACATAAAATATAAAGTTTGAATTCTCAATCTCTAAATTCTAAAAAAATAATGGTAACAATAATAATAATAAATAAATAAACAAAGCAAACATACAATACAACGATCCAACCGTAGTTTCCATCATTATTATCATCTTTTCGCCAAAGACCATTTATATTTTGCACCTCTTTTGTATGGCGCGCCTTGGTCATAATTGTAAGGATCCCACCTCCAATGCCCTCAACCAAATTTCTGGTGTTTGTTTTGGTGCAAATATTTAAGGTAACGCAATTCTGGTGAGTATTTATTTATTTTTTTCATGCAGTGTGGAGTATTATTGAAAGAGGAGAAGTACAAAAAACTCAGGACCACACATCTTTTAGTTTCGGTATGGCTAAGATTAAAGTTTATTGTTTCAAAGGTAAGCTTCAAGTTTCTTCAGTGGCAATACAGCGCACGCCCATGTTTGTTGGATATTTTTTTGTTTCGGAAATTTGTGGTAGAGTATGAAAATTACACCATTAATAAGATACATTTCTTATCCATCAAATCACATCATAGATTTATAAAGATATTATGAGAATTTTAGTTTAATCTAAATAAGGCAGTTTAACATTGTGTCTAAGTATTAGTAAAGACGTTACTTTGAATTTCTCCCTATTTTTTTTAGGACAAAATGTTTAATACTATAAATTGCTTAATACAATTTTCTTGTTTCTTTCATGAGAACTAGTTGCATAGCACACGCGTGTGGAGCATGCAAACAAATCAAAACAAAACTTAAAAAAAAAAAAATTAGAATTCAAAAAATTATCACGTGATAAGTGTTGGATTTGTTACGTGACGGCTTGTGAGAGAGGATGAAGGATAATGTAAAAAGTATCTTTCATATTTTTATACTGTAATAAAATAAAAATATAATTATAGAAAAATAATATAATAAGAGGTAAAAGATAACTCAAAACAATTAGAAAGATCCAAAGCTGAATTAGAAACTCAAAACTTCGCATTTTCCTTCGGAGTTATGTCTCTTGCTTTTTCTGAAATTAAAAAAATAAAAAATAAAGGAATTTCAACTTCAAGAATCCACTTTAACGAGGCATGGTAAAGAATTATGCAACTTCAAAAGGAGAGGTTATAATTTTGCCTCTCTAGAAGACTGATAAATTAAAAAGGTTAGCAAAATTAACAAATTGTCTTTAGTGGAAAATGCCTAATCAAATGCCTACTAGATCACATCGATACATAATTAACAAGATTATTTTGTCAGAATCAATAATAACCACCTGTTGTTGTTGGGGTTAATTGTTACAATAATCTGCTAGATTACCATGCAAGCTCTACTCCGATGGTGGTGACCCCTGGTCGCGATGGTGCGGCCAGGATGAATGCGAAAATTATCAACTTTTTGATCATCAAACTAACGTATCTGTTATTTGTTTTCATATACTTTTAGATATGCTATCTGTTAAATTTTGGTATAAAAAATTGTGCTATTTCGTGTAATTTCTTTACTCTTCATACGAAAATTATAAAACAAATAGCATTTTTACGAAATTAAAGTAAATAAATAACAAGATTTTTAAAACACATGAAGTAAATATCAACGACTTACAAATCTAGTACGTAAATAATTTATTTATTACAAGAAATAAATGGATAATTTACCATAACTTTTTTTAATAATTATTAGATATGGTAAATGTTTTTAAATTGGTTATTTACTCCAATTATTTACTATTATAGTTTATTTTAGGTCGATCATCGAGCTCTATCTTGTCCTTAACCCACAAAAACCAGTGGGCTAGGTTGAACAGACCCATCAAAGCCCAACAAACAAATTTAGAGAAAAGCCCAATTGAATCCTTATATATTTGCTCACCAATCACTTCTTCTGACTTGGAGTTCACATAGAAGTGACCGCAGAGTATTGCAATTCTCCTACAACAGGGCCATTACTTAAAGGAGCGTCTGTTTCACGCGCTCCCGAGAACGTCTCAATCTCGCATTTCCCATTAATAGTTACAACGGATAAGGCTGTCCCCATACACAGTTACACGCATATGGATTGATCTAAACCCAAACTTCAACCTTATCCACTTTGTTTTAAGTGGAGTAAAGTAATTAAGTAATGCTTTGACATGAGTAGCCTCCTAATATTATATATATACATATATAAGTGCCTCCTAATATTATTTTTATTTGAGACTTGAAGAATATTACAAGAAGTCGGTGCTTGGTAGGCTTTTTTTTAGTTGTATTGCGTAAGGGTTCCAAACATGATGATGAAAAGAAGGAAGCCTCCGTTTCTTACATCTTGGAAGTATGAGGTCGCTACGTATGCACGATCTTTGGTCTAAAGTGTAGTCACTCCGCCTCCAAATCATACGTGAGATGAGTTTCTGCCTCATACAACTCGGGTCGATGATCGGGGGAAGTTTAGGACAGATGGAGAGATCCAGCAGTTGCCGATTTCTAGAGTAGTTGTTCCGGTACAAAACCAATCTTGTTTGGTAGGGACTTATGTCGGTTTAGGTCAGTGGAGTTACCTCAACTTATCCATGTAAAAAAGGACTACGTATATCCCTAATTTTGCTACAAATGTGATTTATGACTTGGAAAATTTTGTGGTTTAACAGTTGAATAAGTAATCCAATCTCCTTCATACTTTTCCCAGTAGAACAAGAAAAAGCCTATGTAGTGGGTTCGACTCCCACAGGAGCGCCCATTAATTACCAATTACCTTCTTTTCGTTTTAGGACAGACATAATTGAATGAATCAACTATTTCATTTCAAACTAAAGGCTATATTGCACCTATTTTTCAAAGTTCTCAAAAATTAACTCAAGTTTGGTTGTGCGAGCATCGTTCTTCATGTACGACACACTTGACGTGTTAAGAGTTATGATTGTTGATGTCAAAAATTATTAACAATACTAGATGTAATCACTTGATACGATTGGTCTATTGTTTTCTTGATCCAATTAGTCAGGTGCAAAATCAAAAGGAATACCAATAAAGTGTCCATTAAGGGCTCTCTGATGCTTAAATTAGTAAGAAATACTGACGAGCAAGTAAAGATTCATGAGTGTAGGTAAGGAATAGTGTCCACACTTGAGGAAATGGTGCATTCTTCTATTTATAAATGTATCTCAGGGATGCGGGAGCCTTGGTTAGACTCGGTGGGTTGACTCTTATTAGATATGATAGAGATGCATAATCGACTCTTGTGGTGGGAGCCTAGTACAGGACCAGACGCAATATCAGCTCTTGTGGTGGCAGCCCAATACGGGGCTAGATGCAGTATCGACTCTTGTGGTGACAATCCAATACGGGCCCCATTTTGACGAAGGCCCATTTAGCCCAAGTGCAACTAAATATCTCTAACCACAAGTGGTGTTCTTAAATTTCATTAGTTGGCTAATTAATTGAAAAAGATTAATAGATGATGGGTTAAGTGAAGCTTTTATTTATTTGTCTTAATTTCTTATTTTCACCAAGTGTAATAGTGATTTTTATTGTGTGTTAATGACTGAATGCTTTGTGGTCCTTAGTGTGTCAGGAAATGTCTGTTAGTGGGTGATTATAGCTTGTTGTAATTGTGTGGCAGTGGCTGAATTGTGGCTTTTCACTTGCAGCCTTATTGTAATGGAATATTGCCATTGGAGGGTTTGTTCCAATGTTATTTGCTGTGTAATTTTCGTAATTCGAAGGGAGCTTGATAATTGAGATGCAAAACTGAAGAGTTTTAAGCCAAAAAAACATTTATTTATTATCTTTAGTAGATTTCCAAAGTGGTGAGTTCAAAACCTAAGGGTGGTGATCAATTTTATATCCTTTAATCTACTTATCTTTCCTTTAAACCTATCAACCCGAACTCGTTATTTTGTAATTCCGGTATCAAGATGTTTAACATCCACTGGGTTAAGGTCACATGTCTCCTTACTTGGGTAGCCAGGAGGAGATGTAGGCACTAGGTTAGTGGAGCAGATGTCACGTGGACCGGTCAATTCAAATGAAGAAGGGAAAGGTGGCAAAGGTCGGGGGTGCCCAGTTTTGATCAGCATGGTATGCTCATTGGTCTTGGCCTAGTTCCTCAAACCATGTCTTAGGGAAAGCTTTGGTCAACTGGTCCTTCTCTTCCAAGCTCGTCGGACTATCATGAGCACTTGCTTGACTGGATGCACCGACCATATCCTCAATAATGAAAAAAAAAAAAAAAAAAACTTGAGAGGTGAATTTAAAGATAAATAATAAATCAAAAGAATATAAAATCTTAGGTTTCAAACTTCGAGAACATGTTGCTGTTAATGACATAGTTATGAGAAAATTCATATCGATGATAATCTAAAATGTACAGAGGTGAATGGGGTGACAAATAAGGATGTCGCTTTTTTAGCCTCTTCCTTCATCCACTCAGATTCGATTCCCATGAAACTCCTGTAAGACCCTCGCTCCAGCTTTGACTGTAGATGTATTGGGTTGCTGATGTTATGGGTGACATGGGTTGACGACTCTAAAATGTTAGATTAGAAGCTCATATCTTCCTTATCATTCCCAGAGAAATGGATATTACCTGTCGGACTGAAAATGGTATGATGAATGAGCTACCACCATTGCCTTTTTATTTACACTACAAATAAAAAAAAAAAAACTAAAATGTACGGTTAAGATGTGAGAAGGAGAGCCTCCACCGTAAAACTCCTTAAGGATGTCCTCATATCGAACTCTCCCTCATTACCACGCAATCCATAATCACGCGCTGCGTAGTCAAATTATTTTAAAAAAATTAAAAATTCTTAAAAAAAAAACAATAAAAAAAAAACCCAAATTCATCCTTTCATTTCATCCTTCCTTTTCCACATTCTTCGTGAAAATGACTCAATTACTTTTTTAAAAATTATCAAAAAAATTTTATTGATAAAATGACCTCAAATAATTAAGAACAATCGTGATTATTCCTGTATTAAGATGAGAGAGGGTTATTTTGTTAATTTTAATATCTGAGGGGGTCATTTTTGGCAAATTTCCCTTTTGTGTTCCTCATTTCCTTCCTTCCGGAATCTTCCACACCAGACAACAGAAAATGACGAAGAAGAGGCAGCGCGTGGTTCACACCGCCAACAACGCCGCGGCGGCGGCGACCTCCACCTCCTCCTCCCGTCGCGTCTCCTCCACCGCTGCCGTCATCATCGACTCCGCCACCTCCGACAAAACCCTCTCCCACGCCTCCCAAAATCCCCCGTCTCTCCCTCCTCCTCCCTCCTCGGCCGCCGCCAAATCCGCCTTCAACGACTCGGCGTCGGCGGACGTTGTCCTCCGCCTCTTCATCGAGCCGTCGCCGTTCGACTCGTCGTCGGACCTCGAATCGCCGTCCGCGGCCACGGACTCCGAGGTCGTGCTCTACCTTCATTCTGACGTCCTCCGTCGCTGCAAGTACTTCGCCGCGCTCTTGTCTGATCGATGGCGGAACGATGATCTTGACGCCGGAGATAGCGACCAGGATCGCGACGGAGAGTCTGCCGATGATCTCATCCGAATCAATTTGGGAGTTCCGCGGACAATCGAGTCAGGGATCACGGTTCTCGAACTTCTTTACACCGGAGATTTCTCCAACACGATTAACAGGGCGTCCGTGGCTCTCGATCTCCTTCCCGTCGCCCTTGAATTGCTCTTCGAGGAATGCGTTCGGTCCTGCGTCCGATTCCTCGAGGCCGTGCCGTGGACGGAGGAGGAGGAGGTTAAGGTTATGAATATAATCCCCTTGCTTGGCGGAGAAGAGTCGAAGGAGCTTCTCGCTAGGGTTTCTCCCAGGGAGAACCATTCCTGCGAAGAAATGCTTCACGGATTGATCGTCTCTGCGATTCATAGCCATCCCAACATGGCGTTCGTCAAGGCGTTCGTGGCCAAGCTGTTGAGGGACTTCTCGTCGAAGGAATCGGCCAAGAGAGTGCTGGAGAGAGCATTCGAGGCGAGCTTGAAGGTCGTTAAGGAGTCGTTGGAGGAGTATTCGAGCCCGGACTTTCGAGGAGACCATAACGAGACGGAGGCGATTCAGAGGCTGAATCTGCACACGGCCATGACTAATGGCAAGCACTTGCTGTGGCTGGTCGAGAGGATGATCGAGCTCAAGGTCGCTGACGCCGCCGTGATGGAGTGGAGCGAGAATGCTTCCTTTACCTCTGATTTGCAGAGGGCTTTTCGTGACGATGCGTGGAGGAATATCGTGCCAGGACTCCCCGCCGTCATGCTCCGCTGCACCTATAAACTCGCCAATGCTGTCGCCGCCGGTAGCATTCTCGCTGCTAGACAGGTACTGGAAAATGTATTTGTTCGTTAGAGTTATGTTGAGAATGAACTTATTTGGTTATTTGATAGTTGAATATTTTGTTCAGATTATGCTGTACCATTTGAAGCCGTTTATATTATTGTGTTGGAAGGAAATCCTGGTTGCGACTAGGATGAAAATTTTAGGAAATGCCATGCCCGGCGTCTAAATTATAGAACTTGTTACAATGAGTTTAGCACCTAGTTTGGTGGGTTGATGATGAAGTTGTGTTAGAGTTAATGATCTAGGAAATGCAGCTAAAATTTAACTGATATTTTAACACCTAGCATGGTCCTTTAGTTTAGGCAGTTTTTCGGGTCCAAATCGATTGGTAGTGAATCTGTGTTAATGCGTCCATGGATTTGTGAGCACGTTCTTAGCGAAAGTGGAACTCTCTAATCGCTTGAATTAGGTGCTCCTTTTTTCTCCACTGGCCTGCATATTTCAAGGATTAGAAGTCTCAGTTTCTGTTTGTCCTCTCGCAGTTCATTGTTTCACGAGCATTTGCCAAAATATCATAAAGAATACTTATGAGAAAACTGGTTTCTTCCAGTTCCAGATGCATCATTAGATTCTATATTGTGTTAAAAGGTTATACATGTCTTTCCAGCTTGGATCTTCATCAATAATCGAGTAGAAAATGCAGATATGTTTAGTTTTAACTAGTTCTTGATTATCTTCTGGGGTAAAGCAATTAAGTAGAAAGATTAAATGCATTAAAAAGTTTGTTTTCTTAATTCATGTTCTCGCCATGGTGCAGGTTCGAAAGAAGCTTGTAAAAGATTGGCTCCCAGTTCTGATTGTGTGCAAAGACTATGTTTCGCCTCTGTCGCCTAGTAACAAATTACTCTACTTGGACTTGGAGGAGACATTCCTGAGAATCATCTCGACGCTTCCCATGTCGGATGCCCAGGAGCTGTTGCAGCAGTGTCTCAGCTTCTCCACCCGGGACGTTGAAGACTGCCCTCACTTGGTTACTGCATTTAACACCTGGTTCCGCCGTGCAGCTCATCCCCCGCAAGTGGACAGGCTTGATTAGAATAGAAATCTGTTTGCTCTGGATCTTTTTAGGATTCTCCAAAGTTGTGCATATGTACCTAGTTGTTTGGAGAGCATGAAACCTTAAATGCTTTTAATAAAGTACGTTTCCGTGTATATATGTAACTTGGTATTTCTTAGTTTCAAGCCTGATTACTTTTGATGTTTCTGATAGATCTCTTGATTTCCTGACCAGACCCTTTTGACTGTTACTTTGCTAACATTTGTGAATATGAAATCGGTATATGTTTTCCTAGAGAAGATTTTTATTTATAGACAACCATTGAATTGATGAGTATTTATAGGCTATTTGGTCATTTTGGCCAATATAAATACTATCAAATTATTGAAAGTTTTGTGAAGAATTGGTCCGTTTGGATCATATATTTAAACTTATAACTCAATTACTAGATTCAAAATTTTGAGAGAGAACACAGGAAATAAAGTTTAGGAAATTCGTTTAAAGCGGGATGTTAAATGGGAATTTACTCGGATGAACAAAATGTATTGTTCTTTCTTCAACTCTATGATTTATGGCGGACCTCTTTGCCGGAGAAATGTCCATTAATTTGATTAAAATGTTTGGTATGGGTGGGACTGTAATATATTCTTTACAATTTAGAAAAATATCGTGATTTTATTTTATTTTATTTTTTAAAGAAATGTTTCTCGTAAAACTTCAAAAAATAAAAACATATCTCTTTCAAAGTTGTTATTGTTTGTTATATAAAAGAAATTAGAACTATCAATTATTTGAGCACATTGTTCTATTTTATGAAAAAGCGTCGTAATTTTTCCTAATAAACTAGTACCTATTTACATAATGCTATTTCTTCCATGTTAGTAAATTGTCATCATGTCTTTAATGTAAAATCGTGAATTATACTCGTCCTAGAAGTATACTATATATGGACAGTCTAGCACTTGTAATATTATATATACGTATAATAAGAAATTTTTTTGAAGAAATTATAGTACAAGATTATATTATCTACTACTATTAGTGTACAGGACTAGTTATTATAATAATGTAAATAAAAAGAAAATACACATATCGTTTTGTAAGAGTATCTTGTAAGAAATTGTACATATATGTGCATATATATTTATACATCTATTAGTTATATGACACGCTTTCATATGCACAATGATGTAGACCGACACTTTGACATGTGAGATAAAGGGCGACCAAAAAGTAGTATAGATATATGCATTTAAGGAGCTTTCCTGAATGCTGGTATCTGCAAGTACATTTCTGTCTGTCTGTCCGTAACTGAGCAGAGAGTCTTATGTTTTCCAAGGCTGATGTAAAAGTCCCAGTTACTTGATTCACATAATTTAAGAACATAATTTGCCACTAAATATATTAAACAACTTTGATCTAATGTGACTTCTATATGGACGTTGAACAAAGATTTCCCATGAATTTGAGCAAGAAGTATAGAAGAAAACGACTACACTTCTCAACTCCTCTACAAATGTAAGATCGGAAATTATGACCATTTTCTCAAGAGTTTTGTTAAAAGTTGAAAGAAGTTCTATTTTATTATTATTTTTTAAATGTCAAACTAGCAATATTTCCAAAACTAACATCACTCCTCAAAGATTGCTCTGTGTTTTTTTTTTTTTTTTTTTTTTTTTTTAATTTTTTAACTATGAAAATACAAACAAACATAACAAAGCTGATATAACAATGGCATCAGCTGTAAGCAAAGCCAAAACTAACATGAAAACTCTGATTATGCACCCAAGTTTTCCTAAAATTTTTCCCACTAACAAAATTTCATGGCTATCAACACCTCCGAAAACAAAATAACACCTCGGAAAGCAACATTACCTCCTACGTAAACGCGGAGAACTTAACAACGAATTGCACTGGCTACATGACGATATCAAGACACTCGTAAAACGATTTGCACTAGATACATGACGATATCTAGACACTCGTAACTCGATTCTTCCCCCTCGAAAATCAAGTGCAGGAGATGCTTCGGCTTTTTATCGTTATACACAGGAATAATAAGAGGATAAGACGACGTATTCTAACAAAACCCCAATGGAAAAGGAAAATAATAGAAGGCGGAAACATCTCCCTGAACTTTATGGCAAAATACGAGCCCTGATCAGGGACACCAATTCTATTTTACGATTTGGATCAAAAGGAGTTTTTCAGGTATACACTATGCTACAATGGCAAATGCTAGTACGTCGCGGATTATGGTAGCCGCCGTCTAAAGTTCCTGGTCGCGCCTTGGTATGTTTTAACCAAAATACCTACTCCGATTCCAATTCCCAGACAAACGCTGAGGCCAATGCCAACACCAACTCGTACGCCAGCATTGAACCATGAAAGCTCTCCATCTTCACCTTCCATGTACACCGTCCCTCCGTACATATTATAGTCTTCACTATCTGGTTTCGGGTGAGGGTATTCTGCCACCTGCATAGCAATGATAATCGTGAAACGAAGAATTATGTCTAGCATATTGAGTAGTGATTTTACTACCCATCTACTAAGACTATCTATACAGCCAATTGAATTTTAAACATCAATCGAAAACAGAAACCTAGCAACAGCCGCAGCATCACATCAAGTGTTTTCAACCCAAACTAACGGCATGTATCTCAGTAATCTAGCTAAAGAAACCAATAATCCATGTAAAAGTAAAGTTCATTTTATGAAAATGAAACTCCTCTACATCGTTTCTTTAGAGGGAATAAGCAAAAGCACTCGAGTAGCAATCATGAAAACTCTATCTGGAAGATGATTATAATTCCACCGAGAACTCATTCAGGACAGGGCGTTTAGAAAACGGGACTAAAACATGCAGAGGATGAGCAGCAGAGAGATGGTCCGAATAGTACAGTAATGCTATGTTTGGTAATCCCAATATTTTCTGCTACAACACCAGGGCTTCATTTTCGGCAGGCTTTTGCTACAAAATATTTTTCTAAGGCCAGTCAATGGAAAGTTATAATATATATGATCAAGCATGAACATGATCAAATAAACATGATAGTATATGTGACCTGGAAATTCACAAACAAAAATCCGGCAGATACACTTTCTACGTTTCAATATTTTATATAGAGTGATACCTGCAAAGCTAGCCCGGAAGGAGCTTCTTTCTGGTCTTCTGTTGCATCAATCTCTGGTATCGAATCTAACACTGACTTCCTTGTATGTTTCTTCCTAGAACTATAGAGTTGCAAAGTCTTTGTTAAGATAATTGGCGTCCCAAAGAATGCCCCGGTAATGTAGACCTCGATTGTTGGTGAAGTAGAGTCTGCACCCATCAATTGCTTCCCTCTGAGGAAGCCAGCGCCAGCAATTATGTTTGATTCACAATCCATCCTCCATATTTGGCCATGAGGATTTGTTTCTCCAGGGGCACTGTTACTATCACGCAATTCTAAAATCCCAGATAGTATGAGAACGTCCTTATCAAAGACCTCATATTTCACAGTTCCAGTAATCCTTATACTGTCTGTGCTTACAAATGTAACTTCCTCAGACTTCTTATCTAACCGATCCCTTCGAAGAAAGATTGTTGCGCCATCTGAATTTATGCTAGTTCTAACACCATTAACTTCAAGAAGGGTGTCGGGATCCAGAGGAACGTGATTCAACGTGAGGCACTCGGGAGTGGAATCATCGATCTCGCATTTGCTAATTCTAACGTAAAAGACTTTTAAATCAAGCCAAGGCAATGATGCCTTAACGCCAGGCTTATGAGAGGAGTGCATCCCGGGAATGTGTCCACCATCTGTTGGCCCATTGCCATATGAAGATTCATAAGAACTCTCCATAATAACACTCTCAAGATTTCGACTCTTGTCACAGATTTCTTCGATTTCAACTAAGTCAATGACTTGGGATATTCCATAAGAATAGAACTCAAATCCTGCATCCATGTCAACGAAATGAAAAACAAAAAGGCATTAAACCGCCAAGAACCAAGCTCACTGAAGACAAGAATATGAACGATAACAACTAAAGAAACCAAATTTCTGTTATGGGCAATAAAGAAAAATAACCAGAGCCACTTTAAGATCTACCAGGCAGTACTCAAATCAATGAAAATGAAATCCATGACGATAAAGGAGGGGAACAAGAGAAGAGAACCAAAAGATGAAAACTAGTTGAATAAAGCAATAAACTGCATTTGGTGGCCAAGAAGAAGAAAGAAAACCAAGAACCAAAAAAAATAAAAAAAAGGCAAAAAGTGAAGATAGAAAAAGAAATAAGAAGATGACAAAATACCAAGAGAAAAATCCAAAAATCAGAAGCTTCATAAGAACCCAACAAATAAATCTGATAGCAATACCAATGACTTTTAGTTTCCAAATAAATTGACAACCAAATATACATCAAACTCGAACTCTGTTTACTATTCTCCACTTCAGAAATGAAACCCAACAATACCTACTCGATATATACATAAATATACCTCAAATTCAATGGATTCAATTGATTTGTAAAATTATTAACCTCTCTAGAGAGAGAAATTTTATACCCTTTTCCTGTTCAGGAACAAAAATAAATCAAATGAACTGATATCTGGAACCAATTGTCCTGCTAAATGACTTGTCACCGACCAAAAAAAAAAAAAAATCCTCACATCTCCCAAGAAATAGCCGGCGATAAACGACATAATACACACGTCATACAAAAAGAACACTGTTTTTTTGCTAGAAGAAAAAGGACATTCTTTATTACAACCAAGAAACGTTTTCTTTTTCATTTTGGCCCAGAAAAACTCACCAGAGCAGAAATTCAGAACCCCCCAATCTCTCTGCCTGGCCTTGTAGTGATTCAAATAACCGAAATTCAAGCCTCTCGTGAGCGATTCGAACCGTTTCCAAGTAGAAGAAAAAAAAAATCTCAAATCAGAGTCCTTTTCCACAGAACCAGAAAGAAAGAGCTTTTTATTTTCTTTTTTCTTTATCAAGAAAGAACACTGGACGGGAAAATATGGGTTTTGTTTGATTGGCTTAAATCTGCGAAATGGGATCGACCCAAGTTCCCAAATTGTCAAGAGAATAGTGGATTAATCCTCAGTTTTATCGAAAGGGTGTCAAGAAGCTTAGAGAAATTAATTACCGACAAAACAAAAATTAAAAAAAAAAAAGAAAATGAATATTAAAATAGACGGTGGGGTCGGACTAAGTGGTGTGTTTCTGAAATTCCTCTGATCTTATCCTATAAAGGGGGAGGAGGAAGAAGAGACCACCTAACTTCAGAGTGTAATTGGAAAATGACGTACTTTTAATAGTCTTTTTGGCACCCGTTAATCTATGGAGGAGAATGGTACCTTTAACAGCCTTTCATATGATCTTCTCCTGCTCTTTATTATTATTTTATTATTATTATTATTTGTTGACAATAGGTAATTGACAAATAAAATCAGAATATTAACAATAACAAGTACGTCACGACATTTGATAGATGACAGAACTATCACGTAACAATCTCAAAATAACAAAGTAACAATCTCAAAATAACAACGAAAGATCACTGTTTATATGTAATTTGTTTGTTTAAATGTTGTCTCACTTAAGCAATTGGATAGATTAAAAATAGAGAATGCGTTGACTCAATTATAAAAGAATATAATAAGAAAGGTAATTTCATAATAAAGTAAAATAATAAATAATAAAATAATAAGGATGATTATTAATTTCTTTTTTAATATTTACTTACCTATTGAATTGTGTATATGGAAACAATTTTATTCCCTTTTATAGTGTTTACTAACCATCATAATGCTAATATTATCAATGTAATTATTAAAATATCTTTTTATATAATAAAAAGACATTTAGTACATTGAAACTTATTAAGGGTATATGAATAAATTTGATATGTATTTCATTTGACAAGGAATTAATACCAAGGGAAATGTAAGGATTGTCATTTCCCTTCTTCATTTCAGAAAATAATTACACAAAAGGTTTATTTTTAGAATCTCGTTTTAAAACATGGTTGTTTTTTGATAATTTATATATATAAATATATATATATATATCTCTTTTCAAATAAACAACCGTTTGTATTAACCATTTTGCCATTTTATCATATTTAACATCATTTTCCCTCGTTAGATTCAATATTTTTTTTGTTATTTGTTAATTATTTTTGTATCTTTATCTTAATGATTAGTTTTTTATTACAGTGATTGCTTATTAATATGATTTAGGTTTTTTTTATAATAACATTACTTAAGTATGATTTAGGTTTCTTAGAAATAAATTTTTTTTAATTATGATTTAGGTAATTTATTATAATTGTTACGTTATTTTGATAATTATTTTTTATATTATTATTGGTATTGTTTTAATAGATAGTTTCTATTTTTTTTATGAAGAGATAGTTTTAAAGTTTAAGTGTGATATGAAATTATTTATTTCTTTATGGTAATTACTAGATCTTTATGGTTCATTTTAAAACATGTTATGTTTTTTTTTGCTTTTCGATATTACCGTATCATTATGATGTTCTTTTTTTTTATTATAATTAGTTTATTATTATGATGTTTTTAGGTTTTAAAGTACTTAATATTTATTTATAATATTATTTTTTAAATATATTTACTGTGAATTTATCTTAATAAACAATTAATTATCATGATAAATGTTTTTCATATGTCATATAACTAATATCTATTATAGTTCTTTTTTCTTTATTATAAATCAAGTGAAATTATTATTTTTTTCCTTTTATAAAGATTTGCTTAATCTTTAAGTGTTTTAGAGATTTTTTCTTTCCTTTTTTTAATTACTTATTTATTTATTTTCACTTATTAATGAAATGGTAATGTGATCTTTATAAGTATCAATTTAGACATTCATGTATATAAAACAAAAAAATAGATATTTTTTAAATCATATTCTTTAATTTAGATCTTTATGTAAATAAACATTCTTATATTATATTAAACTCACTAAAATCTCATTTCTCATTTTATAAATAAACACATAATTAAATCGAAAAGAAAATAACTACTCACTTTTATTTCCTTTTATGCAAAGTAAATATGCCCTCAGTAGAAATTAAGGAATAATGAATCAAATAACTATGCTCCGACGAGAGACGCATCCGGATGTCAACATTTTATATGATAACATTTTGAATCAAAATATTTGAACAAACTTTTGCCCATTTGGTTCAATGTATTATAATGAAATTCAAGTAGTAAGTTAAAAATATATATATGTTTCTCAATATTTAAAATGTGTCGTATAAAAATGATTAGTATATTAAATACTTTATTAGAATAAATCATTTAAGAATAATGTTTGGTTCTCATCATTTGAAATGTGTCATTAATTTAGAAGGCATTTTTCTTATTCTCCATAAAGCAACAATTTCATTTTAATTCCCTTTTTTTTTCAACATTACTTTTTTTAAATAATATTATTTGTATTTTAGTCATTAGGATTTTTACATTTACGAGTATTCTACAAAAAAAAAAAAAAAAAAAAATTACACTTACAATTAATTTATTGTATCTTTTCTTTGCTGGAATTTTAGATCTATTGCTATTACACAAGAAAAAAAAATGGAAAATGGAATGTGAGAACAATTCCCTTCTTGGGAATTAAAACTGGCTTGTTTTTGTATTTATAAGAGCAAAATAATAATAATAATAATAAAAAAACAAATAGGGTTCTTTTTTTGGGTAGGATTGTGGTAGGGTCTCTACCGGTAAAGCCTTATTTTAAGCCGTTGAGATTTAATCGAACGGTTAAAATATTGTTGGTGTACCGTACTTATTATACACCTTATCTCATATTACTCTTTCCATCCAAAGTCTTCTCCGTCGCCGGTGTGGACGCTGACAACCTATCCTCGACGCCGATGACCCTCCCCCAGCCCCCCAAACACTGGCCCCAACCCCGACCGCCCCCATCCAGTCCCAGCCCCTAACAATCCCCTCCAGTCCTCCCCCGCCAGCCCCCCGACCCTAGCCCCCCCGGCACCCCTCACCCCAGGTCCCCCTCCCAAGACCTCCTCCCACCCCCCGACGGGACCCCCCACCCCTTCTCTCTCTTCTCCTCTCTCTCTCTGTTCCCCTTTCTCTCTCTTCGACCCGCAGCCCCCCCACCCCACCCCTAACCCCAACGGGACCCCCCAGCCCCTCTCTCTATCTCTTCTCCTCTCTCTCTCTTCTCGCGTGGGGTGGGGGGCTGCAGGCCTAGAAGAGAGAGAGAAAAGGGAAGAGAGAGAGAGGGGGTGGGGGGGTCCCCATCGGGGGGACGCCGAGTGGCATCAGGGGGGTGGGTGGGGGGAGGTCGGGGGAGGGGGACCTGGGGTGGGGGGGTTGCTGGGGGCCGGGGTGGGGCCGGTGGTGGGAGGCAGCGAGAAGGTCGCCGATGACGAAAAAGACTTTGGGTGGGAATGGTAATATGAAATAAGATATATGATAAGTATGATACACTAACAATATTTCAACTATTCGATCATATCTCAACGACCTAAAAAAAGACTTTACTAAAGAGTCTCTACCACAGTCCCACCCTCTTTCTTCCTAGCAAAAGGAAAACAATAATGAAAGGTATGATTGGAAAGTCGAATATTCAACTCAAATAAATTATTTTCTCTTGTCCTCAGCAATTATTTCTTCCCTTTTAAAAGGTGTTTCTCACTTTTTTTTTTTGGCTAAAAAATTGGTATCATGCATGCTACCCAACACACAACCTAGTGTAAGAAATAATGTTTTGTAAGAGAGATGCAAAACAGAAAATAAGAAAAGATTAAAACCCAAGTTAAAATAAAGAATTATTATTATTTTGTAATGGGAAAGAACTAGTTTTCCTTTCATAAATTTGATTGGAGAAAACTTAAAGCAGAAAAAAAAATGCAAAAATGTTTTTTTTTTACCGCCCTTTTAGAGAATGAATGGATGAAATATAAGAACGAACAAAATAGTTATTTCATATCTTTATTTTTTGTGCCACGTTTTCTCTTTTATTTTCGTACTCAAAGTTTGAAATATTAAAATGATGATTTTCAAGGATTTTTCTACTTTCTTCCATCTCAATTTGCTCTCAACAACAATGACATGTCTAAAATCTATTTTCAATGAGGAAACTAGTAAGTTCAAATTTTAAAATTAAACTAACTAAAAACACAATGAGATTAAAATTCTAATGTAGCTTGATAATAAATTTCTTTTCAATATAACTGAACTACTTATGATTATCCTCAATGAGCATTTACATTTCCAAGTGTTTGTACCAAAGTCTTCATGTCAAAAACATTGAGGTACATGGCTAAATTGTCATTTTATTCATGTTTTCTCAGTCAACGGTTCAAAAAATTCTTCACAATATATACATATATAAATTATTGTTTCTACACGTACATAATAGATTAAAAAAAATCCATGTGGCAATGACATACCTCATCACGCGGTAGCAATATGATGACCACACGACGAACAAGAAAGACATGTCAATGGCTCTTTTAAAAGAATTGACAACCAAAAAAAAAAAAGAAATACATATAACGTTGACCACCATGTAAGAAAATGATAAAAAGCACATTCGTAATTTAAAATAAGGATAGGAGATAAATATAACTTTAAACTTAGGATTTGAGAATTCAAATTTTATAACTTTTGATTGAATCAGATGTCATATTGCCACTGTTATATTATGCCTCAAACTATATATGTTATTCACAGTACTGATAACAAAGAATACTCTCACAACAACTGCTTTAGGATTATCGTCATTGTTTATACGTGCAAGTGTTGCCCTCGACCACATATAATAATGAAAAACACATATGTTTAAAGTTATAAATAATGGTTACAATAGTAGGTATACTCTCTTTTCCAGCTGCTAGACTTGTAATTTTTTTTTATATGTATCATTGCAACAATCAAATTATTGATTTATAATAATTTATCGTGATATTTTCTTTTATATTAATAGTTGTTAAATAATATTATGTTACACATAATAATACATAAAATTACAAATATATCAATTTATTATTAAATTTATTTATTAAAAAATTATAACTGTTAGATATTTCCAGTTGATCCAACTGAAGGACAAAAGAGCACACGTATAATTGTATACCCAATGGCCAATAGTTGTATTCCTCCACAAAAGGCCCTTTTGACCAAATCCTTCGGACCAAGTCGCCATTATCTGAACTCAAAATATGTTTGCCAAAATTGTGAAAAACTTGATCATGATTTGGGGGAAAAAATCTTCAAATCCCACTACAGTAAGTAAATACATTTGTCCAACCTCATTCTATTTTTGACCAAAATAATGGGTGATGTTGTTAGTCATTGGTGACGGTTTAAGTTTGAATATTACACACGCATTGTCTACTTCTCTTCCTCCTTGTTTCTCTCTTTCAAATGTTCAAAAGTTCCCATTACTAACTGTAAATACATATATATGCATTGTATATATATACATGAGAGTTCACGTCTCGGCAGTGGAGTACGTGCGGCAACGCATCCATGGCCGGTGGATGCAAAATGAAGGGCACTATGAGAGGGAGAGAGAGAGAGAAAGAGAGAGTTGGGATGAGACCTCCACGTTCTCGAGTGCAGTTCGGTACCAGAGCAACCAGTGAAGGTCAAGCCTTGCTAAAACGACGGACGAGTAGCGTCTGAGATCATCATGGATGCTCGATTGCAGCGTGCTCCGGTGAAGGAGACTCGGGGACCGAAGCCGAATCCCAAGGACGAGCAGCAGCAGCAGCAAGGGAAGGTGAAGAAGACTCAGCAACAACCCCCGTCCGTGGCCACATATAGGAGAGAGGACCACATGTCCGGCTTGATCTTTTCGCCGTCGAAGATGGCAGGGACGAGGCGAGAGGACCAAGTGTCTATATATTTGTCTCCAGCGACGATCACCACTAACTACCAAGGAGCTCCCGGCTTGGCGTCTTTGCCGCCGATGATTATCTCTCTCTACTTGTTACGCCGGAAGTCCGGTTGAGCAAATGACCCAATCTTTTCCTTCTTTCGCCCGATTTGCTCAAGGGCCTTGAGCAACCATACTTGGCGGTTGATATGGATTCGACTTCTATGTTTCTTTATTTATATTCCTTTTATATCTTCCAATTGTATTACAATACATTAATTAAAATCATCATTTTAATTAAAATATCATACCACATCGATTAAAAGATTATATTAGTTAAATACGTTATGGTTTAAGTTATTATCATGTTGTTTTTCTTCTAAATTTTTATTGTGACTAATCATACCATTGGTTATTAGTTGAATCACAACATTAAGAGCCTAACAAAGTAAAATTATCCACTTTTTTTTTTCATTTTTTAAAAAATCTTTTTAATGGAATATTACTTGAAGCATTGAATGCAATATCACATATTTTTTTTAAGAGAATGCATTATGACATATTGCACGTAACACGTTGCATTTACATGTTAGATTGCATCATAGTCACGTAATTTTAATTTCTGAGATGAGTTTGGCAAACAAAAAAACAAAAACAAAAAAAAAAAAGGATAATATATTGGTGACTTTATAATTTGGAGAAAAGAAAGCTACCCATGATTACTAAAGATTTTTTTTTTTTTTTTTGGAACAATAAGAAAATCTAATTAAACATGAGCCTTGGCATACCAATTCTGCATTGAATGGCCTTTTTCATTATGAGAAAGTGTAATAAATAACTTACATTGAAGTAAATAATAATGTTTTAAAATACTTAAAATAAATAATAAATTTATCAAAATATACTACATAACAAGAAATTTATCAAATAAAAATATATATACAAGAAGTAAATAAGTCAACCACATATTTACTACTATTTACTCTAAATATCTTTAAAATTTATTATTTATTTAAATTATTTATGTTAAAATTCTATTTACTTTTTTCTCCCTTGAATTTCAAAAAATTACACACTTGTTGGTTTAAACTAAAATTACACACGCTCACACACATAAGAAATCAAATCTAGTATATGAGATGGTTACATATATAACTTAACGGTAATTTCACGTTGGATTCCAACATATGGTGTAAAGTCCGAATCTCCCGCCCCAAGTTAAAAATATATATATATATTCTATCGAGGCTGTACTATTTCTGGATAAGATTTCTTGCCCCTCTTTTGAGGTTTGGACTCAAACCTAAAACCAGCCAAATAACTCAAATTTCACGTGCATCGGACATGGTTCCAAGGCATCTCTAACTGGTACAGAGGCCATGCTTGTTTGACGGTGGTAAAAATAATGAAGCAGCCCTTTTATTTTTTTATTCAGCTACATGATAATTCATATTATAATCCAAGAATATAGATCAGAACAAATTTCGAAAATAGCAATTTCGGTATGCTTTCAACACTGAACAAAATACATCTTGGTTACAGCCTGCAAAACTTGATCGAACCTGGGGTCAAGATGGCTTGATTTTACTCGGTTCGTTTTTCGGTCGTTCAGCTCGTGTCGAGTCCTAGAATTCCTACCAAGCATAATTAGTTTGTAATTAGGTTGAAGCTTAAAAAGCTTATTTAAACACAGATCAAGCAGCTAAGTAGAGTAGCATCTGTACTAGATCAAACAGTCATTTCAATTCTATTGGAACTTCCGTTGAATCAAATCGACCATTTTTGCAACATTAAGAACTGATGCAAACTAACTTATATCATGGTGTAAAATTACTTCGATAGGTTTAAACAACATTTCGATGAACAAGAACCAGAATTGAGATCTAAACGACCATTTTTGCAACATTAAGAACTGATGAAAGCTATACCATGGTGTAAAATCTCCTCGATTCAGTTTAAACAACATTTTGATGAAGGAGAACCAGAATTAAGATCTAAACAGCTTTATTAAAGCAATAAAGAAGATGATTAGAGCTCAAGTTCTAAGCAAGGTAAGCACATGGTACTGTAACTCATTTCTAAGGTTTATTTAGTACCAAAGTTGCTCGATTAGATTCAAGATTAATGAAAGATATATGCGACTATACAAGATAGAATTACGTAACAAAGGGACATGTCTTGCGTGCCATCTTTTCCGGAATCTAATTAAATACTATAGTCCTGCCATCTTAAGTGTGGATGCCTAAATCCCTCAAACAATAGAGAACAAAAAATTGCTTCATCACTTATGCATAGACATCTTAGAACCCACCTAAAAACAGTACAGACTCCTTGACGACGAGAACAGATTGCACTTGCTTTAAAAATCATCAATGATGATAGAAATGGAAGCCACTTAGTTCCCTTTGTATAATGACATGCATAATGTGAGCAGATGACATAAATCTATCTTTCGTACTAAGAAACAAGATGCTTAAGTTAACGCTTGCCTTGACCATTCTTAGAATATACGAAGCATACTGATCTAGACGGATATTTGGACAATCATCCATAAAGTTTTCTCTAAGCACCAGAACAATAACTTTTCAAAAGAAAAGGAATTTTAGAAAGAAATGGCTGCTTGACAAGGAAATATGCTGAATAAATCAACACCAACACCGATTCCTAAGCGCAAAAAGGACAAAAGCCAATTGATGTGTACTACTACTTAATATCGTACATCAATTGGAACTTACAAAGACCAAAAGTGAGAAATGGAAGGAACTACAAAGGAAATGCTGTTCGAACCGGGATGAGTAGAATAAAACCACTGATGCAAGCCAATTTGACATGAAATGACGGAATCCTGGAGTCGTTTTCACCGAGGAACTGCAAAGTCTATGGAGGCCAGGAAAAAATATATGACGATAATCAGTAGATGAAGAAATTCTACCGAAAATGGGTAAGAGTAGGACAAATCATGGAACAAATATGATTAATGTGGAAAGTTTGGGGAGGAAATAACAGTAAAATGCAGCGTAATATTGGTCAGGAACAAAAGAAAACAGCTAAGAAAATCAGCGGTGCTTCAAGGAACAAACTCTTCTGGAAGCTTCATGAAATAGAAGTATTGGCATTTGGCACAGATCATATGGACCTAGGAATGTATAAATGTATAGTGAACATTCTAACCTATGAGGTTTGAAAACAAGTTGCATAGAAAGAGAAGTTCAAGTCTATACAACAGTGACTTTAACAGGTTAGCTGGAGCAACGATTCATTTCAAATAGAGCAGTCCTCATACATCCTATCGTTTACCTCCAACCAAGAGGTAAAAGAAAATGGTTATGAATGGAAAAAAAATTTATTTTTCTAATTCGGTAATTACCTTCTTCCGCCCTACAACTCCGCACATTGACGTCTCAATATGTTAAGCCAAATTTTTTTTCCATGGTTTCTCCTAACTTATCTATGTTGTGAAGCCGATTAGGGTGCAATTCAATTCATAAATATCAACGTAAGCCAATGAACTACCCAAAAAAAGAAAAAAAAAACATAAATAACCACCACTCCTAGTCCAAAAGAAAGACAACTATATAACAAGACAGTGATTATCATTGAAGATGTAATTACCCCAACTTCAACCAATGTACCTAGCACAACTTATAACGGCATTTAAAGAAAATACAGGAAAAAGATGAACCTGAAACCCAAAAGTACAGGAATTCAATTTAGAAGCAGCTCATTAACAAGTTCAAATAAGCTGTGTGATACAAAGTCCAAAATTTCAGTTATCACAACACTCTTTTGCCTTTCACATTGTGACACAGAAGGAAAACCCTATTCACTTATTGTCTCACACAGTCGGCTGGCCTTGTCACAACGGTGATGCAAGTCCTATACGATGATGTAGAAAAACAAGTCAGAAATACACTTGCAATAGGGAGACTAAATCTGGTCATTGCCACTAATCAATAAAAAATGGCACAAATTTACTAGATGTCGGAACTATTGTATCTGCTATAGTTGCTACTTGCTATTATTGGGCAAATACAGGCATTTTCCTGTTAAAATGGCTTAAAATTCTTTTTTTTTTTTTTTTTTTTTTTGGCTTCAAAAAAGAAATCAAAGGAAAGGAAATATCTAATATCCGGGCTTAAACTAAAATTGACAACCAAAATAACCTCGCAAACATAAAAGAATCAAACGCATTAATCAAGAACAAGTTACGGATTCACCAACAAATAAATCCAAATAAATTGAATAAATACACATTTATGTATGTATATATATGTATATAATACCTTGAGAAAGGCAGCTCCAGCAGGTGGAATCAACGGCGATGTTGGATTTGAGCCGAGCAGAAGCAATTGCGCTGTGAAGAGGCATCAACGATTCGACGCTTCCCAAAGCCGAAATAATCCTTAACATTCACAATTAACATAATCAGAACCAAAATTTCCATTTTTTCTGATTGAAAAACAATAACTCAAGGAAACTGTATAAGAAAAATTGGAAATTGATTGAAAAAAAAAATTTTGATTACAGAAAATTGGGAAAAGAATTGTACCGTGAAGCTCGAGGGATGGATCCGGAGGCTGAGGAAAAGGGAGAGGAAAAAATGGGGGTGGAATTTAGGGATTTTGGGCTGAGGACTTTGGAGCGAGCTGCGATGGAGCGAGAGCCCGCCATTAGAGCTGATCTGCAGAAGGAAGCCATTTTCTGTTGTGCAGCTTCAAAGGTGTAGAGAGAGAGAGAGAGAGAGATAGAGAAAGAGACCAAAACCTCAGAGAGGTAGAAGATGATTTCAGAGTCCTTAAACCCTACCGGGAATTAGGGGTTCATAGAGCTTAACGACGACGTTTTATGGGGATTTACAGTTTACACTTTTTTTTTTTTTTTTTCCTACTTAGAGTTTGTTTGTTTCAACCACTCAACTCATTCAACTCAAACTTTTTTTTTGTCTTTTTCCCAAAAAGTTTTTGTCTTTTTCCCAAAAAATTTTTTGTTTTTTCTAAAAATTCAAAAAAATTTACTATTCAAACTTAAAAATCTCAACTCAAACTACTACACCAAACACCCCATTAGAGTTGGGATTGAACTCAACACCTTCAAATAGGGTTAAATGTGATATTACTAGAGGTGGGAATTTGGGCCGGGCCAAACGGGCCGGCCCGCGGCCCGTAATTTAGGCCCGGTCCGTGGCCCGGCCCGACCCGATTTTTGTCGGCCCGGTAAAAGCCCGGCCCGATACTAAGAGGCGGGCCGGGCTCTCATTTTAGGCCCGGCGGGCCGGCCCGGCCCGGCCCGAATATTTAAATTCAATGGGCCGGCCCGGCCCGCCCGTTTTTTAAAATTATATATATTAATTTTATTAAAATTTTAATTATTTTTTAAATTTTTATTAAAAAAATTATATATATTAAATATTAATATTATATTATATATAAAAAAAAAAGAAAAAAAAAAAAAGAATTCAGGACCAACGGCTATTATATAGCCGTTGGTCCAAATCCAAAAGTCGTTGTGCACAGGACCAAAACGACTATATATATATAGTCGTTGGGGGGGGGCCAACGGCTAGTCTGTATAATAGTCGTTGGTCAACGACTATATATATATAGCCGTTGGGGGGGGCAACGGACTCTCCCTCTCCCAACGGCTTTGTGTTTTTTTTTTAATAATAATAAATTTTTAATTATTTTTATTTTCTTAAAATTTCATTTTCCCATTCTATAAATACCCTTTTATTTTTTCATTCTTTCATACATCTTCTCTCATCTCTCCTTTCAATTTCTTATTCTCTAATTTCTTTCTCCATATTCTCTTATTTCCAACTTCTCAATTCTCATTATTCTCAATTTTTTTTTGTCCGTATCTCCTAAATTTACAATAACTCATTTTCTCATTATTTTTATAATCCTCATTCTTGTTATTTACTTTCCTACAAAAAAAAAATCAAAATGGATCCAAATCCAAATGTTCAACAACCAATTGTTGATCTTGATGATGATTACTACGGGATGGATGACCACGGCATCGAAGAAGTAGAGATTTCCCATATGGAGGCTGGCGACAATGTTCCTGAGATTAGACGTAGGAGTTTCAGTACTCCAATAGGACCAATACCACCAAGTCCAATGTTGGCACCATCAAGAAGTAGTTCGGGAAGCACCAGTTGTCCACCAAAAAAGGCAAAAGGTACTGCTACTAGAACCACTTCACGTGCTTGGCAATTCTTCGATGCTGTGCAGAAAGAGGACTTCGGCCCCGACGGCAAAAAAACACAAACAAGACTAGCAAAATGTAAGTTTTGCCAAAAAACATTGACTGCAAACAGCTCAAGTGGGACTCGTCACTTATTAGCCCATGGTGAAAGATGTGCTGAGAAACATTACAAGGGAAGGGAGCCGACACAAAGCACTCTAAAATTCAACTCCGATGGCTCAGTAGGTACCTTTTCTTATGATCCCATGGTAGCTAGAGAATCTCTAGCTCGTTTAATTGCCTCTACAGATTTACCTATTAGTTTTGGTGAAAATACTTTTTATGAAGAGCATATTCAAAGATCTTTTTGTCCACAATTTAAAGCTGTTACTAGAAAAACTATTAGGAGTGATATTATATCTTATTATAGTAAAAAACGCACTACATTAATATCTTACATGAATACAAACACATTTTGTATTGCATTGACATCTGATATTTGGGCTGCTAGGTCAAATCAAGATTATATTAGTGTAGTTTCACATTATTTAGATCCCCAGTGGCAATTACAAAAAAGAATTATTGGCTTTAGACTTATTGATCATTCTCACAATGCTTTAAATATTAATGATAATATTATGAGTGTTTTAAATGAATTTGGCATTAGCAATTGCATTATTTCAATCACCCTAGATAATGCTTCGGCAAATACCGCTGCAATTCATTTTCTTGAGAAAAACTTATCAGAATATATTGGTGGAATTTTATTACATCAACGTTGTGCATGTCATATTATCAACCTCATTGTAAAAGCAGGTATGAAGTTGGTAAATAGTAACATAGAGAATATTCGTAATGCTCTCCTTTGGATACATAATTCAAATCCTCGTATTGCTGAATTTAAGAGGTATTGCAAAGCAGAAGGTTTAAAACCTCGAAAATTTGGGACTGATATGCCGGTAAGGTGGAACTCAACTTATTTAATGTTAAAAAATGCAATAGAATATAAGAATGTTATTTCTATGTTTTATAATACAAAGCATAATATGATTTTATTATCTGATGTTGATTGGTTTATTGCTGAAAGAATGATTTATTTTTTAGAAACTTTTTATGATGCTACTGTTTTATTGTCTGGTGTTTATTATCCCACTTCTCCACTAGTTTTCACCCAATTAATGCTTATTTCTTCATTGTTTTCTGAATATAGAAATGATGATTTATTTAAACTAATAGTAGAAAAAATGGAGAAAAAGTTTATGAAATATTGGGATCACAATAACATGCCTTTATTATATTGCCTTGCCATTGTTTTAAATCCTATAGTTAAATTAAATGGTCTTTATAATGGTCTTACTCATATTTCTGAACATATGGATGTAGATTTTGCTTCAACGTATTCTTTAACATTTAATAACACTAAATGCAAGTTATTTGAGATTTTTGCAAGTTATCAGAATAAATTCGGGCAGCAAGTTAACATTGAAACCGAAGAAACTCTTCCAACTGCTGGTGATCGAAAAAAGAAAAAAGTTTTGGGTTTTTTCTCTGCTCCAGCAAGATCGGGCTCTTCTTCAAGTTCGAGTGTTACTCGTCCACTTTCAGCAAGTTCAACTACCACGAGTACGACACACTCGGAGCTCACAAAATACTTAGATACAGATTTTTCATTGCTAGACTCAACTACAAATACTGAAGATTTCAAAATTTTAGATTGGTGGAGGTTGCAGTCGACAAATTTTCCAGTGCTGTCCCGTTTAGCACGTGATATTTTAACTATTCATGTTTCGACAGTTTCTTCTGAATCAGCATTCAGCACAGCTGGAAGGATAATTGAAGATCGGAGGACCTCATTAACACCTGAGATGGTCGAGGTGCTTACATGCCTAAAAGATTGGGAACATGCAGATAAAAGATTGCAATATACAGTAGAAGATCAAGAGATACTCCAACACTTTAACGAAATGACCATAATCGATGATGATGATATTGACAATGCTCCTGCGGCTCCCTCTTCCGGTTGCTGATGCTGATTGATATATTTTTTTCATTGTAAAATTATAAATATGAATTAAGATTGCACTCTTTTTTCTTTACTGAGGTTTTATCCCAATAGGTTTTACTTAGTAAAGTTTTTAATGAGGCAATCATGACATTAATAAAATTTTAAATTTCAATTTTATATTTTCTTTGTTGTATCCTTATTTTTTAATAAAATTTATAATTTTTATTATGTGCTTAATTTATTTTTCAATTTAGTAATATTTAATCAAAAATATTAAGATAAATTATTAAATTATCAAAAATATACAAATTTATTCAAAAATTACAAATAAAAAATAAAATTAAATAAAATTTTAAAAAATTAGGCCCGGCCCGGCCCGGCCCGCTCTCGGCCCGCTCTAAGCCCACGGGCCGGGCCGGGCTTATATTGCAAAAATTCGGGCCGGGCCGGCCCGGCCCGAATTTTCAACGGGCCGGGCCGGGCCGGCCCGAATTTTGACAATAGCCCGATGGGCTCGGGCCGGGCCGGGCCGGGCGGCCCGAATTCCCAGCTCTAGATATTACCACTAGATTATACTTGTAACCACCACAACTAAAGTAAAAGAAATAGCAGTTTGTAGGTTTAAAATAGAATTTTTAAATTAGAGTTGGTAGATTTTTTTAAAACTATGGTTTGTTTGGTGTTTTAATTTAATTCAAACTAAACTATACTTTTTTTTTTGCTAGATTTTGTCTTTGTCTGAAAATTCAATAAAAACTATATAACTAGTTTTTTAAAAGTCAACCAACTCTAAGTTAAAAATTTTAACTCCAACCAACGTTCCAAATAGAAGCTAATCAAGAAAATTGTAATTTTTAAAAAACTAATTAAGAAATTTGTTGACTTTTTAAAAAAAGACAAAAAATGAGTTGAGATTTTATGTTGGAATCTGAGTTCCAAGTGAAGCATTAAAGTTGAGAATGGGAGTATGTGATACGACGACACGACTCGAAAACGACACTTTTTTTTATGGAATAGGGTTGGGAAAAAAAAAAAGGGATGGGCCAAAAGAGGTCCACCTTAATACAACATGACAAGGACCGGCTAATTTCAGGTTAAACCCGTACAATATGAATACGACCTGTTATTTTGTGCGGGTCAATTTTGGGTGACATTGTGTAAACCCATAAAAAGTTAAAAAATAAAACAATATTACCTCTTTTTTTTTAATAAGAAAAAAAGATTTAGGTAGTAGCTCCCTCATCGTCCCATTTTTTACCCCACAGGTGTGATTCATTTATCTGGGAATGGTAAGAAAGAGATGGGCCTTCAGCTTAGTCTCTTATAGTCATCAACTTAGATCCTACCTAAAACATCACCAACCCAATATATCCATAGTCAAAACTGGAGCGGGGGTCGTATAAGGTTTCCATGGGAATCAAATTTGGGTGGACAAAAGAAGATGTTAAGAAAGGCGCTACCCTCATTTGCTACTCCATCCATCCCTGTAGGTGTTATAAAACATTGTTATTTATCTATGGTATGATATCGATGCAAATTTTTCCTTATTTTGTTGGATTTTATATGAGTTTGGGATATGATTTGTGTATTTAAATTAGTTTTGATGATTATAATTAGATTATTTTGCTTAATTTGTAATGTTATGTTAGTAATTTTGTGCCAATTTTAGTTCACAGTAAAAAACCTATCACGGGTCAAATTCAAGATATGAATCCATTTGAGTTTCTATCGAGTCAACCCATTTCAAATTCGTGTCACAAAATTAAGGAAAATTCATATCATGGGTCAAGCGCAAGTTAGAAAATAATTAGATTAACACGACTAGAATACAACATGAGCATGATCTGTGACATGAATTGCCATACCTAAATGAGAGGATTCGAACTTTTGCATATTATGATGGTGTCATGTATGACTTTGTTTGCAATTACGAAAATAGAATATGTTTTGGACTCTTTAAAAAAATGCCCTTAATGTGCCATAATACTATGTTATAATATGAAGACCACAAAAGCAAAAATGACGGAAACGACGTCGATTTCTAGGCATGGGAGAAGAGTAGGGATATTTTGTTTTCATTTTAAAATATACTACAATTTAAGGTCTGTTTGGCCTCAAATTTAAACCTAAAATTTTTATTTTTATTTTAGAGAGAGGCTGTGGTAGAGTCTCTCCCAGATACCCTATCGGTAGAGCTCTTTTTTTAACCGTCAGATTTTAATCGAACGGTTGATATATCATTGTTATAATAGACCTTACCTCATATAAACTTTCCCACTCCAAGTCTTCTCCGTTGCCGGCGACCTGTCCACTGCCGACGACCAACGCCGGCGACCTACCCCGACGCCGGTGACCCACTTCCGACACTTATTCCGGCCGCTGGCGCCCCTTTCTCTCTCTTCTCTTCTCTCTCTTCCCCTCTCTCTCTTCCCCGCTCCAGCCCCCCCCCCCCCCCAGCCCTGGCTGCCCCCAGTCCCCCCTCCCCGTCGGCCCCCCAGCCCCAGCCAGCCCGGTGCCCCCCCGGCGCGCCAGCCGACGGACCCTCCCACCCCCTCTCTCTCTTCCCTTCTCTCTCTTCTCCTCTCTCTCTCTTCCCCTCTCTCCCACCCCCCGGAGGTGGACTGGTCGGCGGTGACTGCAGCAGCGACGGAGGAGGAAGGAAAAGAGAAGAGAGAGGAGCAGTCGAGGTAGGTCCACTTGAGAGCGTCGCCCATGGACTCCGGGCAAACAGAGAGGCAAGGAACGTGCCAGGGGGTGGCGCACGTGTTGCACGTGAGGGTCTCATCGGCCATCGACGACGGCTTGACCTTGCACACCATGCATACGCCATCACCGTCGCAAGGGAGATCACTGTTGTGAGGGGGGATGGGGGCCGTCGAGGGTGGGAGAGAAGGGAAGAGAGAGAGAGAGAGGAGAAGAGAGAGAAGGGAAGAGAGAGGGGGTGGGAGGGTTCGTCGGCGGGCGCGCTGGGCTGGCTGGGGCCGGGGGGCCGACGGAGAGGGGGGGACTGGGGCAGCCGGGGCTGGGGGGGGCGAAGTGGGGAAGAGAGAGAGGGGAAGAGAGAGAAGAGAAGAGAGAGAAAGGGGAAGAGAGAGAAAGGGGCACCGACGGTCGGAATAAGTGTTGGAGGTGGGTTGCCGGCGTCGGGGTGGGTCGCCAGTGGTGGACAGGTCGCCGGCGTCGGAGAAGCCTTGAGGTGAGAAAGTTTATATGAGGTAAGGTCTATGATAACAATGGTATACCTATGATATATCAACCAATCGATTAAAATCTTACAGTTAAAAAAAGAGCTCTACCGATAGGGTCTCTGGGAGAGACTCTACCACAGCCTCTCCCTTTATTTTAATTTTATTTTTTTTCAAAAAATTAATAAAAATTATAATTAATTTTATAAAAATTAATCGACTTTAATTCTAAAATTTGATTATGAATCAGTATATCAAATGCAAGTTTATTATTTCTTAAAATAGATGTTATTATTTTCAAAACCGACCCTTGATAAGAACACGTGCTTTGCACGAGGCACTAAAATCCCAACCAGAGAGACAAGAAAAAGAAAAAACCTCTGAAATTCAACTCCCAGTTCTTACTTACAGAGAGACGAGAACATATTCCCCAACCGGCAATGGCTGCGATCTTAGCTCGCAAATCTCTTCTCGCTCTTCGCTCTCGTCACCTTGTAAGATATCTCTCCATCCCTTGCCCTTTTTCCTCTTTCATTTCCCCCTATTTTTGATTCGCTTTGCAATTTTCATTCAAGATTTAAAGCCAGATTCTGTTCCGGAATTGAATTTTCAATCGAAGAATAATCCAGAACCACCCACTATTATTCATTTTCGATTTTTGGATTTTCATGTTAATTTATTTTTATTTAATTTGGATTCCAAAATGTTACCCACAATTATGGTAGTTTAGGTTTTCGTGTCTGAATATGAAAAATGAAAAAAGGACCGAAGATTTCGTATATGACTTGTAGAAAATCCTTCAAATATTTCCATTTGTTTCTCTTATTTTTTCTAATATTATTGCGAATTTTTTTTATCATATATATATATATATATATATATATATTTTAAACATCATTCACTTTGATGCTTGCATTATCTTCATTCTTGTCAATTGGGTATTTTTGTGAAAGGATGTTGTTAAGGTTTGGGATTTTCTTTGTTGTTTACATGGTTTTAATCTAACAAAAGCGTCCATTTTTGTCCATTTAGGCTGTTCCGGCGCAAACGCTGCAGGGCTCGCACCACTACGGGCTGCAGCTCGGCGCACGCTCGTATTCGACCAAAATAGGTTGTTTTTTCTTTGGCTTTGCTAAGCATGTTTTATTGCAGGGACAGGGCAAGGCGAGGCGAGGGGAGAGTTAGTCATTTGAGTAGTGCAATAGATAGCTCAAGAAGCAAGATTTGTTACAATTGTTGGTTGTATTAGATTTAGATGCATAATTATGAGAGGGAAAAGAGAGTGGAGGGTTGAGGAAGGGCTGGAAGGAGGAGACCGTGAATTGTAGGAGCAGCAGAAATGGTGATTCGAAAAAGAAAGATATAGAAATTGTTAATCTTCTCTTGTTGTTTAGCTTCGTTGTGGGTTTCGACTGGACAAAATTTGCAGCGGAAGTGATGATTTGGAAATTGCAGGTTTTATTGGAGGGACGGGATGAGGGGTGGAGTGTAGTCATGTGATTTGTGCAATTTATAACTCAAAAAGTAAGACTTATGGCAATTGTGTTGGTTTTATTAGATGCATAAATTGGAGAGGGAAAAGATTGAGGAGATCTGTTTGAGGAAGGTCTAGTAGAGAGAAAGCATGGCATTGTAGGAGTAGAGGAAATGATTATTCGAAAGGAAAGATAGAGAAACTGTTGATCTTGTCTTGTTGTTCAGCTTCTTTGTGGGTTTCGACCGGACAAAACTTTAAGGGTTTTCCTTTTTTCTTGATTGTGTTGAACTGGAAGGATGTTATTGGCAGTTAATTTCTGCTTGTTGGTTTATGGTTTGCTTCCTTTTTGTTTTACTGTTTTGCTTTTTTGTTTTTTTGGCTTGGAGGATTTACTTATCCTCTTTTCTTTGTATTTGATTCTTTTATCATATGAAAGGAAGTTTTTGTATAGGAAAAATCTTGTCTTGTTGTACTATCGTAATTATGTTGTGACGTGTGAGTGGTTTTAGACTTGATGATATATGTATTGTTTATGTTTACTTCAAATGCAGAGGATGAACAAAGAGAGCAGCTTGCAAAGGAGATTTCCCAGGATTGGAGTTCTGGTATTTTTTTTTTCTTTTTTATTTGTTTTCCTATCATCTTTATTTTCATCCTCAAACTGGCTCGCTTTGCTTTTGTCTATTTGTTCTGTTTTTGTCTATTTATTCTGCTACATTCTTAATAATTATAGTGTTTGAGAGAAGCATAAATACCCTCTTTCTTACTGAAATGGTTCGGGGTTTGAGTTTGACGCTCAAGTACTTTTTCGAGAAAAAAGTTACTGTAAGTATCTTTCTAAATCATTATTTAGTTAATATTGTTATGAATTATCATATTAAGCCTGCTTTCTAATACGCAGATCAATTATCCTTTTGAGAAGGGCCCTTTGAGCCCTCGTTTTCGTGGTGAGCATGCCCTACGGCGATATCCAACTGGAGAGGAGCGCTGCATTGCATGCAAACTCTGTGAAGCTGTAAGAGTTTAACCTTGTTATATTATCTGAAATGTTTATTTCTTTATTTTTTTTTAATAAAACAAGTACGTGCTGACGTAACTACAAACCTGCTAAATCTTTGTAGATAATGGTGCCTGCGGAATATGATATAATTGTTTGTTTGTTAGATATTGAAAAACTGATCTCATCCATTGAGTATTTCAAAAACTTGGTTCGAGTCTGAACTATTTGATGAAGTATCGCATAGAACTCTACTAAGTTAATAAGTTGGTAATGCCAGACAATTTCGGAATTCATAACAATTGATAAGAGTGAATAAACATATGGTTACTAGACTCACTGTAGCCTGTCACCTTTCGAGGTTCAATTCTCAAAAGTTTTTGATTAGCTTCCCTGTGGTCACTAAATCGGGATATGCACTTCCTTTGATATTTACCCCTTTAACAAGTGTGAAGGGTCACAGATGGAGACGTTAGTTGATCTAAACATTAGAGAATAAAATTTCACGACTGAGTGAAGAAAAAATATAACAGAGTGATCATAATATTTTATCGAGGACTGGTTAGCAGTTATGGAGGTCTTGCTTTCAATATACTTAACGGTCCTGATATTATGCTGCTAGGATGAGAATAAAAAATTATGATCACTCTAATTATGTTCCTTTTTTTATTTTTATTTTTTACTTCTATGCATTATTTTGAGAGTTTGATTTCATTTTCCACCTTCACCAATTTTGGGAAACATGCGAGTGTTGTAGTGTATGATCAGTTATCGATTAAGCTTGTATATGGCAATGATGAACCTTTCATGAAGATACATGAGTGACATTCCTAAATGAAAACTGACAGTTAAATTCTTTTTCTAGTTTCATAGAGGATTTGTTCTTCCACACCTTCTCACGGTCTTAATAGTTTCTTGTCCACTTCGTATTCCATTATAACGAGCATCAGAGGGTAACTAAAGTCACAGTTATGGGTCGTACTATCAATGTTTTTAATAGCGCTAGTATTCATGCTAGTAGGAAGGTCTACTGGAATCCTGCTCATTCTTGGCTGCTCCCTCAAGCTCCTATATATAAAAAATTTATCGAGTCTTGGTTCAGTTTTATCTTTGATCTTTATCCCATGTCTTTCACTAACCTATTTTGTTTTCTTGAGACTGAACTAGAACGATTTTTGTTTGTGCTTGATTTCTGTATCTAACAACCCCTGGTGCTCATCAGATATGCCCGGCACAAGCAATAACAATCGAGGCTGAGGAACGGGAAGATGGTAGCCGTAGAACTACTAGGTGAAGTATTTCCTCTCCTTTCTTCTTGTCCCTCTTTCTCTCTCACTAACATTTGTTAATTTTCAGGTATGACATTGACATGACAAAGTGCATCTACTGTGGCTTCTGTCAAGAGGCATGCCCCGTTGACGCCATCGTTGAAGGACCAAATTTTGAATTTGCAACTGAAACTCATGAGGTTAATTAGCATCACTATTACTTTATCCATGAACGACCAATCCAATCATTTTGGTTGTAGGCAACAACCAACCCGATTATGAACGTTCTTTTCTCCCGCCTTGCAGGAGCTGCTGTACGACAAAGAAAAGCTTCTGGAGAACGGAGACCGTTGGGAAACTGAGATTGCAGAGAACCTCAAATCCGAGAGTCTCTACCGCTGATTTTCCGCCTTAAGGTTTCTTCGTGGTCCATAAAATATGCACTTTCTCAACTCTGTATTTGATTATCCGGCAATAAACAGATCTGTATGGGAACTTGCAGACATCTGAATTGTTTTCCTAATCTCGGTTGTTCAGTTCCAAGCGACTGGATTTCAGTTGCAAAAAGTTTCTATGTAAACGTGTTTGCCCAATTGAGAGTTTTTTTTTTTTCTCCTCTTGACGAGCGTGGACAAAGAAAGCAATCGAAAAGAAAATTCATTGTACCTAGTGGTGAATTTCTTAGGGAATATAAAGAATCAAAACAATTCATCTTCATCTTCTATGCATGATTTTGAGAGCGCAATTTACCATCCGTTTGGTGGAACCATTTCTCTCATTTTAGGCAATCCCATTCCAATGATATTTAAATCTGTGTTTGTTGAGTTTAACGAATGAAATTTGGATGGTCTATTTGGCCGTCTAGATATGAATTGTATATTGTATGATTAAATTTTGAGAACTAATTTCATTCTCTTCTACTCTCTCTTTCCTGCAACAATTATACAAACACACTTAAAAATGTTTTTGTTCAAATTGTTAACATTTAAACGCTAGTTTGGATGATTCCTAATTCACGTGTTTTCATTTAAATATTTCCGTATGAAATGTTGTAATTTGGGATGGTTTCCTGACCCCTGCCTTCAACAGTTTCATGAAGATGCTTAGGCAACAATCTTAAAAGAGAATACTTCCTTATTTAAGGTTAGAATTATTTTTCAGAAATATTTTAGAAAAAATAAAAAATCAACATTACAATTATGAATATAGCATTAAAAAAAAAAAAGAGCATTATAGTTGGAATTTGGTTCCTCCATGTAAATAGGAAACATATTATTACTAATTGTCTTTTGTCAATTTTAAGCAGATTAGCAGTTTAAATGCATGTTCTCCCTTCCTTTTTCTTTTTAACTCTAGTAGTAAAATAGTAATTAACTACAAGTTTGACAGTTTTAGTTGAGAATTTGATTCCTCTTCAGTAATTAAAATTGACCCCACCATAGACAAGTAACCAATCTTTTTGGTTGCGTTTGAACCAAAGAGGAACTTTTCTTTAGCATATATTCCATTACAACAACAATTAAAAGACACTAATCTCTTTCCTTAAAAAAGAAAGAAAGAAAGAAAGAAAGAAAAGACACTTATCTCAAGCAATAAAAGATTAAAAAAAAAAAAAAAGGTACTGATCACAAAATAAAAATACAATAAACAAAACACCTATCATAAAAGGAAAAAAAAAAAAAAAAAAAAAAAAAAAAAGAGAGAGAGAGAGAAAAACAAGTGACGAATTTTATAAGTTTTTCCCTAACTTTAATCTTCATCTCATTATGCTATCTAACTTGAAAGTGTATTTTGTATTTTTTTTTTTTAAGTAATGTAAACCATTTCTCAATTTTTAGTAAAGGAGGAGAAAAAATTATGAAAGAAAGAATAGGTTTGTTTGGAGTAACTAATATATTTACCAGACAAATAGTTTATTTATGAACACCTACTGTTTTATTTTCGAAAGAAAAAAAAAAAAAAAAACTGTCAAAAGTTTTGAACAATAACCCACTTTATACATCTTCTGAAAAACAAAGGAAAAAAAAAAAAAAAAAACACCCCAAAAATTATGTGTTACAGACTAGAAAATCGTGGACACAGCTTCTAAAATAAACATATTTAATTTTCTCTCTCTCAAATACTTATTTAGTTTTTTTGACTCTCCATAAATATCTAATTAGAAATTAAGAAAATAAAAAGTTAAATAATTAAAACAATAATTAGAAATATGATTTTTAATGGGTAATCCTATAAATCACCTAAATTAAATTAAAATCTAGTGACTCTCATTTAAGTTTTTTATCTTAATTTTTATTATTTTTTAAAAAATTAATAAAAAATTATAATTAACATGTGTTTGGGATTCGAATTAAATTTAAAATAAAATTATAATTTTAAATTATAATTTATTAATTTTTTAAAAATAATTATAATTTTTATTGACTAAAAAAACTAATTATAAAATACAGATTGATTTAAAATATGGTTAATTTCACTTTTAGCACCTCTGAAAAAATAATGGTAAAAATAGCAGCACTTTTTGTTCTATTCAATTTCAGCACTTAATGTAGGGCCCAGTAGCATTTAATATATATCAAATTACAGGTTTACCCTCATCTCCTACCCACTAAAGAATCTCTCTCCCTCGCATGGCCCAAAAAAGTTTTTCAAACCACCATATACAGTGGTTTAGAGAGAGAAAACTGAAATCTAGAGAGAGAGAGTCAACACGCATCGGAAACTTATTCCTTTTTTCACTTTTCCGCCTAGCCCCCCTACCCATTTTGAAACCCGAAGCTTCATATAATATAGATAAACTTCCATGTAAAGAGAGAAACTTCCATTTACCGAGAGAAACTTCCATCGAAAGTTTTTTTTTTAAATTATAATTTTTTGTCATTTTTAAGTAAAGGTCATAACCATTATGACCACCCGGTCATAACCGTTATGACCACTTTTTTTTTTAATTTTACATTTTTTACTATTTTTTTATCAATGCTCATAACCATTATGACCACCCGGTCATAACCGTTATGACCACTTTTTTTTAATAATTTTTTTACTATTTTTTAGCTATGGTCATAACCGTTATGACCACCCGATCATAACCGTTATGACCACCCGATCATAACCGTTATGACCAGTTTTTATTTTTTTTTAGAATTATATTTTTTAATTTTTTTAGTCGAACTTTTTTTACTATTTTTTGGCGATAGTCATAACCATTAAGACCACCAGGTCATAACCGTTATGATCAGTTTTTTTTTAGAATTAAAATTTTTTTAAGTCAAACTTTTTTTAATATTTTTTAGCAATGGTCATAACCATTATGACCACCCGGTCATAACCGTTATGACCAGTTTTTTTTAAGAATTAAAATTTTTTTTGTCGAACTTTTTTTACTATTGGAATAGCAATGGTCATAACCATTATGACCACCCGGTCATAACCATTATGACCAGTTTTTTTTTTAAGTATTAAATTTTTTTTTGCCGAACTTGTTTTACTATTGGAATAGCAATGGTCATAACCATTATGACCACCCGGTCATAACCGTTATGACCAGTTTTTTTTTTTAGTATTAAATTTTTTTTTTGTCGAACTTTTTTTATTATGTTTTAGCGATGGTCATATCGATTATGACCACCCGGTCATATCCATTATGACCACCGTTATGACCAGTTTTTTTTTTAAGAATTAAATTTTTTTTTTGTTGAACTTTTTTTACTATTGGAATAGCAATGGTCAAAATCATTATGACCACCCGGTCATAACGTTATGACCAGTATTTTTTTTTTAAGAATTAAATTTTTTTATAAGAATTAAATTTTTTTTTGTCGAATTTTTTTTACTATTGGAATAGCAATGGTCATAACCATTATGACCACCCGGTCATAACAGTTATGATCATTTTTTTTAGCATTAAATTTTTTTTAATAATTAAAATTTTTTTGTCGAACTTTTTTTACTATTGGAATAGCAATGGTCGTAACCATTATGACTACCCGGTCATAACCGTTATGACCAGTTTTTTTTTTTAAAGTATTAATTTTTTTTGTCGAACTTTTTTTTATTATTTTTTAGCGATGGTCATAACCATTATGACCACCCGGTCATAACCGTTATGACCAGTTTTTTTTTAAGAATTAATTTTTTTTAAGACGAACTTTTTTTACTATTTTTTAGCAATGGTCATAACCATTATGACCAGTTTTTCCTTCTGTGAAACAGTTTCATGAAATCCATTTGGACTCGTTCTGCTTTCATGAATGTGAAACAGGGGCAATACATACCTACTCTTATTAATAATAAAACGCGGTTTGTAAGGATTAATTTAACCTTTACTTTTGAAATTGTATATGTTATTACAATATGACATATAAATTTAACAAAAATTTATATTTTCTACAATTAATGGGAATGTTTGAAATGAAAAAATAGTATATGTGTCAGGCGAAGTCCTTGTCAACGTCGTCATCACTTTTGTAATTTCCTTCAATTTTCCGGTTGGCATGCATCCACAAGTAACATGCTAGCCACTCCCGAAATAGCCTCATCCGTCCAGCTATTACCCAATAACTGACGTCCCTCCCTTCTATTAAGCATTCAGCAAATTTAATGGTAAACACTCCACAGTCACCCCTGTTGCACAAATGACAAAGATTATTAATTTTCACTTCAACTTTTGAATGCAGTATAGTCGTTTGGAAATGTTGTTTTTCTTGCACTCACCCATTGGATTGTTGAGGGATGTCTTTCATGATGGTGATTGGTAATGGGTTAATTCCAGCAGGTTCTCTTGGTTTGAAGGCAAACAAATCTAAGCGTTCAGCCAGCAATGGAATGAATATTGCTAAACATTCCATGCCTTCTCGGACCTTGACATTGTGTAGTCCTTCATGCTGTAGAGAGTCGTACACGTCAATGGTCCAGCTTGTCAGATCGAGCTTCGCTAATACCCAATGTTTAAGGTCAGCCAAATGCACTGGTATTAGCACAGTTATCACGTCAAACCATGATGCCCCACTCTGGACATTAACGCCAAGCATTATCTTGAGTACAGTTTCACAGGTTCCCCAATCGAACTTCTCGGGTGCACTCTGGTATATACGTCACAACGATCAAACCTTTGAACAAAAATAAGTGTCAACCGTTGTCACCCTCCGTTGCTCCAATTCGGGGAACTGCTTGATCTTCTTTCTCAAGTAATAAAAGGCGACATCAACGTGCTACATTAACATAACCAGGGGGTTAAGAGTATTGTACAATATTCGATCAGCAAACAATATAATAATGGTTGTGATAAATTATTTATAGCAGACTGCCGAATTTAAAAAAATGTCATGTACTTACTTCGTCCCATAGCCAAACCGGGGAGGTTGCTAATTCATAGTATCAGCTTTTTTTTTTCTACCTCCATGCATCCGAAGTCATGGGGTTTGTCAAGTGTCTCATGCTTGACACTGTATCGTGGAGGCCGTTTACTGAATATCAATCATACATATTTTAACACTTCAGTGCAATTCCAAGTATAATCCTAAACACAGACAATGTTAACTTAATCAACATTACCCTGGAAGTGTCTTCTTCAATAATCCTTGTTTGAACCACTCCCTGAACTCTTCTAACCTATGTTCAGGAGGTTCATTTGCGAGACCAACTGGGAGTGCATAATTCGTGTCAGCCGGCTTCTTCGAAGGGGATCCAACGTCATTCTTACGACCCGATGGCCGTTGGCCAAGACTTGATAGTCTGACCCTCTTCTTCTTAGGTATCTACAAAGCACATATGTTAAACGAGTTAATCTAATGGACTGTTCCATTATTGGCAAAATTGAAATTCACAGCTATGCGTCACAACCACGTCCGTCAACATTTCCTTGTTGGAGTGCTCGTCAATCATGACAAGATCATGTGATGGGATGTGGTCTTCCCTCTATGCCCCTCTTTCATAGATTTTGACACTGCAGGCATGGCCCCCTCCCTCGCTCCAACGACTCGCTCATCCTTAACACTCGTCTCGGCCGCCTGTTCCTGTACATTGTATTTTCATAACATGTCATACAAAATTGAAAGAGACCCACACTGATCAGGTATATTGGTCATGTTTAATTCTACATTTGGTCTCTTCTCCTCGGCATCTGCATGCCAATCGATCACCTTATCGGCAGTAAGGAACTCCATTACTGTCTGCAGCCCTATATCCACAACGACGTCGAAATCAGGGGAAGGAGTCTTCAAAGCTTCCAACGTCTTCCTCTTAACATTAAGAACTTCGCTACTCCCGACCTTCGGCACAGGCTGTGCCTGATCGTGCTGTTCAGCAGCATTCTTCACCGTCAACAATTTCAGCACCCTCTTCAACAGTTTGTTCGAGCGGGTTTGTTCCTTTTTTATATCCTTAACTTTTTATTCAAAGTAGTAACATGTCCTCGGATCTCATTCTGGAACTCCACCCACTCGGTATTGATATCCGGGCTCCGTCGGGGGACTGACGACTTCGGAGGTGGTAATTGAGGCAGGCCAGTCGGTCTATTCAAAAAAGGCGCGCAACATTATCGTTCTTCAACTCCTCCTCGGTTGACATCAATTGAAAACAGTTTGGCTGCACACATGACGTAAAATGACGATCCTTATACAGAATGCATTATTATTATTTTATTATAATAACCCATAACGAAGTTGTGAATCTTATTATGGTATTACCGTGTTTGGTCATAATGATTTTGACCAGACGGTCATAACGGTTGTGACCTGTCTTCGTCTGAACGTTTATGACCAACACGGTCATTACGATTTTGACCCCCTGTTTATGGTAGCGGAATGTGAATTACCTGTGATTCACCAACCTCTATGAACGCTCATTGAACGTCATCAAATTTCACAATCTCCGCAGTGGTCCAGGACGCCATACGCGGAACGGCTTGCAAGTAGTTGGTTGTGAACTTGGATGACATCATTGGAAGTGTCTCATATGCCCATACGAGTATGGCATGTGGGAAAACAGGAATGCTGTAATGAACTGTGTTAATAGGTTTTTTTTTGTCGTCTCTTCGAAGAAATCCTATTCTCCACTGTAGCACAGATTGCAGCACGGGTTGCCTCCCATGATAGCACACCCCAAGGAAAATCGTTGAAGGCATCCAAATTGTCTGCCAACCCGAAAAATTTGGGATCTATTTTCACCGGGATAGCATTTGACAAAGGGATCGAGAATATAATGTACAGAAGGCTAAGCTTTACGGCATCTTCATCGTTGTCAAACTTAGCATTGGACAGTTGCAGCTCCAAATTTTCCCTCGATACGCCCTTAACAGTCAAAAAATATCTTGACATTATCTTGCTTTCGACAACCGGTAGATGCGTTGACCCTGCACATTTTAGTCCGGTAATTAGGCAGAACTCCATTATGAAGAATCTGGTCATGTCTTTTCCAATCTCGAACCACAGTGCGTCCCCCATTGATGTGTGGTTTGTAAGGCGCATCACAATGTTATGGAATAACTGGCCAGCCCAACCTAGAGACTCTAGATGCAAGAAAGGCTGAACGCATGGCTGGTCTTTGACGGACTCCAACTGTCGTGGAGATAACCAGTGGCTCAGTTTCTTCCATGTCTCGTTAATGTTTATGAAAGTATTGATTTTGGCCCGGGTTATCTCACTGTCTGGTACCAGTCGGACACATTGACTCGTTGTGATTGGATAATAACAAAAAAAAATAGTCAGATTAGATATTTAGATGTATGGACGTACCGCAAACTGCAACTTAACTAAAACAAATAGAGATAATAGATTTTACCTCTTCCTCTTTCGATATCTTGAATGGAGTTATACTCGATTCGTGTACATCCATTTCTCCCTTATTTCTCTCAAATCTGTAATAGTCACCATGCTATGGATATAACCGCGGCGTGTATACGACTATAATAGGTGGTTTACAACGGTTATGCAAGAGACGCCTGGTAGAAAACGATACGATTATCACTTTCTCTCTCTACACAGAGTTTTCCCTCTCTAACAACTGTAAAATATTTTTTAAAAATTTTAATACTATAGCGGCATAGGGAGAGTCACTATTACGCGTGGAAGAGATGAGGGCAAATATGATATTTAGTCACTCAGAGTCGTACAAAAGACTGTTGGTATTCCTAAAATATCGGTCATAATGGTTGTGACCGGGTGGTCACAACCATTGTGACCAAGGTAAATGCGTTATACACACAGTCTCTCACTCTAGTCATAACCATAGTTACTGACATGTCACAACGAAATTCACCGCCTTCTTCGATACGCTTCCCCAAAAGTTACTGACGTCATTTTCCTGCAGGCATTTAATGCATCGGTTTACGTGTAAAGTTACCACTAATAATAATATAATAAAAATATTCGAAGGTTTACAAAATTATTTTACTTAAGTTTTTTTTGGTTACTTTTTTTTTCAAACAAATCTACATAAAATTATTCGGTCATAATGATTGTTACCGGGCGGTCACAACCATTGTGACCAGGATAAAACCTCCTGTTACACGGCTTCTCATCCTAGTCATAACCATAGTTACCAGGGTGTCACAACGAAGTTGATCGTCTAAACAGATACGTATCCCAAAAGGTAATGATGTGATTTCCCTGCTAGCATTTAATGTCTCGGTTTGCGTGTAAAGTTACCCCTAATAAGAATATAATTAATTTATGTTCATTTTTTTATAGTTGTTTTTCAAACCGATAATAACCACGAAATTCGGTAATAACGATTATGACCACCCGGTCACAACCATTGTGACCATGGTAAATAAGCTTTACACAGCGGCTCACAATAGTCACAACCATATTGACCAGCCGGTCACAACGAATTTGACCGCTTTTTAAGGCCTTTCCCAAAGTTAATGTCGCGATGTACAAATATGAATATAATAAATGATTAACAATTTATTTAAGGGAAATTTTACGGTTAATTTTTTTTTTAACCGATAACCACGGAGTTCGGTCACAATGGTTGTGACCGGGTGGTCACAACCATTGTGACCATGGTAAAAGTCATATTACACAGATTTGCCCCTAGTCAAAAGACGGAGTTGGCTTTGTTGGCCGGGTCTTAAGGGTACTGAATTGGTACACGTTTGTCGGTTGTGTCCATAGCCATTACATCTACCACAACGAACGGACTCATGATCTTCACCTTGGGACAAAATCCTTCGAACTCGTGGCCTTCCGGGACCACGCTTCGTTTGGGAAGATTGACGATTTGCGACCTGATTGATTCAGGCACATCCCAGCCATCAGAGCTGCCAATAGGATGGACTACAGACGAATAACAACCATAAAGATAATCTTTCGTGTAGTATGTCGAGCAATAATTGTATGGATCTATCCGTCGGTGGTTACACACGGCCATGGATGAGGGCAAGGAATTTGATCGACCTGAAATCGTCTACACGTACATGTCTTTTGGCTCATATCAACGATCCATATTTGGCTGGCATTGTTGGTGACAGCGTACTCAAACTGATCGGCTGGCCGCGGCTGTAAGAAGGGGAAATTTAACAATTTCAGACAATTTGGATTAAGGGAAAATCCGCATATACATATACGTGGTGGATGTTGGCATGAAAACGTACCGTTACTTTTAGGCCTATTGAGAAGTTGGTGTGAAGCATCTTCTCAGCCTTTGGAGCAAGTTTTGATGACAATTTTAGGGCTCCTCACGCCTGTTGACAAACCATCTTTGTTGTAGTTCCCTCAACCATTCCATTAGAATCCAACTGACATTAACCTGGCTTTCCGATCAACATTATTCAATGATCCGCGATATTGGTTGTCATGATTGCATACCTCCGGCCGTTGAAATATGCTCGCGACCACTTTTTCGGATCGGCCTATATGAGGTATCGGTGCATGTCGGGGTTACGAGTACGGATGGATTCCATATGACGATGGTGCTCACTTAAAGATACGACTCGATGACCATCAAATAGGTCTTCAAAGGCTTTGAAATCCATGTACTTGGTCTTAAGGTTTGCAGCCAAGTGTTGGACGCATATCCGAAGCAGCGTCCGGATACACGAGTTTGGCTGATACTCGATACCCTTATGCCTATCAGCCACAATAACAAGAGAATCTCTAAGGCTGAGTGAATCCTGAGCTTCTCGAAGAACCAGGTCCATGAGTCGTTGCTTTCGGACTGAACGATACCGAATGCAAGTGGAAATATGCAGCCATTTGCGTCGTGACCGCATGCTGCAAGAAGCACCCCTCCAAATTTGGCCTTAATGCGGATCCTCAACCACAATTACTGGTCGACAATAAGGCCAACCGTGCTTCGAAAGCAGCTACGCACATGTAGAGACATTGTAAGCAATTTGATG
>CM046370.1:12239476-12494177 GCA_025413025.1 Ficus hispida
AATTTTGACCAGACGGTCATAACGGTTGTGACTGTCTTCGTCTGAACGTTTATGACCAACACGGTCATTACGATTTTGACCCCCTGTTTATGGTAGCGAATGTGAATACCTGTGATTCGCCAACCTCATGAACGCCCATTGAACGTTCATCAAATTTCACAATCTCCGCAGTGGTCCAGGACGCCATACGCGGAACGGCTTGCAAGTAGTTGGTTGTGAACTTGGATGCCATCGTTGGAAGTGTCTCATATGCCCATACGAGTATGGCATGTGGGAAAACAGGAATGCTGTAATGAACTGTGTTAATAGGTTTTTTTTTGTCGTCTCTTCGAAGAAATCCTATTCTCCACTGTAGCACAGATTGCAGCACGGGTTGCCTCCCATGATAGCACACCCCAAGGAAAATCGTTGAAGGCATCCAAATTGTCTGCCAACCCCGAAAAAATTTGGGATCTATTTTCACCGGGATAGCATTTGACAAAGGGATCGAGAATATAAATGTACAGAAGGCTAAGCTTTACGGCATCTTCATCGTTGTCAACTTAGCATTGGACAGTTGCAGCTCCAAATTTTCCCTCGATACGCCCTTAACAGTCAAAAAATATCTTGACATTATCTGCTTTCGACAACCGGTAGATGCGTTGACCCTGCACATTTTAGTCGGTAATTAGGCAGAACTCCATTATGAAGAATCTGGTCATGTCTTTCCAATCTCGAACCACAGTGCGTCCCCATTGATGTGTGGTTTGTAAGGCGCATCACAATGTTATGGAATAACTGGCCAGCCCAACCTAGAGACTCTAGATGCAAGAAAGGCTGAACGCATGGCTGGTCTTTGACGGACTCCAACTGTCGTGGAGATAACCAGTGGCTCAGTTTCTTCCATGTCTCGTTAATGTTTATGAAAGTATTGATTTTGGCCCGGGTTATCTCACTGTCTTGGTACCAGTCGGACACATTGACTCGTTGTATTGGATAATAACAAAAAAAAATAGTCAGATTAGATATTTAGATGTATGGACGTACCGCAAACTGCAACTTAACTAAAACAAATAGAGATAATAGATTTTACCTCTTCCTCTTTCGATATCTTGAATGGAGTTATACTCGATTCGTGTACATCCATTTCTCCCTTATTTCTCTCAAAATCTGTAATAGTCACCATGCTATGGATATAACCGCGGCGTGTATACGACTATAATAGGTGGTTTACAACGGTTATGCAAGAGACGCCTGGTAGAAAACGATACGATATCACTTTCTCTCTCTACACAGAGTTTTCCCTCTCTAACAACTGTAAAATATTTTTAAAAATTTTAATACTATAGCGGCATAGGAGAGTCACTATTACGCGTGGAAGAGATGAGGGCAAATATGATATTTAGTCACTCAGAGTCGTACAAAAGACTGTTGGTATTCCTAAAATATCGGTCATAATGGTTGTGACCGGGTGGTCACAACCATTGTGACCAAGGTAAATGCGTTATACACACAGTCTCTCACTCTAGTCATAACCATAGTTACTGACATGTCACAACGAAATTCACCGCCTTCTTCGATACGCTTCCCCAAAAGTTACTGACGTCATTTTCCTGCAGGCATTTAATGCATCGGTTTACGTGTAAAGTTACCACTAATAATAATATAATAAAAATATTCGAAGGTTTACAAAATTATTTTACTTAAGTTTTTTTGGTTACTTTTTTTTTTCAAACAAATCTACATAAAATTATTCGGTCATAATGATTGTTACCGGGCGGTCACAACCATTGTGACCAGGATAAAACCTCCTGTTACACGGCTTCTCATCCTAGTCATAACCATAGTTACCAGGGTGTCACAACGAAGTTGATCGTCTAAACAGATACGTATCCCAAAAGGTAATGATGTGATTTCCCTGCTAGCATTTAATGTCTCGGTTTGCGTGTAAAGTTACCCCTAATAAGAATATAATTAATTTATGTTCATTTTTTATAGTTGTTTTCAAACCGATAATAACCACGAAATTCGGTAATAACGATTATGACCACCCGGTCACAACCATTGTGACCATGGTAAAATAAGCTTTACACAGCGGCTCACAATAGTCACAACCATATTGACCAGCCGGTCACAACGAATTTGACCGCCTTTTTAAGGCCTTTCCCCAAAAGTTAATGTCGCGATGTACAAATATGAATATAATAAAATGATTAACAATTTATTTAAGGGAAATTTTACGGTTAATTTTTTTTTTAACCGATAACCACGGAGTTCGGTCACAATGGTTGTGACCGGGTGGTCACAACCATTGTGACCATGGTAAAAGTCATATTACACAGATTTGCCCCCTAGTCAAAAGACGGAGTTGGCTTTGTTGCCGGGTCCTTAAGGGTACTGAATTGGTACACGTTTGTCGGTTGTGTCCATAGCCATTACATCTACCACAACGAACGGACTCATGATCTTCACCTTGGGACAAAATCCTTCGAACTCGTGGCCTTCCGGGACCACGCTTCGTTTTGGAAGATTGACGATTTGCGACCTGATTGATTCAGGCACATCCCAGCCATCAGAGCTGCCAATAGGATGGACTACAGACGAATAACAACCATAAAGATAATCTTTCGTGTAGTATGTCGAGCAATAATTGTATGGATCTATCCGTCGGTGGTTACACACGGCCATGGCATGAGGGCAAGGAATTTGATCGACCTGAAATCGTCTACACGTACATGTCTTTTGGCTCATATCAACGATCCATATTTGGCTGGCATTGTTGGTGACAGCGTACTCAAACTGATCGGCTGGCCGCGGCTGTAAGAAGGGGAAATTTAACAATTTCAGACAATTTGGATTAAGGGAAAATCCGCATATACCATATACGTGGTGGATGTTGGCATGAAAACGTACCGTTACTTTTAGGCCTATTGAGAAGTTGGTGTGAAGCATCTTCTCAGCCTTTGGAGCAAGTTTTGATGACAATTTTAGGGCCTCCTCACGCCTGTTGACAAACCATCTTTGTTGTAGTTCCCTCAACCATTCCATTAAGAATCCAACTGACATTAACCTGGCTTTCCGATCAACATTATTCAATGACTCCGCGATATTGGTTGTCATGATTGCATACCTCCGGCCGTTGAAATATGCTCGCGACCACTTTTTCGGATCGGCCTATATGAGGTATCGGTGCATGTCGGGGTTACGAGTACGGATGGATTCCATATGACGATGGTGCTCACTTAAAAGATACGACCTCGATGCACCATCAAAATAGGTCTTCAAAGGGCCTTTGAAATCCATGTACTTGGTCTTAAGGTTTGCAGCCAAGTGTTGGACGCATATCCCGAAGGCAGCGTCCGGATACACGAGTTTGGCTGCATACTCGATACCCTTATGCCTATCAGCCACAATAACAAGAGAATCTCTAAGGCTGAGTGAATCCCTGAGCTTCTCGAAGAACCAGGTCCATGAGTCGTTGCTTTCGGACTGAACGATACCGAATGCAAGTGGAAATATGCAGCCATTTGCGTCGTGACCGCATGCTGCAAGAAGCACCCCTCCAAATTTGGCCTTTAATACGGATCCGTCAACCACAATTACTGGTCGACAATAAGGCCAACCGTGCTTCGAAGCAGCTACGCACATGTAGAGACATTGTAAGCAATTTGATGAGTCTGTCTCCTTGTCAATGTCGGAACTAGGATTTTCCTCTTAACCATTTCAGCCCACGCAGGAAGAACTGTAATGTAATCAAGTTTTTAACAGTTATTAAAGCGTATTATAAGACTTATAATATCGGTGATGAACGTATTATAAGATAAAGTAAAAGGAAGTGAATTACCATTGTATGACTCTGTATCATTGCCCCTCAAGCTGGTTAGTGCTGCTTCCTTACCTCGCCATGCTCGGAGATAATTGAAAGAGACTCCAAATTCGACCTACATGTCTCGCATGATTTCTCGAGGTCTATATGAGGTATTAGTCGGATCCAAGTATTTGCCTTGACACACTCCCCAATCATCCAACTCTTGGCTTGGCGATGATGCCCTTGAACAATTTAGAGTGAGCAAGTATGGACGTCGTCGAACCGCTTCACGACAAACATTTCACTACCTCGCATCCTCGTCGCACGCAATTGCCATGGACATTTTTGGATATCTATACATATAACGTGTAACAGTGTAGAGGTCGACCTCTTCACCCTGAATTGATAGTGTTTACTCATGGCATCATGATGAAGATGGTATTTCAACAACTTTTTGTTAAGAAAAATACAGTTTCTGCGAATTATGACAGGTGTATAATCAGCAACAACTACTGAGCCAGATAACCTGTCAGGACTTGATACATTATCGGATTGAGATATTAAGTTATTGGCAATAGAATGTGCTCCAATGCTGACGTCGACACTATTCTCGTTTGATTTACGAGCATCACCCCCAACATTAAATTCGTCAACATGAGGAGGAAGCTGAGGGCAACGAGGAATAGGAGAAGGGATGATCAGATTTCTCTCATCCACATGTTGCATGGCCTCATCACTCTGTACACTTTCTCTGGAGAATTGGCCATCTATGTGGTTGCTTTCACCCAGCTCCGGTGGCCTGACGTCAGCCGCAGTATCATCCAAAACGTCGATGGTAATAGGAAATTTACTAAGCACATGAACATCCTTCTTCTTCAATTGTATATAGAATTTAACGTCATCATCACACTGTATCCTGACAAGAGGCATACTAGGCTCAACACCGTATCTCATGACTATAGTATTGGTTGGGACCCTCATACCAATTGCACGTCTGACCAACTCAATAAGACCAACGTATGTTGCCGTCTCGGGCACCAATATTCCCTTCATTTCTCCACCGATGTAACTCAATGTGTCGTCCCATCGACCATTATACTTGATGAAAACACATACGTCCTCCATTTACTGTGAAACTATAAACAATTATCGGATCAAAGGGTTAAATACAAAATTCAAAAGAGAGGAACAGTTATGAAGCACGGTAGGATGGCTTATATCGTAGATCTGGTCCAAGGAAATGGAGTTGACGCAGATCTGGCAGAGTCAGCCGATTTAACAGAGTGAAACAAGATGTGGAAGGATTTTTAATCCTGGGAGTTAGTTTCGATCAATGGGTAATGGTCCAGGGAGGATTTGTGAGGATTGGGTGGGATAAAATCAAGGAAACTAGAGACGAAAAATTAAAATTTTTTATGTTCAGTTGGTTATATAATGTCGCTATGGATGTGGAGGGAATGGAGTGAGGATGGCGGGCTAGGACGAAATTTTTCAGCTTAGGGTTGGCTGAGGGCATATATGCCATTATACATACCCAGAAAAATGTCTGGTGATGTGGCGGGGGAAAAGCTGGTCATAATGGTTGTGACCGGGTGGTCATAATGGTTTTGACCATTGCTATTCCAATAGTAAAAAAAGTTCGACAAAAAAAATTTTAATTCTTAAAAAAAAAAAACTGGTCATAACGGTTATGACCGGGTGGTCATAATGGATATGACCATCGCTAAAACATAATAAAAAAATTCGACAAAAAAAAATTAATATTTAAAAAAAAACTGATTATAACGGTTATGACCGGGTGATCATAATGGTTATGACCATTGCTATTCCAATAGTAAAAAAAAGTTCGACAAAAAAAAATTTAATTCTTAAAAAAAAAACTGGTCATAACGGTTATGACCGGGTGGTCATAATGGTTATGACCATTGCTATTCCAATAGTAAAAAAAGTTCGACAAAAATTTTTTTTTAATTCTTAAAAAAAAATTAAAAAATATAATTCTAAAAAAAAAGTGGTCATAACGGTTATGACCGGGTGGTCATAATGGTTATGACCATTGCTAAAAAATATTAAAAAAAAGTTCGACTTAAAAAATTTAAATTCTAAAAAAAAAAAACTGGTCATAACGGTTATGACCGGGTGGTCATAATAGTTATGACCATTGCTAAAAAATATTTAAAAAAGTTCGACTAAAAAAAAATTTAAATTCTAAAAAAAAAAAACTGGTCATAACGGTTATGACCTGGTGTCATAATGGTTATGACCTGGTGGTCATAATGGTTATGACCATTGCTAAAAAATAGTAAAAAAGTTCGACTAAAAAAAATTTAAAAAATATAATTCTAAAAAAAAAATGATCATAACGGTTATGACCGGGTGGTTATAACGGTTATGACCATAGCTAAAAAATAGTAAAAAAATTATAAAAAAAAAGTGGTCATAACGGTTATGACCGGGTGGTCATAATGGTTATGACCATTGATAAAAAATAGTAAAAAATGTAAAATTAAAAAAAAAAAGTGGTTATAACGGTTATGACCGGGTGGTCATAATGGTTATGACCTTTACTTAAAAATGACAAAAAAATTATAATTTAAAAAAAAAACTTTCGATGGAAGTTTCTCTCTGTAAATGGAAGTTTCTCTCTTTACATGGAAGTTTATCTATATTTTATGAAGCTTCGGGTTTCAAAATGGGTGGGGGGGCTAGGCGGAAAAGTGAAAAAAAAAAGTTTCCGATGCATGTTGACTCTCTCTCTTTCTAGATTTCAGTTTTCTCTCTCTAAACCACTGTACATGGTGGTTTGAAAAACTTTTTTGGGCCATGCGAGGGAGAGGGATTCTTTAGTGGGTAGGAGATGAGGGTAAATCTGTGATTTGATATACATTAAATGCTACTGGGCCCCACATTAAGTGTTGAAATTAAATGTAATAAAAATACTACTGTTTTTACTATTATTTTTTTCAAAGATGCTAAAAGTGAAATTAACCTTTTAAAATAAGATAGAATACCGATTGGTGTTCCAAATGCAAGTTTAGAAGTTCCAAAAAAAAAAAAAAAGAAAGAAAAGAAAAAAAAAAAAGGGCTTTGGAGCATCCGATTCACACCATCAGAGAACAGTTAAGGAGCAGTCCACCGTACCATTCCATGGGCCATAGGGCATCAGAGCGAAGTTAACTCTCCCTCTCTCTCTCTCTCTCTCTCTCTTTCTGTGTCTGCGCTCAAAAGGGGAAGCAACTCAGACGACGAACGAACGCACAAAAAGCTTCTCTTCTCTTCTCTTCTCTTTGTCTTCTCTTGCAAGCAGAAATGGCGGAGGAGGCGATTCTCGGCTACTTGGAGACCAACGAACAAATCTCCGACTCCGGTCACTTCGCCGCCCAACTTGGACTCGACCACAACGACGTCGTCAACGTCATCAAGAGTCTCCATGGCTTCCGCTACGTCGACGCCGAGGTTCTTCTCTCTCCTCTCCTCTCTCTCTCTCTCTCTCTCTCTACCGTCGTCATTTTCTCTCAATTCACTCTAATACAGGATATTGTCTCGATTTTCCATGGTGTTTTTCGTTTCGACGCTCAATTTTGGTTCGAGAGAAGGTGATTTGTGTTCGCCATTTTTGTATCTGATTTTCGCGTTAAAGATGCGTTTTTGGAGGACGCATTTTGTTTCTGTGCTGTTCTCTGTGCAAAAGTTTGTTGCTTGCGATTCCAATATACGGATTCAGGACTGTGTAACTCGGAAATTCTCTCTCTCTCTCTTTTGTTTGTTTTTGGAAGTGAAAGAAATGGTGAAGATCTTCTTTAAGATGTGCATAAGATTAAGAGAATCTATACCATTATTATCGATTTCAGAAATGAAAAAGACAAATAGATGTGATATCAAGCAGGGTTTTCTAACTTTTGCCACTTGAATTTTGCATAGCCAAAGCAATTATAAGACAGCCAACTTTAGCCATATGCGTTTGGAAAGAAACAGACATCACATTTATGATGGTTTTGTTACGGCCACAGCAGATTTTCGATATGATGACGAAGAAAAAGATTACGAGAGAAAACACATCTCACACCCCTTAGAATCTTTATTTTTCTCTAACCTGATTTCCAAAACCGGAAAAATTAAGGCAACAGAAATACGTTTTTGAAAACCTCCCAGTGTTCCCTTACTATTATTTAGTCGCGGCATGCTCAAACAGGTTTTTAGGATGAATTTTCCTTTGGGCTAGCTTCGGTATCCTCATATATGGAGTTGTTGTTATCTGTAGTCTGTTCAGGGCTTACTATCGGTTAGATGAGTCCACTTGGTATTCATGAAATGACGATTAATTCACTTCGCCGGTCTGGTGTTGTGCAGGACATTAAAAAGGAGGCATGGGTGCTTACCGACGAGGGAAAAACTTATGCTGCCACGGGATCACCTGAAGTACAACTGTTCCTGGCCATACCACCAGAGGGTATCCCAAAAGATGAACTGCAGGTGATTACTGAAATTTTCTTATAATATAAAAAGAAATTCAGAAATTTGGCAGGTTGCGTGAACCGGCTGGTTATGCCGCCCTGTTGCCTTTAGTTTCTATGTTTTTTCGTTCATTTAACAATTTTGTTGTCGTGGTTTTACTTGAATGTAATCCTGTAATTGTTTTGTTGAAACTGATGTGTGGATGCAGAAAAAGCTTGCGCCATCAGTTTACAAAATAGGTTGTGCCCAGGCAGCAAAGAATAAATGGGTGAACATGGGAACATTAATAACCAGAAAGGTAAGAATACCTGTAAACATATTAATTAATCATAATATTTTTCTGTTCAGGATGTGTTGCATAAAGTTTTGAGTAACCCACTTGAGCAGATTCTTCTTTTTTCTTTGTTGGCTTCTGTTTCTGTTGTAGCTTCTTAGACCTAAATAGGTTTTGGATTATTTTTCTTTAGCTAGATTATCTGATTAAATGCCATTCGGGTCCTAGGGAGGTTGCTCAAAAGGTTTAGCATCTAAGTATGTTGCTAGCTTAACAACTTTGGATCTATAGTTTAAATCAGAACATTCTCTTGGAGATTTCTAATTGATTCTTCTTTTGTCAAGGATGATAGATTGATAAGTTCATGAAGTTACTGTCTAAAATCTTATTCTTGAATCAGAATCCTTAAAATAGGGGCTGATGACAATTCCACTTGAAAACTTGTTTGAGAAATAGTGATATTGGTCGTCAGATATTACAATTCAACATATATATATATATATATATATATATTAACAATCTTCTCTTCTAATGTGTTTTCATATTCTTTTGTTGTAATCTTTATTTGCTATAAATCTTCTAGTCTTTGATATATATATAAAATATATATATATATATGTTTTTTTTTTCAAGAACTACAGTATAGAACTTTCCCTGTCTGATCTGATATTCTTTTCTGAACTAGTTAGTGCGTGGACATGTAAATGCCTTCATAGAGTTTTAGTGGTTGTGATCTTTCTTTGAATCGTGGATGTTCGTCAACAGTTTGTTGGTGCTTCACATAATCCTGTTTACTCTGATGTGTGTAAATGCATTGCATCTGCTCTTATTATTTGCTATTTTCTTGCTGTAGGTCCAAAATGTGGACGATAAGGTCAAAGATTTACTTCTGCGGATAACTGATGGACAGGTGCATAAACACATCCTTGACCTCCATGTTATTGATATTGTTCAACTTGTGTCACGGACGTAAATGTTTGCTTATTAATAATTCTTATGTTGTCATTGAGTGGTTTTCTTATTATGCATTGCACATGGCATGGTAGCACCGGTGGAACCAGTTCTATAGTGATAATGTGTGAGATAATTCTCATCAAACAAAGATTCTCCAAGGCTGTAACAATATAAAAGTGATATTGTGCTATGTAGAAATGCATCCCAATTAGTTAACTTTTCTTTTTCCTCGTATGGATCCAGATCAATTAATCTTATGAAAAGAAACCACGTTTGACACTGACTTGCATATTTGTCTTTCATCCTATGCTTTTGGGGTGATTGAATTAGCCTGTAACATGATATTAATTGTTGGTTACCCCTCTAATTTTGTTTTCTTGGAAGAATTTTTCAAATCTAATGAAGAAAAAGGAAGGAACTAATCTAATTGTTCCCTTATTGTGATTCAGGTTGTTGACCAAGATGACATTAAGAGTCTCAAAGCAAGAAAGCTGATTGCCCCACAGTACTTTCCCCCCATTTTTTTTTTGTGGATCTTTTATCATTAACATATTTAGTTTCCTTCTAGATCTTTATGGTATGATATTCTTTGTCCTGGGAAGACCATGATGCTCATACAAATAGTTTTATCCCGTTTCATGTGCGTATGTGCATGAATATGTGCATGTTGGTATTTATATATTCGGTACTTGCGGTAGAGATTCTGAACTCGGTGTATGTGTATGCTTTATATGTGGTAGTAAACTGAATCCTTTTCCTTAATGTCATGCTTGAAGTGTGGACCTGCTGATAATACCTATCCTTAATTCTTATACTTGCATTACAGGACATGGAAGGGCTACTCGGTGAAAAAGGGTCCTAATTATGCCCCAAAGAGAAAGAAAGTTGCTACAGATTTGACTCGGGAGAATTTGCAGAGGTATTTATGTTTTTTATGATGTGTCTAATGGACTGTACTATACCCATAGTATGTTTTTCTTTTCGTTCTCAAAATAACCAATTTCATTCTTGGAGGTCTATGTGCCATGTTTGAACATCCACTGGGGTTGTCATGAGTTGCCCACTGCTTGTTTGTTATTCAGTATAATGGGTAACTTGCTTTTCTGTATATGCAGTTGTCTTTCTCACAGGACTCTAATTTTATATTTGACGTAGGGGTGACTGGAAGGAATTGGAGTTCAAAGAATATAACTTCACTGCTAAAGGTCTTCCTATTGAAAGCGGTCATCTTCATCCGCTGCTCAAGGTTAGGATATTAACTTGCTCTATATTTTTCTCCTTACGCTTAAAATAGTTGTAAGAGGTGATAATGTTGATACAATGAACAGCTGGATTCTAGATCCAATCAAACAAAAAATATAATCTTAGAACAAATATAAGCTACAGATTGTCATATTAATATTCAAATAATCATATCATTCCTTTCATTTTTCAGGTAAGACAGCAACTGAAGGACATCTTTCGACAAATGGGGTAAGGCCTAATTTCTTGTGTTATATCTGATGATGTCTAAACGTACAGTATGTTTATTTTTCTTTTCTATTTTGAGGGGAATATTAATATTTTTCGAGTTTGACATTTTGCACTTTCTACAGGTTTGAGGAGATGCCTACAAACAATTTTGTTGAGAGCAGGTGAGCTTGCTTTCTGTTGGAGGAATTTGTTTTAATTTCTGAATGGAATGACTTGGTTTTGGAGATCTTCTAGGAAACATAATTTATTACAAGTGTCACTGCTATAGTAGTTTTTGAAAAAAAAAAAAAAATTGTTAACTTTATTTATGTCCTTTTTTACCAAAAAAAAAAAAAAAAAAAAAGAAAAAAACCTAAGTTATGTTCTTCATAAGTCCAATCCGAGAGATTTTTCCTAATCTAGTTCCTTAATTAGTTTACCTCTCAGGAATATCCCCAAGACCATGACCTAAGAATGTGTTTCTAAATTTCTAATTGGTTTAGTTATAATTTTCTAAGAGCAAATGAAAAGGAAAATACTATTTAAGTGAATCCTACATTAGTATTTTTTTTTTACAATGGGTTGCATTAAGAAGCCTGTAATAAGTGAATGTTTGACAGAACAATATTTATAGGAGAGGAAGAAATTCTATGTTGCTTTTTTTACTTGCTGTTTCGAGAAAAATTCTGATCTATGCATATCCAGGATTTCAATGCATACGTCATTTAAAAGAAACAAAAAAGAAAAAAAAAAACATATATATAACAAGCAATTGCATATAATACTCCTAAATGCTTCTCTGTTCCCTTTTTTCCGAGGACAGTTGCTTATTTGTTCATGTTTGTGTTTCACTTGCAGCTTCTGGAATTTTGATGCACTTTTCCAACCGCAACAACACCCTGCTCGTGATTCACACGATACCTTCTTTTTGCAAGGTTCATTGACTTGATTTTTCAATTTCGAAATCTGTTATTCCTGTTTCCTTCTGATGGTCATTTGGCGTTAAAATCTTTAGCTCCTTCGACAACAAAGGAATTACCTGAAGATTATGTTGAGCGGGTGAAGCGTGTTCATGAGTCTGGTGGTTATGATTCTAGGGGGTATGCTTTTTCAGGTTTTCAATTATTCATCACAAAAGCATGACGTAGAGAATCAATTGCTGATCTTTTTCCCCATGGCAGATATGGATATGACTGGAAAAGAGATGACGCAAACAAAAACCTCTTGCGAACTCACACTACTGCTGTTTCCTCTAGGATGCTTTATTTACTAGCACAGGTATTTTGCCAAAGAACAAAGTCCAATTTATCCTACTATAAATTTAATAGTCTCTTATTTCCTTTTCCCTTCTAGGGTTTTAGCACACATGTCCCCTGCACTTGTGGTTTGGCACTTTCATCTCGGAACTTTTTTTTCTTGGCAAGTCTTTAACCTTATAAAATAATAGCAATGTCCTCCTATTGTTAACAGAGGGATTTGGACTGAATCAAAATAGGATTTTAGCACTTGTGCCCTTGAGACTTCTTGTAGTTTGGCACTTTAGTCTGTAAAAAATTCATTCTCTTTTGGTAATTTACTCCCTGAATAATTAAGAATTTTATAAGTTCTACTTTCTGTTAATGGTTGGAGTTAATTGCTAATCTTTCAAAAATTCAGGGAGTAAATTTCCAAGAAAAAAAATGGGGACATAAATTCAAAAAATACGAAAGTTCAAAGGTTACCCTTCTTTTAAAGCTGTTAATCCTTGTCAGGACTGTCTGACTGCAGATATTCTACAAACAATTTTTTTTTAAGCCACTTTCTTTAGGCACTCTGGGTTTTGTATCCCCAAATTTGGCATCATAATTCTGAGTTATCAATGGAGTGTTTACAGTACTTTGTATAATTTGTTTTCATGGAAAAGATGTTCCTATTGTTATATTACACTCTTCCTGTTTGGTTGTCTTGACAACATTATCGGTATTATAAATTGTTGAATTAGCTAAACTTTCTTGCTTGTGTATGTACGACGACACAAACAAGCATATTTCAGGGCCTTTTAATTAGTTTCTATTTTTATGTGGTCCACAGAAACCATTTGTCCCCAAAAAGTACTTCTCTATAGACCGGGTTTTCAGAAACGAAGCAGTAGATCGGACTCATCTTGCAGAGTTCCACCAGATTGAAGGTATTCTGATGAGATTGCAAATATAGGCTGTGAGGGTGCCCATCGGCGTTCACTTTGTACTTCTGTTCATGTTACATGTCTTTTTTTTTTTTTTTTTTTTTTTTTTTTTTTTTTTTTTTTTTTAAGGTGTTTACTGAATTAGGGAATAACACAAGTGATGAAGCTTGATCCTGTTTTATTACCGTTGGTGATAACCCGGTCACTGCATCTTGATCAGCCCTTTTGGGTTGGACTAGATCGGTGTAGGATTATCACGTGGTCGAATTTTATGCTTCCCAGCATTCCATCAACTTGCATATTATTCCAAGTCTCAACTAGGTTTTGCATAACGTGGTTTTTAATTTCTTAAGACTCTAATTCATGTATCTTTATTCTTGTTTCTGGTTTTAGGCTTGGTGTGTGATCGAGGGCTTACGCTTGGTGACTTGATAGGAGTCTTGCATGATTTCTTCTCCCGACTGGGTATTAAACTTGAACCTTTTTTATTTAAATAATCTTCCATTTGTGGTGCAAGTGATTCCAACCATGCAACTACTAGAACAAATTAACAATAGCACTGATTTTTCTTTCCTATCTCATTTTTCTCAGGTATGTCAAAGCTGCGCTTCAAGCCTGCTTATAATCCTTATACCGAACCCAGCATGGAGATTTTCAGGTGATAGATAATTTTGAAATCTCTGGTACCACTTTTCGGCATTTGAGACCAAGCTTGACACGATTATCATTTCCTTTTTACCAGTTATCATGAAGGTTTTCAGAAGTGGGTAGAGGTTGGGAACTCTGGCATGTTTAGGCCCGAGATGTTACTTCCCATGGGACTACCAGAAGATGTTCGTGTTATTGCATGGGGCCTTTCCCTTGAAAGGTGAGAGAAAATAAACTTAAATCAGTAACACACATACACACAAACACACAAACACACAATACATATAATATATATATATATATATATGTTCTTGGCGAAACCATTTTCATATTTGCATAGTTGTCATCTGTTATTAAAATCGGCATCACCTATGTAAAAGGTCAAATTGAAATGCTCGTGTCAAAGTGATCACATGGCTCATTGCAAACAATGTTAGAATGAAACTGATTTCATCTCTCATGTCACCGTCTTAACCAGGCCTACCATGATACTGTACGGCATCGACAACATTCGGGATCTCTTTGGACCTAAGGTACACGATCAACTAATTTCTGTATTCTAGATCTGTATTATCAACTTATCCCATACGAGTTTGAGTTTTGTTCATTTCTTAAATTTGCAGGTCGATCTTGGTCTCATCAAGAAAAACCCTATTTGTCGGCTAGGAATTTAGATTTTCTGTTTGTAAAATTTTTGACTGCCTTCTCCCATCAAGGACAATTTGGTACCTGTTGAGTTGGTAAACATTGCTTTTTGGTGCAAAATGTACATGGGAGACCCATTTAATCAAGTGAGAACAACTTTATCAGATTTGTATCGTTTTTTTTTTTAAATCTTTTTGGTAACAGTTAGTTGACTGACTTTGAGTAATAATTATCATCATATCCTCCAATATATAGTCGGTCTCTTATATTTCAAATAACTTGAATGAGGACCATTCCAATGCTGAGATCAAAGTTCAAATTTCTCTTTCTTGCTCAGTCTTGTAGGATGGTGATTTATTTGATCTTGTTCGAAAAGGTCATTCTTTTGCAGCTCAACGGTGACATTTTTCATCTTCTTTGCAATGATTCGGGGGTTGGGTGTGTGTGTGTGTGTGTGTTCATTTTTTTTTTTTAGATGACAAGCTAAAAAAATATAAAATAAAGAAACAATATTAAGGTAGTCTAGGGCTCCAATTAACTTAACCATCTCATTTAGAAGATACTTGAGTCTTGAAACTTCAAAATGTTGCACATTCGTTTACAATAGTCCCCTTTCTGAAGCTGGACTAGAAAATTTCCCCACTCAACTTTAGCTTGTGGCAATGTCAGCACGTCCTCTGAACATGCTAATTGCATTATTTACTTTTAATAACCCGCTGGACTGCCCGACCACATGCTGATTTGGATGTGTGGCCAGTGCCACGTCTCAACCACGGCCGGATTCAACCCGCACACCTGCCTGTACTTGGTGGACGGGGTGGGGTTTAGTTGTTATGTGGTCTGAATCAAATCAACCCAACTTCACTTCGAAATAAAAAGGGTGGCTCAATCCCAATTTGGTCCTTGACACATTCGGTTTTAGATAGCACACTACCATATCTTTGCAATTATTCCACTATTAGCCCCTTCATCTGAAATCAACGGAAAAGGAAAAAATCACATTTGAACAATATTTGGGAGAGAAGCAGTCAAATACTTGAGCTTCAGCTCGGGCTTTGGGGACCTTTGAGGCAATTGTGATGGTGGTGGTCGACGTAACATCTGGGACAAGATTAAGATATCAAAATAGACAGAGAAAGTCGATCTGGTATTAAAAACGAGATTGAATGAGGTTTTCCTTAAAAAATATATATATATATATATATATATATATATTCCCAAACTTAATCTAACATGACAGCCACACGAGCATTTTCGTTCTTTTTTTTTTTTTTTGGTCGGATTTCAGACCAAGGAGGGGATAGCAGTAGAACAATTATCAAGATCAATATAACATCTTATTTGAAACAGAATATCAGGGCCAAATTGTTGAACCTATAATTCAAAAGCCATTCGTGAAAATAACTGAAAAAGAGGGCGCCTGCCTAACATTCATGACATAATTGTTTTATTGGAAAAAATGTTGTTTTTACATATGACCCTAAATTATAGGGATTTATAGTTAAATATCATTTTTTTTATTTTTTTAATAAATGCCTGAAGTTTTTAAAAATTAATTAGAAATACATTTTTTTCTATAACGGTTAATTAATTTTCTTAAATGGTTAATCAATGATTGACCATATAATAATTAATCAGTGATTGACTTACGGTCAATCACTGATTAACCACAACGTAAATTATCAAATTTCATAGTTAACCACTGATTGACCATCAGTCAATCAGTGATTGACTAAACCTGAAAAATGACAAACGGCCGTTTTCTTAAATAAAAAATTTATTTTGGGTCATCTATTAGATTAGTTGATTAAAAAAGGTTACTCAGCCGAATTTTCCTAAATTATACACCATGACCTTAAACTATACATCATGTCTTATATTAGCTCTTGACATTTGATTTTCCACATCACAATACTTTAGACTTTTTAATTGTTATGCAAACATTCCCTCCATCTATATGGACTTAGATTTGAACTGAACTGTTACATAACATGACCTTAAACACTTTTGTCAAATATTAGAAGGAAATTGAGTGTATATATATATATATAAATGAGTGTGATACGGATTTTTAAAAAGTAAAATTTATATTTAAATTTGAGTGGAATTATTTTAAAACAATAAAATATTAAAATAGTTTCATTTCAATAATGATCCAACCAAATACCAATTATATTTAAGTATGATATTAGTTATTCTGATAGCATATCCAAATGGGTTATAGAAACACCTCAAGTTTTATTGATGTCTTCACCATAAAGTGAAAACCCCCAAGTTTAAAATAACAATGATAATAATAATAATAATAAAGTAAGTAAGTAAGTAGGAATATAAATATTAATGTCTTTATAGTCATATATTCTTAAATAGGGGCTAACAACAAGAAATAAGTGAAATTTGGGGGTCATTAATAAAAACAAAATAAAGGTACAAATATAACAATTCTTAGACAGGTACTTCACTCCCAAACCCCAAAACCCACCATCCCTGAAATCGGAAATTCCGCCGTCGCCGACTGCCGCTTCTGCCAGTCGCCGTCGTCACTCTTACTTTTGCAGGTAATTCTTCAATATCCTCCTATTTCTCTTGATTTTTTGCTGCACTAGTATTTCAAAGCTTTCGACTTTTTTTTCCCCCTCTTCCTCTCGTTTTGCTCTTTGATTTCTCCTCTTCGTTTTCTCTCTTGATGAAATCTCTTTTGTAAATTCTCAGCTTTTTCTTTTTTTTTTCTTCTGAGTGAAATTCTCAGTATTTAGAAATGAGCGTATTGAACTAAATTTTTGGTTTTGGGGCGTGTGAATGCTGGTTCGTTTTTTAATGAGATTTATGTTAAACATAAAAATAGTTCTGCAAAGATTAAAGAATCAAGCTGAAGCCTAATTAATATGATTTGCTTTGGAAATACCCTAATTAATAAGATGAATTTGGGTATTTGACACTTTTAAGGATTATTAGTTAAAAAGGTTCTTCAATGGAAAGCTGAACAAGTTTAAGTTGTTTAATCCTTATAGAGTTGTGGGCTCTTTGTTTTGTTTTGTTTTGTTTTTTTGTTTTCGTTTTTTGTTTTTTTTTTTTTTTTTGGGAGAGAATTTTTCTTTCTGATTTCTAACTCTTCAAGTGAATGTAATTAGTTGATTTATCCTGTGAAGCCAAGGCTTAAGGCTACAAGTTTGAAAATTTGATTTGTTGAGAGCAATTTTGGGTGGGGGGGGGCGGGGGGGGAAGGGTGTTCAATTTAGACTCTTAACTTTTGGAAACTAGATATAGAAAGGTTGCATTTGCAAGAAAAACAATCTCATTTTGGACATTTCATGCACCAAAAAGAAACTGAGAAAAAAAGAGAAAGAAAAAGAAGCTCTACGTTTTTGTGTTTAAACGGATTTTTGCTATCAAATTCTTAGATGTTTCCAATTTATTAGTAATTTTGTTACGTGATGTGGTCATTGTTTCCTCAGGATTTGCAAATTCATCAAGAAATCAACGTCATGAACCTTACAGCATCAATATGTAACAGGCTGAATCTGAAGCAGTTGGTTTCTAATCCTCCTGTTTACAGCAGCGCTACTGGTGCGAGTTACCTCTTATTCGTTCTGAATACTGAATCAGATCTCATGATGGTACAAAGACATTTTCATATCTGTGATTTTCTGTGACTGCTTTTAATGGTTCCCTTATTGTACTGAATTTAGATGTCTCTGGAGAAGGATTGAGTCTGATCTTCAGGCGCTGGGCTACCAAGAAAACCGGAGGATCAACGAAGAACGGCCGAGATTCACTGCCCAAGAATCTTGGAGTCAAGAAATTTGGTGGAGAGGTGAGTGGTTGTTGCTTTGAAACGAAATTACAATGGAAGAAGGGCCTCTGGTTTGCTCCTACTGTGTCTATGGTTCAATTTCTCAGGACTCGCCACATACTATAATGTTCAGCCGAGTTTTCCAGTTTTGAACTCGAGCCCTCTATGCCGATTTCGAGGTTTCTTGGATGTTGTTCTTTAAACTCACAAACGAATTATCTTTTTCCTGTTTTGTTCTGCAGAGGGTGATACCGGGAAACATTATTGTGCGCCAAAGGGGTACACGATTCCATCCGGGAAATTATGTGGGCATGGGAAAAGATCACACCCTTTATGCTCTGAAAGAAGGTTTGGTTAAGTTTGAAAGACACAAGCTGAGTGGACGCAAGTGGGTTCATGTCGAGCCCAAGGATGGTCATGTGCTTCACCCATTGTATGCAGATTCCGCAGCCGCGAAGATGGAGACTATGGCTTGATGTTTCTTGATAGAAGTTTAGTGCCTTTTCTTTTCCTTTTTTGGGTTAAACTCCAAATCTGGAAGAACTTACCAATTTTTTGGTGGAGCTCTTTTATCTTGGATTGACTATAAGAAGCAAATGCAAAAATAAATCTTCTGCCTAGAGATGAACTTGTATTTGCATTTTTCTCCATTATTGTAGGTTTATGCATTAACAATGCTGCCGAGAGCTCTAACCATTTGACAAAAAGGAGACAAGAGTGCACGGTAAAATATGTGGTCTAATAACATCCGAATTAGTTGGTTGTTAGTATGGTTACAAGTTGGTTACGACTTACAAGCTCGGTTATTAGTGCCGTTTGGTGCAACAATTTTGGGACATTTGGACAAATTCCATTTGAATGGTCCATCTAAATATGCGTTTATTAGAAATAATTGGAAAATTGAGCATCCAAACGTTCTTAAATGGCAAAAAATTCCCCCTGCCCTGTAAAAAAAAAAAAAAAAAAAAAAAAAAAAAAAAAAAATCCAGTTTGATATATATCTTCTACAGTGAATTATTATTATTATTATTCAGTTTCAAAGACTTTCATATGTCATTTTCCTATCTCTTTATCTTTTCATGTAATTATTTGTAAATGTATATTTAAATATTTCTCTTCAAATAGTTTGTTCCGAGTGTAAACATCCAAATGCAGTTTGGATAATAATTCAAATGTTTTTGTTCAAAATTGTTCTTTCAGAAGTTTTCACCCCAAGACTCAAATGTTCTAATGCAGAGGCTTCCACCAAACGGTCGTAGACTAGTGGTATAAATAGGAGGTTGGGAATGGAAGGGATGAGAGAAAGGGAATTGTATGGTGAGTTCTTTGGGTTCGGAAAACCTAGGAAGTGGGAGAGTTGGGTAGTCTCTCGAATACCGCATCCGGTTTAAGGATTTCTCTAGCCGTTGCATCTTGCTTGTTCTTCAATAAAAAGTGAATTCCTCTCATTCATTTTATCCTGGTTGTGACTCCTGTATCATGGCAGCCTGCGTGTACTGAGAGAGGCGTATGACTCTTCTACCACAGGAATGCCTTTGTCTAAAGCAGGAATGATAGCAGAATTGAGAGCAGCAGCTACTAAGCTCGACCTCATTTGGCTAATCCCCGAAGGACAAGGAGAGGAACCCCCGGAAGAGGCCTATTCCGCTGGTTCAGATTGGGAAAGAGCGGCCCTAGACACTTCTGTCGAGTAATAGGTTAAAAAGTACCGCAGCATTATGAGCTAAAGTAGCAGAAACGGGTGGGATTAAAATCAAGAGAGTAGTGTGTTTAATGATTGTCTTGTGCACCAGCTTAGTCCCGGTTTTAGTTCTTCGAACGTACTCATCTTGACGATGAAAATTGATTTATAGTAATTTCAAATTTGTGTCGGACCAAATGACAAATTTTATACAGGAGAATAAAACCAAGATTTAGAAATTGACCCTTGTATGGAGAAATGGAATTATGGGAGACAATTCCAGAGACAACGATAAATCGAGAAAAACCAATAAATTTGAATATCTGATCGCCAAATATGACTCTGGATTCAATGGTTGACTCAGAAATTGAAATTAAAATCACTAAGATATTTCTAAAGAAATAAAACTCACTACGAGCCTAATCTCCACTAAACATCAATCTGACGGTCAGCAATACTTAAAAAGCTCCTCAAATCCAAACCGAGTTTATTGTTTCCTATCTGCTTCCTCCTCAAGAGCTGAAATGGTTGAACGACTTTTGTCACTCTGGATTTTTACCAACCACCGTCTCTGCCTTTTGTAACAATAACATCCTAAAGACCTTTGCCAAAGAGCGTTAGGCATATTAATCATAATAAACCTATCTAACTAGGTTTCCCAAGGCATCCATGTACATCTTTTTGGTGCTTGCCTTCCTCTGTCAATCCCTATTAACCATAAATCTTCAATTTGCATCTTGCGAGAATGACACAGTATTTTGCTCAATTCGAATCCACTTCGTATCCAAAATTTTGCTCAAGAAAACCCTGTTTGAGACCTCACTCGAGATGATATGCAAACTGTCAAGCTTCATTTTGTGCAGAAACATTGGTAAAGTTGCAACCTTACACATGAAGATGCATACAAGTTTCATGCGGACTGTGGAGGACTCTCGAAATTCGCTTCCTTAAAAAATAACAAGCAATATATAGTTGTAAACTTGGTCTTCTTACACTCGCAAATCACACTCCATCCATCCTCCAGGGTAGGCAAGGCCTCATAAATGCAACCTTTTTAGTAAAATTGTCATCCACCCGCTTCCTTCCTGCAAATAATATGGTCATCCGTCAGGCGAGCGAGAAATGAGTCGCTTTGATTAGAGAGAACAATCTGCTAGAAGACAATATGTTGAAAGAGATCACTACTGTACCTAATGCCATCTAACATTGTGGTTTGTTCTTCCCAGTTTGGCCGAGTTCTCTGAACAAACTTGCTGTTCTTTGTTTTCGGAACAATTACTTCCTTATCGACAGCTTGAGAACAAGATCCATCAGGCAACCCAAGAGGGCTTGAAGAATTAATTAGGAAGGATAAAAAGTTGAAAAGTTTTCTGACCTAAGGGGAACTTGGCAGATGGAGTTTGAGTCTTATAAATTATGACTCTACGTCACTTTCAGAAAAATCAACGATTGTCCTGTTCACTGTAGCGTCATTGCCACCAATCTTCTCAGTGGTAAGGGGGTCGTCGTTCCTGATACCAGATTCGAATCTTTTGCGTCTCTCCTTGATAGCTTCAATCCTCTTTTCAAACTCTTCATCAGTGCTAGCCAGCATGTAGCGTAATTTCATATTGATCCTGTTCTCTACCAGAATCTTGTGCCTTGGAATGATTCGGCCATCAAGAGAGTAGCTCAAAAACCTACAAAAAATTTCAACTTGGTCATTAATGTATGAAAATAAACATATTCGCACAAACTTTAAAAATAAGCGCAAGGAAAGTTTGCTGAACGTCTAATTTTGTCGACCAAAAGTGGCCAAGCACTATGAAACCTAGGCCATGAAAACGCTGCTCTTCATTTGAGCCACACGAGCGATTCAGCAATTTAAAGGATTTTACAGTCAGATAAGAGAAACAGATATCAAGGCAAGGTGTTTAAAAGGAGTGAAGCAGTCAGGGAAAGATTATTGAAATTAACTGAAGGTAACAGCAGCGACATGTAATGATTTTTACCTTGGAAATTCAATCAGATCTTCCAAAGGGCGGACCATGGTCCTCCGCAAGTAACGATACTTGGGACGGAGGAGATCTACATTGTACCGGAGCAGCATGGGAAAATCAGCAATCATTTCACCTAATTGTCGAAGACGAATGCCAAGTGACAGAAAATATTTTACATTGATCTCAAGCTTGTGCACAATACTGCATGCCAAGAGCTCTGGTCCCAAAGCTATAACCTTCCCAATATCCCTCTCATTGACTCCAGCTTTCGTCATCAAGAATATTACCTGTATAACATTAAGATCTCGATAAGCCACAATCAACCCTTATCTATCAACTTCAACATAAGAATGCAAAAGAATCTTGCAACAGCAACCCACCAGGGCTTTGCTTTATATGAAACTAGCTCAATTGAGAAATTACAGAATTCGAGCACACCAGATTTGTTTTACTACACAGCAAATAAATTGCAAGATAAATATACATTGCAACATCCTTTGAGCTACTTTCCCATTAACGTCGGTAGGAAATAAAATTAAACAACTACAGACTTAAAAGCAGGTATCATCTTAAAAATTCTTACAAGTCCCCAATGTAATCAGATGTATATAAGATGCAGACAATGAAACGAAAATTACTTGTACATCAGCTCAAAAGACACTAAGACAAGTCAGAATTCTAGGTTTGATTCATTGAAACCAACTTCTTCAACCAGATTTTTCATTTGCGTTTTCCTGCTCAAAATGTAACAAATCTAGATAGATGCACGCTCCCTATAGTTTCTAGAAAAGGACAGAGATTAGCTGTGTTGGGGGTGGGTGCGAAAGAGGGGCAAATTAAAACAGAACTTCGATGAGAAATGACAAACCACTGGCCGGATTTTCTTGTGGAGGCTGTACGTCAGCAATGGAGGAAACTTTACAAGCATGTTGCCTATAGCATCATCTCGAACGCCAATATCTTGAAAAAATTGTACCTTCACCACAACACCAAACCGAGTGTCAATTTTGTCACTAAGAAGCAGGACAACAAAATTCTTGGAAACTGATTGTATAACATGGGTAACTACACTGGCAAGGAGGACAGGATCAATTTTTCGGAAACACAATCAAAAGAGAATCCAACTAGATTGTTCAAATACTTCCACAAGAGTGCAAGACATTTGTTAGAAAGCTAAAAAAGAACGTGCAGTATCTCATACCTTTGGCACAATGGTTGCCTCCAAATCCACGCAGAATACCATCGGTTTTATAGTAAGAATTCTCCTCATACCATCTTGTGAAATTCCATGGTAGTACAAATACTTAACTAGAGGCTTCCATCTTTCCTCAATGCTACAGCCCATCAATTGTGGCTTAAATGCCAGTAATTTTCCAACTTCCTCGTGATTAAGGCCAAACTCCTTTAAATAGTTAACCTGGAGCAGAAAGAAACGCATCTCACGAAATGTCTATGCAGATTGGCAAAGCGGCAAGTAGTCAATAACAAAACATCCAGCTGAATTAAACCCCATATCAATTATTGTTTAGAAAACTTTTACAGGAATGCATTAGTTGGTTGGAACAATAGCCAACATAATCGGTAAAAGGAAAAGGCAGAGAGAGTGAACTACCTTCTCATTCATCTCTATTAGAGAATAGTAGCCAAGTACCCTGGGATAATCAAACACCATTGTGCCAAAATCCTTCTCATTCACGCCCATATCCAAGAAGAACCGGACATGAGATTCTACTTCTTCCATGGTGTACGACAACAGTAGGGGACATCGACTAAATACATAACCCATCCACTCTCTTCTGATTCCATTTCTCTCCAAATATTCAACAATCTCATCTGATTCTTTGTTCGTGCATTTAAAAAGTTTTTCTCCCGCTTTCAGCATTACAAGTCCTATGAATCTCCCCTTGACATGCACTGTCTTCAACCACTCAGCAACACGGCTAATGGACTCTAGATTCCCCTTCGTCATGCAAATGAGCTTCGCTATTTGGGGATACGACAACGAATTATGCTTCAACCACCTATTCAACCAATTCATGAAATCAGACCCCCAAAAAAAAAAAAAAAAAAAAGGTATTAAAAACCGAATAAACCGCAAGTGATATGGTGATTTTATCAGTTTTTATTCTTAGATGTTTTGTTTTGGATTTTTTGAGCATTTTTATTAGTGTTTTATTATGTTTTTGTTGTTTGTGTAGGTAAAATACAAGAAAGAGCAAAAAAAGAATCCTAAAGGAACCAAAAAGAGGAATTAAAGTAGGAAGAAGTGGGCTGCAGCGCACGCCTTGTTTTTCAGCCAGAAACAGACTGGCTGCAGGCTGCAGCGCACCAAGCAGGTGCTGCAGCGCTTGCCAGGTCCAGAACCAATGTGGCTGCAGGCTGCAGCGCGCCAAACTTCCGCTGCAGCCCGCCCCCAGTTTTCTCAGCCCCTGTTTCAGGTGCGCTGCAATGCCATTTTCATCCGCTGCAGTGCGCCTCTTGAAAAACCCTAGCCGCCATAGTAACACTCATATCCGTCATTATCCCTCACCATTCACCATCTCCTTCATCTTTTTCTCTTTCTTCTTAAACCTCCATACCCAATCTCATCACCGACATCAAAGGGCGACTTCAAAATCCAAGGAGCACGAATTTGGTGGTTTTCTTTCCTTGTTCTTCATCACATAAAGGTAACCAAATTTGTACACCCCTCTTTGAAGATTTGTGGAAAATTCTGGGTTGCTGTGGAAGATTAATTAATTGATTTTTAGAAAGTTGATTGGGTTTGATTATTGTGGAAAGTGGTTGATTTTGATTTCGTGGGTGCTATATTTTAGGATTTTGGTTGCATTTTGTGGGGGGTGGGTGGGGTTGTGTTCATTTGTGGGTTGAACGGCATTGAACTTGATTGTTTTTCCTCTAACCACACCTTGTTTTGCCGGTGTTTCGTGTAGAATTCGCGAATGAGTGTCAATGCTCTGGATATGGGAGTAGTGCAACAAGTTTTCCATCCAAGTTTCTGAATGGTCTGCACTTTGTGTGAGCTCGGGGAGATTCTTCTCATGAACATCAAAACCCCTCTCCCTACTACCCACTCTCTTCTTGACATGGTTGTTATATCGCTCTTCTGCAGCTCTTGAAACAAAAAATTTGGAATTGTAATCCAATCTAGAACTCTCTCCCTTTTGTCGTTTCGCAGCAGATTTAACCAGCATTTTTACTCACGAGCGCCAACTGCCAAACACTCAAGCACCATAGTCGACACCAAAGACCCAAGAAAAGAAATCGAGCTAAAGCCTACCACTAAACACGACAAAGTACTACCAAATCAAACCACAAGGTTACTGCGTTAGGTTCCATGTGGTGACTAGAACACGTATAAACAACTCTAGCAATATATACAAATATATATATATATATATATAATATATATATAAAATATAAATCCGTAAAGCTTTGCCAACTAATTTTGTTATATATAAGTATGAACATACGTCAGATTGTATTTAAAATGCCAAAGCTAATCACGAAGAGCTTTGGTAATTGATTAGTTTCAAGAAATTCAATTGAAAAACAGGATCAAAGTTACCTGATCAAAGGCACAACGTTGGAGTCCTGAATAACAGTCTTGGCGCGAACGTTGAAGGTGGAATCCGAGTACTCCGGCAACCGCTTCAGCGACGCCGCTTCGACCATAACGTAATCGATGAACTCGCCCAACCTGTCGGCCACATTGGTGGTGTAAGTGATCCCAAACTTCCCCTTCCTCATCGCCTCCTTGAAAATCTCCGCCGTGACCTTCCTCCGGATCTCGATCGCCCTCACTATCACCTCCCTTTCGTCGTCGTCGTCGCCGCCTCGGTCGCGGAACAGGAGAGACTGGATGGGCGGGAGCGAGGTGGCGACGTCGGCGTCGCCGGGGGACTGGACGTAGATGGAGCCAGGGAACTGAGGAGTCCGGCGGCGGACGAGGGAGAGCTCAAGGAGCCTGGCGCGCTCTTCCGGCGACACGTGGCGGTGCTGGAGGTCCTCGGGATTGGGGAGGCTGTCCGAGAGGTGCAGAGCCGGGGACTGATGAGAGAGGTGGCGGAGCAGGAGGGCCGTGGACTTGGAGTTGTGGCGGCGGGGGTTGAGCTCCGGCGGCGGTGGTGGTGGTGGTGGTGGCTGAAGAGCTTCGTCATCGCGGCGGCGGAGTAGGGAGGCGCGTGGAGCGCGTGGGGGAAGTGTTGGGGAGTAGTGGTAGTGGTGGTGGCATGGCGGACATGACAGCATGTTTGGTGGGAGGAGATGAAAAAATGGATAAAGTGGCGCCTGAGACACAGAATTGTATCTGCAATTTTGAGATATTTTTGTTTTTATCCTTTTTTACTTTTTTAGCAGTTAAATATTTAAAATTTGATTTCCTGAAGAACAAGTTGGTCCCATGGTCTAGTGGTCAGGACATTGGACTCTGAATCCAGTAACCCGAGTTCAAATCTCGGTGGGACCTTTTCTTTTTGCTCTATTTTTATTCTCATTGTTCTCTTTGATAACATCAAGAAGAAAATAAAATGTATAAATTATAACTGCAACATTCGTTTGTCATCACATAATGAAAACATATAAGAAATTACTGAATAAAATTACAGCTAGATTATGTTTGTAACAATTTCTTTTTTCTTGTCGTTTTTTTTTTTAATTAGCTTTGTAATTTGTCACAAATTTTACGCCATTATTTTCTCCAATTTCTGCTTACACAAAAAGTAGCCTTGCATGGGTGTTACTCGGGAAGCCTTACTGCGATCCTTCAGGTAACCACTAATATTTCAAGTAAAAAACGACAACAAAAACAACAGAACTCAGGCATCTCAAGTAGAAAACGACACAACACAAAACCGATGGAACTGAGAATTGAAAAGATATGAATGACACTTCTTACCATGTGGTGTCTTTTCCCCCCCCCCCCCCCCCCCCCCCCCCCTCCTTTTTTCCCTTGTTCTTGGTGAGCCAAGCTCTGAAAATCTGATTTTGAATCAAAGGGATCTTTTAACAATTACAATTTACATTCCACAAAAAGATCAGAAACTAAACAAGAACCCCACCCCATAAATGAAAAAAAAAAAAAAAAAAAAGGTAAAAAAGAGAAAAATTAATTGCATAAAAATTGTGTTGCTTGTTTTCGCCATAAACAAGCCGTCAAACAAAGAACCATATCCGCCAGTGGCACCCCTGAACCTTCTCTGCTTCCACATTTTTCCTTCCCCGGATTCTTCACAATTTACAGATTCATTCGCTTTTTCGGGGACATTATAATCCGATGCTCTACTTTGTGTGCGCCAAAAAAAAAAAAAAAAGGAGGCTTGAAACCGTCGTCGACTTCAAAAGCAAGAAGAAAAGCAAGCTTGGGGGTACCACAAACAGGCACTCGAAATAGGAAGGCCTGCTGCATTATTGACAAAAGAATCGAGAACAATTTTTTAACATGTTTTCGGCTAGTTCTGATCCGGTCTTTCTACATCTTGTACACTAGTAGTAGATGGTTCGGGGAATATCTCCCTGGAATGCCGTCTGTACGAGGACGAATGATCTCCTCCTCCTCCGTTCTGCCCACTTCCCTGTGAGCCTGTCGTTCCTGAACGTTTTAAGCCACTCCCTCCTTCCATTTTGGTCGAGGAAACAGCTGGAATGACTGTTATGTCGGATGAGCTACGCCAGCTGCCGAACAAAGCAGCATTCCACGACCCTCTAGAGGAGGTTGTTCTGAGCCTCGCAGACCCAGAATTCTCCTCTCTTACCACCTTCAAAGGGTTTTCCAGAGCCTTGAGGATGTATCTCATTGGAGGGCGCCTAGAGGGCTTTGGATTTAGACAGGACCGTGCAACAACGGCCATGGCCCATACTTCCTCCATTAGGTCCTCGTCCACGATCAAAGATGGATCTACTATTTTCGTCACAAGTTCCTTCTCATATATACTAATGTATGGTAGTGTTTGTTCTAACCATTCCTTCGCCTGGCCGTCACTTGAAGCACTGATGCCCAGCTTACCCGTTACCAGCTCAAGTAAGACCTTTCCGAAGCAGTAAACATCGTATGTGCAAACTGCTGTGGTTGTACCTGGAATTTTTAGAGAAACATTAACTTTGGTAGCAATACTTATATTACATAAAACCAATGTTCGTGAAAATAAATTCAACAGAGTGAGTGGTTTAGTTTGTGAACTTAGGTTCCTAAACATCTGTTTCGATATTGTCGAAGCTCAATCAGATGAACAATAGCATTTTTTTCCCTTTATCTAAAAAAAAAAAACAAATACCGTTTGACCGCAAAACAAAAGGATAAAAAGCAAAAGCAAAACCTAGAAACACTTGAGAGTACGAATTTACTGGCATTAGCTTTGGATTTAGACCGCCTACACGTAAAGTGACTACCCAAACAAACAAAACAATTTTAAGACCAAGTTTCCGACTGGGAATATCAACATTAAACATTGTTGCCGTCAAGTTGGCCTCACATGCTTGGATACTTTAACTATAAGTGTCCAGCAGAATTACCGCCAGTTTCCATAAATTTTCAAACATGATCCCACCTCACCAACTTTCTTCACACATCCAAGTAAGAGCCTAAAATAAGTCCGTCCGCGAAGTTATTCAACATATTAGGTCTTTCGGTGCTAGAGCTATACATGCACATACATAAACTCGGTAAAGGAGTACCAAAATCAATTGAGCAGTAATTTGGCCCCCAAGGGTCACCGGCAGTAACATTTCCAAGTTATATAGCTGATCTTTTACTAGAGAGGGAGGAAACTTTCCAATAAGTAAAAGTTAGCCGATCCAAGGACACCATTTTCCTATTCAATTCAACAATCCCCAACCCCAGACAGCGAGTTTATCGTAGACTGAGTTAATCACGAGGTGATAGGAAATTTAACATTCTATCCCAATTTAGAATGCAAGTGAAATATACTGAAAAAAACACATGAATTCCATAGCTAACCACGCATCTCCCGTCAAAAGTTTTTAAGTCAAAAAATTATGGCCAAGAAAAACTACTCAATTCTGGAACTTGAGACAAAATTGCTAGACATTTTTTTTTTATTTTTTATTTATTTTCTAAAGTGCTAGCATTCGATTAAGTTAAAAAAATGTGTCATGCTAAGATCAGTATATATGTTGTAAATATTTATATTCAAAAATTTAAAACAAAAAGGACCAGAAAAAAAAATTGAGTTATAAATTCAATATTAAAATTAGTACGTACCAGAAGCACCTTGCTCGGACGACCTGCATTACGATGAGAGATTGAATTAAACATCAAGCATGAATAGGACGGAAAAAGGTAGAGATCAATTAGCCTTAAAAGAAGTAGATCTAAATCAACCTTGCTTTGAGCTGAACTCACATTAAAACAATTTATATCTACACCTCCGAAACGTGAATTGTCGAAGTTTAAGCTTGCATTATCAAAAAAACAAAATTACAAACGGCATCTCCTATTTAATTGACGAAAGAACGGGGAATTTAACATTTGACATTACGAGCATCCTACTTTTCACATCATTGTTGCACCGAGTGAAGTAAGAAAAAGGAATTCGGATAAAGAATAGTGAAAAGTCACATCTAATCCCACTCGATTTCTAGTGAAGATCAAGTAAAATACAGGCTGATTCTTTTTATCTAAAACATGCAAGAAGAATTGAAATAGCAGCTGAACTGGAAACTGAAAATAACCCGTGTCCAAAATGATGTCTTATAAATTTGTCAAAATCGGTATTGGTAAAGTATCAACTGCAAACATGCGAACAGTGAATCCAAATGAAATACTTACTGTGGCAAACGCAGTAGCCTTGTAATTTTGCTCTGATGAATATCCCCTTCCTGAGTGCAGATCTCACTCAGACTACCTAACCGCACTTCGAATTTATCATCAAGAAGTATACTGCTTGCTTGCACATCTCTTCAATGTCACAAAATAAAAAATTTAAAATAAGCTACAACTTGGACCTCGATTTATCACAGAAGACACCTCAATCAAATAGCATAAACTAAAACTAATCACATTACAGCATTGTATAAAGATGGATATACTAAAGTGATAGAGTGATTATGCGCTTTTTAAAGTTCCCTGCTGGGTGAAATGGTGTAATATAAACCTTAATCGAGTTTAAATCTGAAAGGAATTACGGTTATAATCAAGTTTCATAAAGTCATAAGGTTGACTTCTTTACAGCTGGCCGAGAGTTTGAACAGATCAAAGTCAAACTCCTAAACAAAGCACAAATTAAGGAAACATGCCTTTAGAAAAAGTTATAGACCATGGAACAAAATGAACTACTAAAAGTACGAAAAGTTTGTGTAATTGTCAAAAAGATTAATGTGAAATTAGCCAAAAAAGACAATGTAGAAAACAGAAAATAACAAAAAGGAGCAAGTTTAACGGTAGTTATGGTACCTATGCACGAGGGGTGGATTGCATTCGTGATGCAGATAAGAGAGGCCCTCTGCTGCTCCTAACGCAATTTTCAACCTCGTGATCCAATCCAATGACTGTAAACCATCGTCCTCTACGTTGCTTTTCTTGAATAAGGAACTTGATAAGTCCCCATTCGGCATATATTTGTACACTAAGAACTTCTCATTCTCATTCTCTAAGCAGTGTCCCATAAGGGGCACAAATCTTGCGTGCGACACTTTGCTGAAGAAATCCAACTCGACAAGGTGCGCTTCCTTCTTAATGGAGCGCAAATCAATCCTTTTGACAACTACAGGTATCCCATTTTCCAGCACGCCACGGAAGAGATCGCCTGAGTGACCATTCTTTATGAGGTTTGTATTACTGAATTCACTTGTGGCTTGGAGGAGCTGCTGATAAGTAAACGCATCTCCTACACTCGAATAATTAATCGACACTCCAGGAGGCGGACTACTGCTGGGAGGAACTGGCCCAACACCAACTCCTCTTTGAGTGTTATTGCTTCTTTTTCGCAGACACATGAGCACTAACACCAGCAACAAAGCTAAAAGCACAAGAAGACCAACCCCGCCAAGAACCGAAGCCAAAATGATGGTCCTCCTATTGCTCTTCTTATGAGTCCCTCTATCAGCGGCCGAAGGAGGTGGAGCAGAACTCGGTGGCTGAAAACTTATACCCTTCTCGGCATAAAACGATTCACAATCCAAAAGATTCCTTTGATTTCCCAAATTCTGGAGGCAGTTATCGTCAAGAGATGCATTGGCAACAACATAGTCCGGAAACCCACCCTGAAAATAGTTTTCAGACAGATCAACCGAACTGAACCTTCCAAGCACTGGCGCTAGCCCGCCATAAAATAAATTTTGGGAGATATTCAGGACTGCATCAGTGGTGGCATTGGCGTCATTCAAGCTGGAATTAGGCAGCATACCGGTGAAATTATTCCCGGAGACATCGAGAAACCGCAATCCGAGCGCCAACCAAACCGTGCTAGGAAGATCACCAACGAAACTGTTGTGACTAAGAACTATGAACTCCAACCTACTAGAATTGCTAAACAAATTGACGGGCAAAGACCCACCAAGCGAATTTTTCCCAAGCAGCATTCTTTCCAAGCTCCGCAACGCTCGCAACTCCGGCGGCACCGAACCGGTCAACGAATTGAAGCTGAGATCAAGGTCAACCAAGCCACCAAGGTCCCCAAGCTGAGCAGGAATGGAGGAAGACAAGCTGTTGTTGGAGAAATTCAACGCTTGAAGCTTAGACAACGTCCCAATCCCGGGAGGAATCGACCCGGATAAGAAATTCGACGACAAATCAAGAAAAGAAAGATTCTTGAGATTGGAGAGAGAAGAAGGAACAGATCCAGAGAGAGAGTTTCTGGAGAGATCAAGAACAGAGAGACTAAACAACGACCCAAAACTGGTCGGAACATTGCCAGTGAGATTATTACCGGCGAGATACAAACCGGTGAGATTGGTCAAATTCCCGAGGCTAAAAGGGAGAGACCCAACGACGGAAGAAGAGCGGAGATCAAGCAGCTGGAGAGAGCTCAAACTTCGGCCGAACCAGTCTGGAATTTGGCCGGGAAGCGCGAAATTGGAGGCGTTGAAGGAGCGTAAGTGGGTCAGATTGGCCAAGCCATTGACGGAGAATTGAGGGTTTTGGCGGCCAAGACGGGTTCGCCGGAACCCAGAGATGTTGAGCCCGACGACGGTGCCATTCTCGCAAACGACGCCGTTCCAGAGACAAGGGTCGGTTTTCCTCGGCCAGTCTCTGCTCCGGAGTCCCAACGACGATCTAAGTTCGAACAGAGCCGAGAACTCGAGCCGCGAACTCAGCCTCTGCTGCTGCCCAAATGTGGGCCCGACAAGAGACGACAACACGAAGACGAAGACGAAGGAGAAGGAAAAGGAGAAGGGCAATACGCTTCTGCTACGCGGATCCACCATGGTTATAGAGATCCATCAAGTACGTTAGCTACGAAAAATAACATGTGTTTTCCTCGAACTGTAACACTAATGTTAATTTCTTGTTCCGTGGTGTTCTTGTTTCTCTCTCTAGAACTTCCGAGCGAGCCCAGTTCCTCTCTCTACAAAAACGAGGGAGGAGAAGAAGCTTACCTTGATTTTGACAAACTTTTTTTGGTTTTCTTTTTTTTTTTTTATCTGATACTTTCTTCGAACAGTCGTGCACAATGACAAACAACAAATCTGCATCACTTTCTTTCTGCTTTTCTTTTCTTTTTTTTTTTTCTTTTTCCTTTTTTCGTTCTTCTTTTTGTTTCTATTTCTCTCTCTACTCTCTCTTTCTCTCCCCGCAACTACTCTTTCTGTCTCCGCAACTACTCTCTCTCTCTACGCTCTTTCTCTGTCTCTCTCCGCAACCACTCTTTCTCTACAGAGCATTCCTTTCTTCTGCAGTTTCTCCAGTTGACAAAAAGAGACGAGAGAAAATTAAATTGAGCCCACAAAAGAAAGAAAGAAAGAAAGAAAGATATTGTTAAAACAAATTATTATATAGAACTCTCGTGATTGAGAAAGAGAAAAATAACAAAAATAAAAAGAGCTGACCAAAGAGCTGGTTTGGACTATCACCCTCTCTCTCTCTTTATTTTTATTTTTTTTAGAAAGGGAAAGTTTCTTTTGTTTTTTAATTATTTTATTTTTTATTAATATAATTACAGATATAATATAATAATAATTTTTACATCCAAATGGTATGGTAAGAAATCTTTTATATCTTTCTTAAAAAAAAAAATCTTTTATATCAAATTCAAATTGAAAGAAAGAAAAAAAATCAAATTAGAAAAAAAAAATTTTAAATCAACCCGAGGGTCGTGACTCAGTGAGTCAGGTGGGGGCGGAGACTCGGTGCCGGATTTAAATTCACAGGGGTTTGACCTCCGGAAATCTCGCTTTTTCCAGCGAAGCCCCAAATCTACTCTTAAAATAATATCATATGTTTTTCTTTATTTTTATTTTTTATTTTTTTGGTAAATCATAGTTTTTTTTTTCTTTGATTGATTTTTAACTCTTTGGGATTACATTTATATATAGATAGATATCGATACAAATGTGGGTGTGTGTATATAAGGCATGTGATTCTGCATTTTGTTTTTCCTATCATATTTGCTTTTAATGACTTTTTATTATGAGATTTGTGTAAATTAATTATGAGGGTTGGTGAAAATGTTGATTTTATTTTTTTTTTTTTAAATGTTGATTTTATTGTGGTTCCCAACTTCCAACGGTTTGAAGAAGAAAGTTTTACTAAAGAGGGTCCAAGCTGTAAAGATCAATGGAAATCCGTTTGTCCGGTAAAAATATGGAAATCAATTTCAAAGAAAAATATGGAAATTATGCTCTTTTTTTTCAAGCAACAAAAAATGGAAATATATTTGTCATATATCAATTTGTTTGAAAATAATTAATTTCTTACGATAAAAACTTTTTTTTAATTGTTTTAATATGTAGATTAAGAATTTAATCTTTATATCTTATAATGCAATCATGTGTAAAATTATCACTACACAAAATCTACACTCTAATCAAAAATTATGAAATTACTTATCGATTCCTTGTTTAAATCGGGTGTGAAATTACCTATACCCTAATCGGAAGGTATTAAGCAGATGCTGATCTAGTCAGAATATCCGAATACAACTACTAACTCTATATGCCAATTAAGTGTGAAATTATCAATAAATCTTGTCAGCAACTTAGTCAAAAGGTGTCAATTAAGAAGGTATTACGTATAAACCTACTGATTTCTATAACCACACTTTTATTAAAAATAAAAATATAAATTTGTATGCAACCAATTTTTTTTAATAATCTTTTTTTTTTTTTTTAGAGGCTGAGTTGTAAAAGATTTTACGTGAAATTAGCAGGTTGGTTGGGGAGGCAGAGTGGGTGAAATGTGTTGTACAATGCACAATCTCCGTCCCGGGGCCTTTTATGGATGCTTGGCCATATTCTTATTAATGTTTTGTTCTTTCTGTTTTCCTTCCTGAATGCTCTCTTTAAATGCTCGCCCAAAAATAAATAAATAAAAATCTCCCTATAAATAGAAAAAAGAAAAATTCAAAATGCCAAATCATTGGTCCTATTTCTTTCCTTTTTAACTTTTTTTTTTTGTCTTTTATTTCTTTTTTTTTAAATGGTCAAGTGTCCCTATCTTGTGTTCGTTCGCTCGGCAGCAATGAGATACGATTCTATCAAAAAAACATAAGTGTAAAACAATTTGAGTTGATTGACTTTTTAAAAACTAATTATAATTTTTTTTATTTTCAGAAAAAGATAAAAACTGATATGAAAAATTTATATTTAAGATTGTGAGACAAACGGAGGCATAGCAACAAGATGATAGGTAAAAAGGAAATATGTAACTATATGAATTGATTTGTGATGTTAAAAAACAAAATGACTTCTGTGCCCCCATCACATCCAAGTGTAAAAAGAAAGAGCCTTGAAAATTAGTAACATTCATATAGCATATTTCCCCTGATTTTATTGCCTTATTTCGTTTGATTTTAATCTGAATTCATACTTATATGAATATTCATAGCCCAAAATTCAAGGAAAATGATTGAATGAGCATTTACTAAGATTAAACCGCTAGTTTGAAAAGGAAAAAAAAAATCTATATTATTAGGCTTGATCATGTAAATTGATTCACATATGTATATATATTATATATATCTAAGAATGATCTTAAATCCGGTACATGATAATATCCGATAATGTAAACTTCATTATTATAAATGTGAATTCATGTATAAGAAAATATAAAAGAAGGGGAATTCATATTTACTTTAGTTACATTTTCTTCTCCATAAATTAACATTTTTAATAATTGAAATTCATATTACCGGATATCATCAGATACCGGAGACTTTGTGTTTATATATATTTATTTTGAGAATCATGATGTACCATTCTTGCCTCTCACATCATGTTCTATTTGAATTAAAGCATTCATGGCGCTTATTACCAATATAGAAACCCAAATTCACGAAATATCTTCTGCCATGTTATTATCTTATTAGCACATTTACCATCAATGGCACGGTATTGTGGATATCTTTCCTTTTTTTTTTTTTTTTTAAACTCATGAAATGTAATCAGGTTCAACATTTGATAATCCTAATAAAAAATTATGGTGATGTGGGTAAAATTAGGCTCCTCCTTTGAGTAGAATTAGGTAATATCTATTTCATTTTACTAGTGAATTAAAGCATTCATGGCACTTAAAACCCAACTTCAGGAAAAAAAATATATATATATATTTTCGCCAAAGTTATAAACTTATTAGTAAATTGATGTTTTTCCTTATTCTTGTGAGATGTTTTCAGATTTGAAATTAGATAACCCTACCAATAGATTATACTCAATTAATAGATTAAATAACATTAGACTTATGATAGTATGAGTAAAATTGGAGTCCAGATCTGTAATATCATTTTCCTATCTCAAAAATTATTCCTTTAATAATATTTTGACAACTCATCAATTTATTTAATAATTTTTAATATTTAATATTTTTTTATGTAACTAACTTCTTAAATTTAAATGATATGACATAATATTATTAATGAGATATTCAGTGAGACATGAAATCTGGGATAACAGATCTCGACTCGTGAAACTGACCCTGTTCTTTTAAGTATAATTAAGTAAACTGTTTCGTTCCATCAGTGGATCACATAATTTCTTCTATAGGTGATAAGAAGAGGGAATAGGATGGTTACAATGATCCCTCCGGCCCAAAAAAAAAAAAAAATTATAAGCATTATGAGGATCCAAAATGCAAGCATGTGACGGTTATCAACCCAATCTAAGGAATAGTTAAAATTCATATCATTTGCCAGTATATTGTCTAATGTTGCAACCAGTCTTTGTGCATCTCAATAAATACACGTCTTCTTCATCTTTGATTTTGTTTCTCTCTTGAAAAACCGCGTCTCTCTCTCTCTCTCTCTCTCTTTTTCCATCAACTTGTTTGAAGAAAAAAAAAAAGGAAAAAGAAAATGATATTCAGATGGATAGTAACGTCCATGCTTTTGAAATTTTGCAAAGGCTTCTAAAATGTAGGTGGGCAGAAAGAAAAATTTGCCATTTATTGAGTCAAAGGTTGATAATTTGCATATGCAATTTGTCATCTAAAATAATAAGGCTATGTGATTGAGGAACATGAATTTTTCGGGAATTAATGTTGATGATAATGTGGATAAAATCTCATTTTTTGTTCCATAAGTATGTTAGATTGAGATAAGAAAACACCACTAATTTGTTTTTAGCGAAGAAATAAAAAAGGGCAAGGGAAGTTTGAAATTGACAACAAAATGAAGACCATCGAAAAGAATTACTAGAGAAGAAAGTGGTGTCCTCAAATAACTTTATAGTTGATAGGTCCAAACAATAGATATTCGTCAATAAAATACGATACATCTGAACTATTATAATGAGTCACTCAGATATAAAATCTCTTTATTAAAGTGTTTGAGTACTTGCCACTCTATCCCTCCTTACTTGGTCTTCAATCACCATTCCCTAAACTGGATTATTTCAACTTTAAGCACAAATCAATTATAAATTTTCACACATAATTCTGGAGTTATGTCCTACTTACGAAATTGACCTTGTCAAAAATATATTTATTAATTAATGTTAGCATGTTTTTTTAATAACTAAACTGTTTTCAGAGCATAAACATTAACACTCAACATAATGTGACAATTTAACGAACTAATTTTGTTACATCAGATGAAGTGTTTGTTTCGTGCATTTATTTTGTCTCATTTTAAGACGAAAATGGAAAATTGATTTTGAGTTGAAATGTAATTACATTTTTACTCTCCCCAAAATTTTGTCTTAGTTTCCCCAAAAACGAAAAACAATTTTCTGCTCCGAAAGCTGATGACGTAAGCGTGCATGGCATAGTTAGAAAAATAATAATAACAATAATAATAAATGACTATTATAGTTGTATTGTGACGTAATATAAGAAAACTTATATTTGAGTCCCCCATTCCATTTTACAACTTTAACCCTCTCATATAAAAACTTCTCCTAATTTTTTCCACAGCATCCCGCTTACAGGCTCTGTCATTACAGCCAAAGGCATTTTTTTGTTCTTTGTTTTCATGGCCGTTTGAAGTGATCACTCCAACTGAAGTTTTTTAAATATTTTTTTGATCTTTTTCTTCAAAATTAAACTAATTTTATTATTTACATCTAATCATCTTTAAAAACTTAAACTATAAAAATTGGTAAATTTCTTATCTCAAATCGAAATAAAATTATCATTTTTAAATTACACAAAATAACAATAGAAACTAAACAATATCTATATTGTTTTTTTTTTTTCTAAATATATTTTAAGTTTTTTACATCTTTTAACTATCACGGTTTATTTTTAATCAAACGCACAGTTCTAAATATTCACTTATTTTCAATCAAAACAGTTCCTAAACTTCAATTGAAATGTAGGTTTAAAACGCCCCTTTAATGTTGCTATTGAAAGCATAGCAATAAGGCATAGCAAAACAAGTCTTTTGTTGTGTTATGTTGGAAAAAAGAAAAAAGAAAAAAAAAAAAACACTTTAGCACCAAAAAAAAAAAAGAAGGAAAAAAAAAATCATTGTCCATACAAGTCTTTGGTCCAACAACCAGAACCGCAGCTAACTTGTGGTCCTATATCTTTAGTTTTCCTTACTTTGGGATCAAGATGGAGATATATAGATGCCCAATATTTTAACTTTTTAAACAAGTTAACCAGGTCACAAAAATTAATTTAAAAAAAAAAAAAAAAAGAAGCAAAAACTTGGATCAGACGAAAGATGCACATCTGAAATCCATAAATATATGTAATATATTGGATCAAAATTTTTTAAGTCTGGAAATCTACAGTGCCGTGTTGAACTGTGTTTTTGTAGAGAAAGTCGCGGAAAAACAATTATATTGATATTGATTGAAGTTTACCAGCTTTATGGGATTGATTTATGGTTAATCATGTGGGGTTAAGTCCACCACTTCTTAATGAGATCCTAAATTCGAATTTCTCCCCCGAAAATTAAGAGCAATAATTAATATTTTTTTTAGTGAGGTATTGAAAAATACTATTTGCAGTGTATTATTTTAACTTATCGTATCTGAATTAAATACGTTTTGTTGGTTACTAATTTAATAGAAACATCACCAACAATTACCTTGTGTATTATATCCTTAAAGCCCAAGAGTGATATCTATTATAAAAAAGAGAATTTTATGATAGAATATGAAAAAATATCTTACTGGAGTGTTGTATTTTGAACTTATAACAAAACATTTTCATTTTTGCCTATATATTTTTCTTTAAGTGATTTTGACTAGATCGAGTGTAATACACTAGGATAGAAAGCTCCAAAAAAAACTAATATGAATTACTTATGAAATTATAAGATTTCCTTCTATTAAAGTGGCATACTATGTCACATTTTGAGACATTAAAAAAAACCACAAATTCATGGAACAATTTTGAAAAGCAGTCCTATTTATCTCTACACAACATTTTTGAGTTTTGAAGCTAAATGATATATGGACATTTGCCTTGTAAATCTAAGCATGTGTTTAGTGCATGGGTCGAAATTGAATTTTTTAGGTTAGAGTTGAGTTGAACTTAAATATACATTTAGTTAGGCGTTTGAACTGTCGAAATTAATTAATATAAAAACTTGAAATGTGTTAAAAAAAATATCACTATGGAGCTTGTTTCGTTCTTTTTGAAACTATATGTAATTAAAAAAAATCATCTCGTTTGATGTTGTAAATACAAAGTTATGAATTTTTAAAATTTGAGTAATAAAAATTATGAATAGTAAAATTAAGATTGACTTTCTAAAAAAAAGATAAAAATAAATTAAATTTTTTATGTTTGGATTGAATTGAACAGTAATTCCAAACACATGACATGTAAATTGAACTGTGGGGGGAGGGGGGGGATTGGGGAATTAAAAATTGCGGTAATATTCATGTCACGTGCACGCAACATGGATTTTTTAAAAAATTATTTTAAAGAGAGCAACATGGATATTAAATAAATTGTCTAGGGGGAGAGCCTAAGTGGAGGGAAGTCAAACACTCAATGTAGTGGTCAACACTCTGTTTTGCTTTCCTTTTTCTTGTGCTGGTTAAAGGATTTATCAGTGATCCCGTAATTTTCTATTTTTGAGTACATATAGATAGAGATACTCCCTTAACTTTTTGCTTTCCTTTATGAAACAACGGAACTCTCCTCTATGCTCTTCCCCTCAATTTCATGCAGACTCAAGGTCCGACCATCAATAATTAAAGTCTACCCCTAAAATCATTTACATCCAACCATTGATCCACAACAAAAATAGTTTTTTCTTTGGTTAAAAACTAACGGAAAAAAAAAATGAATGCGGTTTTTTTTCTTTTTTTTAATATAAATTCTAACATAATAGATTTAATAAGATCAATTCTTTTATTTTTTTTTTCCATTTTTTAAATTGAAATCGTGATCTAAGAGGTAAAGTATGGTTAAGTTCAACATTTATAAACTAAAACTGGAGTTTTTAAAGTTCATCGAGAGAGTGATCTTAATATTCAAGAGATATAAAACTATAGATGAAAATAATCTAAAACTATAAAACCGATAGAATCCAATACAACTGACTATAAAAGATAAACCTATTGTAAATGATAATTTTTTCATATTCTATTCTAAAATTCTCTTTTTTTTTTTATTTTAAAGAAAACAAAAAGGAGAAGAATATACTGTATGGTTTTAAAAAATATACCCTATAATTAGGGCCCTACTTTTTCTTTTGTTTGATAAATCATTAGGGCCCTACTTTGAATCATTAATTATTCATAGATTATGTAAATTTTGTACGTCACCAAAGGTGCAATGTCAGAAAGCTAAAACCCGAGGGAGGGGTGGGGGTTTGGAAAATATCGTAGGTAGGAATAGTTAAACTTGAATGCCAAACAAGTTTCACACTTTTTTAAAACACAAGTAAAAATTACGTGCATTTACATCTAAATATGAATTGTACATGTTTAATCAACATCAGAGGTAGCCTTCTAGTTCAGTATGGACGTGTACTAAAATCATGTCATGTATGATAATTTTATTTTTAAAAAGCTGAAAAATTCTTACTCGATGTATTCAATCAATAAGCTTATAGGTAAAAGAGTATAGTTTTTAATGCGGGCTTGCATGGGGTAATTAGTTTTAAGTGTGGGCAGAACGAAAAATTCACAAAATATTTTAGACTAAATTTCTAAATAAAAAGAATGCCGCCCTGACTCGACACAAGGTAGCTCTGCCCATGCTTTATAACATACTAATACATATATTTCAATCTATAAATATAGTTATCGCTTTTATTCTTACTTTTACTAATTAAAAAGTGTTAATTTTTGAAGATTCAGGGGGTTTTTAACTTACATATACATATTTGACCTCTTCAAGGATTTTAATTTTATATCATATAATGAAGTCAAATATAGAATGATATTGATTGCCTATCAGCAGCACAAATACGAAAGAACTATCTGATGGAAGGCTAGATTTTTTTCTCATTTCCAAACCTCCAGTGTATACTTTTATTATTATTATTATTATTATTATTATTATTATTATTTATAAAGGGATTCGAATCCTGGCTATTCTTACAACCGATCTTAAGTGATCTCCATATCTGAATTTTTTTAAACTATTTTTACTTAAAAACCTTGATTGTATTTTTCTAACTACGATTACTAGTGAATTTTGAACCATTAAATGAACATAATATTTTAGTTTTAAGTTCAAATATATTCATTAGAAATAATTATTTCCTATTGCATAAGATTCCATAGAAATGAATTCATTTTGCATAAATGTTACTGTTTTTTTTTTTTTCTCTCTGATAAATGTTGTTAAATTTATTAGCTCCAGTTTAAATAAAAATGATATTGAAATGTGTTTCTGGTAAAGAAAACAACATTAATATTATTAAATTCCATTGCCACAAAAAGAGAGAGATCCAAACAAGCTCGGAAAATGATTAAGTTGGTGTTTGTTTTGTCCTTTTTTTTTTTTTTTTTTTTAGTGTCAACCATTCAACATGAAAAGGGCTTATGCAAAAACAACTTAAATATTGAATTTTTATTTTTTTTTAAATAATTTTGGGGACCATTTCTCTCGTTCACCCCTTAGAACAAATAAATAAAGACCCGGCATATTAATTTATAGACCAGTGCCTTCTTAAATTAAACTGAATTGTTTGGTCTAACAAATTTATTCCAAACACAAAAGGCAGCTGAGCATAAACAAACATTATTGCATACATGAAATTTAATGCTTCTAATTTTATTTATCCAGGTGACACCATTATATCTCCAATATTTTAAATAAAAGTAACAATAAGGTTGTTGTTAAATGGTTATAAAACAAGATAAATTTCATAAATAAATCCAATTTTTGCAAAGTTGATGTTTTCTTGTTCAAGTAGCTTTCTACTAATGCAACAACTCAATGCATCTCTCATTTCTATACCTAAGGTTTAAAAAACAAGTTTGTTTATTTATTTATTTATTATTTTTGAACGTATGGATAATCTCCAATGGTTAGGATTGATTTTGATAAATTTGCGGACAATTCCATATTGCATATCAGAAAAAAAAGTTGATTGTGATTTTATGCGTGAGAAAACGACCAAGTCAGTCAACGACTACTTTTTTTTTTATTTTTGATTTTTTGGGGGGCAGTCAACGACCACTTGTGCTGCTTAGGTGCACCACTTGCATGCTCTTGATTTTTGTCGGCCGCTCGAAGTATGCAAAACTGTTTAGGCTGACAAACGTACACGCTTCAACTTCCATGTCTTCTATTGTAATTTTAAAGTTTGAAAATTTTTTATGGTCTTAGACTAAAGTAGGCTCTTTTCAGTTATTAATAGTTTAAGTTTGTTTGTCTGTTTGTTTTTTTTTTAATTCATATTAATTTTTTTTAATAATATGATGCTGTATATATTTATAAAGTTAACATTACTGGTATGTTTGGACCACAATTTTAATGAAAAAAACTGAAAAAAAATATATATAAATTGTGAATTCGAACCTATAATCTAAAAAGAGACTAATAGATGATATCATTTATAACTTAATGCAATTTAAAAGAGGCTTTATTACTAAAAAAAAAAAAAGTATTTTCTACTGTAGAATTTCCTAATTTAAAGGATTGTAATCTTGAATTTTTTTCACATCTCTCTCTCATGAAACAAAATTCTATCTCCTTCCAACTTTGATATCTCTGTAATGAAAACCTCAAACTTTTAGTGACTGTGCTCGTCATAAGACCCACACATGACATGATTAAATGGTTTTACAAAAACACCCTTTACCATTTAGTTATGTGACAAAAACCGTTAAAAATTAATGTTTGAATGAAAAAAGAACCAAAATGTAATTAATGACACGTTTTTGGGGAATTTCATTCTATTTTGAGTTGTAAGATGATAAAGTGAGATAATCCTAATTATTCGGGAACTAAATTCACGAGTAACCTTGAAGTTTCTGGATCCTAAAGTTTATTGCTTTATAAAAAAAAGGACCTTAAACTTTTAAAGGAAAAAGAAAAAAAAAAGGTATTGTTATCCTATGTTTTTCATAATAAATTAAGCTCCGTTTGGCATTTAATCTTAAACCAAAATATTCATCTCAGTTTTTATCTTTTTCTAAAAAAGTTTTTTATCTTTTCTGAAAAAGTATTTTGTCTTTTCTAAAAAGTCAACAAAAATTACTATTGAAACTTAAAATTTCCAACTCAAACTCATTCACCAAACGGATCATAAAAGAACATTTTGTTATCTTATGTTTTCCATAATGCGATTGTGAAGATATCCTGTGATTTATGTGTGTGTATAGGAGAGAGATGATGATAATTTAAAAAAAGTAACATTTGTTTTTTAAAAGAGGTATAACTTAGCAGTAATATTATACTTTACTTCCTCCAAAGTAAAGATTTTGAAGTCCCTGACCTCTAAGTCAAAAAAATAATAATAATAACATTTTCATGTATATGATAACTTAAATCTATTATTTGGAATATAAATTTTTTTTACTCCTATTTTTTTCGATTCCTTTTTGGTAATGGACCGAATTTAGAAAAAAGAACCTAAAATAAAAGGGGAAGGTTATGGTAGAGACTCATTATGAGTCTCTACCCATAGAGCCTTTTTCTGAGTCATTGATCGTGAATCCAACGGTTCAAATGGTGGATGGTATACGATTTTATCATACACCTAACTTCACATAATCATTTCCACCTAAAATCTCTCCATTGCCGGTGATCTTTCCACCGCCGGCGATTGACGCCGGCGGCTCATCACCGATGCCGGCGACGCAACTCCCGCCACCTCCGGCCCCCAGCCCTAGACGCCGGCCGTCGCCGCCGGCACCCCATTTTCTCTCTCTCCCCTTTCTCTCTCTTCTCTTCTCTCTCTCTTCCCCTTTCTCTCTCTTCCCCTCCCTCCCGCCGGCCCCCACCCCCGGCCGCCACCCTTTCACGCCACCCCCCCGACGACCCCCCTCTCTCTTCCCCTTTCTCTCTCTTCTCTTCTCTCTCTCTCTTCCCCTCTCTCTCGCCGGCCCCTACCCCCGACGACCCCCCTCCCCCCGGCCTCCCCCCACCCCGGCCGCCACCCTCCCCCGGCACCCCCCCGACGACCCCCTCTCTCTTCCCCTTTCTTTCTCTTCTCTTCTCTCTATCTCTTCCCCTCTCTCCCACCGGCCCCCATCCCCGGCCTCCCCCCACCCCCGACGACCCCCCTCCCCCTGGCCGCCACCATCCCAGGCCGCCCCCATCCCCAGGCAAATTTCGCGAGAATCATGAAATCGCGATTGTGGAATCGTGATTTCGCGATTCTCGCGAAATCATCTGGGGATGGGGGCGCCGGGGATGGGGGCAGCCGGGGGGAGGGGGGTCGTCGGGGGTGGGGGGAGGCCTGGGGTGGGGGCCGGCGGGAGGGAGGGGAAGAGAGAGAAAGGGGAAGAGAGAGGGGGGGTCGTCGGGGGGGTGCCGGGGGAGGGTGGCGGCCGGGGGTGGGGGGAGGCCGGGGGTGGGGGCCAGCAGGAGGGAGGGAAGAGAGAGAAAGGGGAAGAGAGAGATAAAAGAAGAGAGAGAAAGGGGAGAGAGAGAAAATGGGGTACCGGCGGCGACGGCCGGAGTCCAGGGCTGGGGGCCAGAGGTGGCCGGAGTTGGGTCGCCGGCGTCAGTGATGAGCCGCCGACATCAGTCGCCGGCGGCGAAAAGATCGCCGGCGATGGAGAAGATTTTAGGTGGAAATGATTATGTGAAGTTAGGTGTATGATAAAATCGTACACCATCAACCGTTTGAACCGTTGGATTCACGATCAATGGCTCAGAAAAAGGCTCTATGGGTAGAGACTCACAATGAGTCTCTACCATAACTTTCCCCAAAATAAAATAGTACACACATTCCTCTGCTAATAATATTGTTATCCTTACTTTCAGGTATTATGTTTTTCAAGTTCGAGAAACAGGAAAAAAAAAAAAAAAAAGGTTCAAGTAATGAAAATGGATTTTTAAAAATGAATCACTATTAATAATTTAATTAATACAAAAAACAAAAAACAAAAAACAAAGTTCCTTCGTAATAATTTTGAAAAAATGAGCTTCCCAAGTGTGATTATGTCTCAACTCTTAATCAATTAAGTAAAAGAGCTACGAAGAGAAATGCTAGGTTCACGTGACAATAACTGGTTTTTTAACTAGTCATAATTAACATTTTAAATTGTGTGGGGTTAATAAAAAATGAATGATAATGATCACCAATAGTGATTTGTAACGTTACTAAAAAAAGAAAAGAAAAAGAGAAAAGAAAAAAAAAAGAGAAAAGAAAAAAAGAAAAGAATGAGGATTTTGTTGTTCTAAAAACACGAAAAAAAAAAAAAAAAAAAAAAAAAAAACTAGTAATGTTGAAAGGGTTTATGGTGTTTTAATATCGCCATTTAACATCACTTTCAGGATTTATTAGGATTGCACATGAAGTAAAAAAGGAAACTTATATCAGTAGTACTCAGATATGCATGCATGTCAATACACAACCTCACTATATTTTAAATGACTAAAGGAAAATCGTAGATATACTCGTTACTTGAAACTATGCCAACAAGGCAATACCGATGAATTCTTGTGCGCTAGACTTTTTTAACTACCCTTTTAGGTTTTAACCACGCAAATTGGCCAAATTCCTAAAGAAAAAAAAAAAAAAAAGGGTCTCATTGTGTGCACGTTGATCTAGTCCAAAATATATTAATATATATATATATATATATATCAATTTCTAATATAATTTTGACGATATAGTTAAAAAACAGAGTCCTACTGATAATCTATTTTTCCGGATCTTATCGTAGAAATATCCAAGGAAAAAAAATAAAAGGATGTAGAGTAAAAGGCCAATCTGTTGGCAAGAGATATACAAAAGCCCGAAACCCTACGTGCAATATTAAATTGACCACAGAAGTAGCCAAAATGATATTCCCTCTCTTCTCTCTCTTCCAACACAATTTTAATTATACACAATCAACGGGTACTAACTCTTGCAAATTTATGATTACCAAATAATATGAGTGTAGTTGACTACAAATCGTATGACAGATTATTATTGTATAATATATGATTAACCCACAATCAGTGCTCTCATTGTCCTATTCCAGACTGTACTCATATATATACAATTTGTTGAATGTATAAATTAAATAAAAATTTATATATACTAACAAAACGAATGAATCTTCAACTCCCTATCCCCCACTCAATCAGTAGCATCATATATATATATATATATATATATAATATCTTTACTCAAAATGAGTGTGTGAAGTAATATTTTATTTTTCATTCAACTAGAGTAATCTTTAATTAAACAAAAAAAAACTTTGCAACGGTCCAATAAATGTAGTTTTATAAATTGTGATGTTTACTTTGACAACTCATCATCAAAAGGCAATTAATTAAACTCCCAGCGAACGTGGGTTTTTATCTTTCTTTATTATATCAGTTAGGTTTATACAAATTCCATTTGGTGAAGTATTAATTATTTGACCACCTAAAATATTAAAAAGAAAAAGAAAAGTACTTTGGTAGTAATTCATAATTCATAAATAACTCAATTAAGGCAAAGATTATGAGGGTATCACATGTTTGTGAGCTTCAGGTGATTCCATAGTTAGTGGTTGGCACACCTTCAATAATGCCCCTTAGAGTGGCTTATTGTGTGCCTTTTGGACTAGTTGATGTAGAAAGAAGCTTATCAATATTAGGTAATAAAAGCTGCCAAAGTAGACACTACAGATACATATTAACATATATATATATATATATATATATTTTCCTATTCCTCCTTTCTTTGCCTAAAATTATGTTTAGGGAAAAAAATAAAATTCTATAATAGGATATGAAAAGAATACAAGATTAATAGGGTGTTTGAATTAGGATATTAACGTCAGATTCTATCAATTTTGTTGTTTTTATGTGATTTTGTCCGGATCAAACGTATGCATTAATAGTATACATGACCTATAGATGGCTTCTTAGGCCATACTACCAGCATTATATTTGTTACCAAATTAAAAAGTTTGAAAAATATCATTATCCTAACTTTGTACTTTAATGTGTAACACTATTTCTACTGTGTTTTTTTTTTTTTTTTTTACTTTTTGTCATCATAATTAGTATTTGAAATTCGTATGAGTAAACTCTTAGAATTTAAATAGTTTAAAAATAAAAATATAAATTTAATAAAAAGGTCACCACAAATAAAATTATTTTAATATTTATGTGAAAAAGTCAAGCCACCCATCAATAGAAATCAAATATAAAATTTGATGTTGGCTATATGTATTTGGTTTTAAATTTATCATCAAGTTAATCATATGCAAAATTTGATGCCAATATTAATTGGAGAGTGCTTTTTGTTTAATCCAAATGTCTAAATTTATTATTAATAGATAATTTAGCACTTTTTTTTTTACATGAAAATTATCATTCAAGATAAAACGATATACAAACACCAATAACAAAGATAAAATAACATTGTGGTACAAGAGATATAACCTTAGACTAAGACCGATTCCATCAATAAAATCTAATGAAACTCGGTGAGGAGGACATAAACCGAGACCTGGTGACGGGAATATTCATCGAATTCCTCGGCAATCCTAAAATCGAGCTTGTATAGAGCTTATTTTAAAAAAACATCTACAATCGATAAAATATTTAGATAGAGCGAGAGACAGTCATTCACAACACAAAAATTGCAACAAACTCTGTTAAGCCATAATATTAGCAGAATCAATAGACATATACCACTAGAAAATAACTCAAGAGGAACACACATACAAAAACAAACCGGATGTGGGGGAACTACCTCCTTTATTACAAAATTAAAACTAAAACACAAGAACAAACCATTAATATAAAAAAATATTGACTGCAAAATCCTTCCCACATGAAACAATTACTCCACCGCATGCCACAACTTAGAGGAAAACAATTGACTCAAGGTAAAAGATCACTGCACCTACTATCGGAATACAAGGCATCGCTAGATCTCAAACCACTGGAAGCTTGTCTGTTAGATCTAATTGAGAAATCCTAGATATGAGAAATTTTAGAGAACAAGAGGTAAAGAGAAAGGAAAACCCTCAGCACACTCATATATTTGTTAAATATTTAGTACTATATTAAAGATGCTCTAAGTATTTATCTTCTTTTTTTTTTTTTTTTTTCCCTTCGTGCATTGACTTTGTGATTTTTTTCTTAATATAGAAAAAGAGATAAAAATATAAGGGTCAGCAGACCTTATTTTATATTACTTAGGTTTGTTACACTTCAAAACGTCTTTTGATTTGAAGTGGTCTAAGATTGAATTACAATGTTAGATATATGATGCTTGAGAGTCAATGAGAAATTAGACATAAATTTTGGCTCAACGTCTAGATTTTGCTTTCTTGCCAAGTGCAATTCGAGTTAGTGTAGTTTAGTACCTGTATTCGAAGAAGACATTATTGTGCGTACCAACTCATATTTCTTTTTAGCGTAAGAAAATGTTTGGAAGCACTAGAGCATTTATAATTAAAAGTGAAAATAAAATCTAGTTTCAATTTTTTATTTTCATATTTGGTTGTTACATTTTTATTAATAAATTCAATCTTTTGTTTTAAAATGCTGTTATTTACTTTATCAAGTTGTATATAATGGTATTTACTATAATGTCTATAAAAAGGGATAAGTACCTAAAACTGTTGTATGTTTTAACAAATGTCACGTTTTTATCTTGTATTTTAAGGAATGTCACAATCATCTACTTTTAGGGTGTTTGATGAATGAGTTGAGTTTGAGTTGAGTTGAAATTTTTAAGTTTGAATAGTAATTTTTGTTGACTTTTTCAGAAAAGATAAAAAAATTTTCAGAAAAAGATAAAAAAAATACAGTTTAAGGTTAAAATTTTTTCAGTGATGGCACTGTTAGATATATTCAAGAAAAATAAGAAGGGTCATATTTTAAGGTTAAAATTTTAAATTTTAAAAAATTAAATGGAGGCACGTGCCTTTACTCTTTACTCAGTTTGGTGTTTACTTGTTACGATCTTGTGTTAGAGTCAATCTTATCATGATGGGTTAGATATGTGAACAATCCATTAAAGATAAGTATATTATTAGAAATATTTTGTCTTCCTCAATGGATATAATCCTTTTTCTTTATTTAAAAAAAAAAAAAAGAGAGAGAGAGATTAAAAGGTACTTATAGGGAGGCCAAGAAAATGTTTCTGGTTGGTGTTATTTTAAGGGATTTATGATAGTTGGCGTACAAGTATTACTAACCTGCAAATTTAGATGTATATCATGTCACTCAACAACAGCAATTATATGTCTTTAGCCAAAAATAAATAAATAAAACAAAACAAAAACAGAAAAGCAATTATGTCCTTCTGAAAAACAACTGTAATTATGTCCATGATATTTATACTTGAAGTTGAAGTTTAGAACAAACAAATAGAATATATAAATTTACCCCAAAAAATGAGAAAAAAGAAAGGCTACTTTTTTTTTTTTTTCTCTTTTACTTCTTGCTAAGGATTCATCAACTTAAGGAGGAAACTTCATTGGGGTTCATAAATGAATTAATGATTATTGAAATCATGGTGAAATTATATTGTTGGTTCATATCACTTTTCAGCGTATTTTATTCTTTTCCATTGTGAATATACATTGCAGTTCTAGAGTATTTTAACGTTAACAATTTTCACACACACACACACCCCTATGGTTAATGGTACGTGTATGGATACATGGAATTAGGCCAAAAAAAAAAAAAAAAAAAAGAAGGATAGAGTCGACTATTTGAAAAAGTTAAGATTAGATAATATGTAAATCACTTAATATGAATCAAATTTGGTGAAAATTGAATAATGTAACTAGTTATATCAAGTAATATTACAAGACAATGATGGTGTTAAGCACTACCTAATAACTAAAATTTAGTATGAAACTTATAAATAAGATTTTTTTTTTTAAGTAGTGATATTTAATATTGGTGATGTATCAATTATGTTTATTTTATATTAAAAGCTAAGAGAACTTACTTTTTGTTTTATGCATGTGTGACCCACTCAATGAGACATAAATAAAAGACATATATAGAAAGATGAATTTTTTAAGTATTGTTTTAATAAATATTATGAGTTTTCTTAAATTAGAAAAACAATTGTTTTTTTTTAATAGTTAATCATTGATCGATCAGGAGAATCTGCAGAAAGAATTATAACATGAAAGAAATAAGTGGTTCAACCTTTCTCAAATATATAACATGGATTAATTCTAAAAGTACGATGTAGTTGAACTCTCATGTCGACCTGAATGAATCATTTTTAACCACAGTGATTTAGTTAAATCAATTCCACAGTGATTTAATCAATATCAATTACTGATAAACTTGATATGTTCAATAAATAATGACTGAAACTTATTGACCAGTGCATATTCTATTTAATTAATAGCCCCTCATCTTTTTATTAACTGAAAATTTTGGTCATTTATTTTTACAGTGACCGAAACCGAATTCATTAATTTTTTTATACTAAAAATCAGAAAGAAGCTACATGTATCTCCGCCAATATTTTTGAGTTGTATGTATGATTGATTGGATGATAAAGGAAAACGATCTAAATCATGATATATCTATATATATATATTATATTCATTTTTACCATTAATTTTTTTCAACAGCGGAAAATTTTTTTTTAAATCATCTTGCGACTGATATTTCTTATAATTTCAAATTATACCGTAATTTTCAGTTAAAAATCCAAGTATTAAGCTAATAAAATAAAGTGAACTATGTCCTTTATGAAAGTCATTCTCTCAAGAACTTACAAATAGAATAATATTACGTCTTCAGCTCATATAATAACCAAAGGAAAATAAGACATTTTCTTATATTATATTATGTTATAATGTAACGACATAATATAATATAATATAACATAATAAAATATAGTATAAGTAACTAGTAAACCAAAATAAATTAAGTTCAAATCCTTCCTCTTCTTAAATTACGAAATCCAAATGCAACCTTTTTGATATATCTTGTACATAAAGTTTTTTTTTTTTTTTTTTTAAGAAATTGATAGTATGTTAAAAGGTCACATCCATATTTTATAGTCTACAGCTTCACAACCTAAGTATACATATATACACACTAAAAATTCAATTAACAGATATACTATTATTATACATGTTTGACACGCCCACCGATGGGTATTGGAGTTGGTCAAAGCTTTGTTTTGTTTTGTTTTTTGGGTTCTTTGACTAAAGATATAAATATTTTTTCAAATTGGTTTAACGGCTTCAAACACGAAAAAAGTATAACAGATTAAAGACATTGCTTCACCAATTATTTAGTATTTGCCAAGTCAAAAAAAAAAAAAGTCTTTATAAAAATATTGACAGTTATATTCAGCAAAAACATGTAGACAGTGATTTAAGTTGTGTAACACACGTACAAGTAAGCTGTTGTAATATAAATTTCTTTAGTGTTACAATAACGTTAAAAATATAAAACAAAAACATTTATGGGCTTTCATTATACGGATTTTATAACTAATTGAACTTTGCTAAAATGTGCATTTTTTTTTCCTTCTAGTCTTTTCCTACAAAGTTTTGGCCAAAAGATTTTTAACGAGGTATATTTGAGATCGAATTTCAATATGTAAGTGTTAACTTAATTCTATGAAATCGACAAGGATTGAAAAATCGACATTTTTACTGATATTTCCACACAATTTTTTTTATTTTAGTAGTGCCGACATAAAATACAGGTGTTGTATCTTTTACGCATAATATTCACAAAATTTCCATTGTGAAATTTCCGTAAATATCATTTTTTTTACGGAAATATCGATTTCCATAAAAAGTGTAATAGTAAATGATAAAATATTGTGAAAATTTCCACGGAAATTTTGATAAAATATAATCTTAATATATATTTTATCTTTTCTATATTAAAATTCATGATTTTTTTAATTGACGCACAATATTATATATATATATATATATGTGTGTGTGTGAATAGATAGTAGTGATTGAGAGACACCTGGATGTCTAAAACTATAAAAAATAAATACTCAGGATTCGTTTGGTGAGTGAATTGAGTTTGAATTGAGATGAAATTTTTAAGTTTGAGTTGAATTGTCTTTTTAAAAAGTAGTTATAAATTTTGTTGACTTTTTAAAAAAGACAAAAATTAAGATGAAAAAGTATAGTTTAGTTGGAGTTAAACCCGAATGTCAAACGAAGCCTCAAATGACATATCTTGGTATTGTTGTTGTTTACGCTAATAAGATATTATAAATACTTTCAAACATTCTAAAAACTCTTTTAAAATTAATGTTTTCTTACTATGTAAGAAATAATTAATGTAATGTACCTATATTATGTTACATTTCAATGATTTTACTTAATTGGTAAATATCAACTTATTATTTACTATATTATGCACCATTTTTACTATGCCAATTTATCATATACTTAGTATTTAATTTAATTTATGTATTATAACTATTTTAAAGTTTCATAAAGTTTTATTTAAATATTTATTTTTTAAAATGAATTTTCATTTTTTACATCAATTTCCATCGATATCGATCTTTCCGTTGATATTTCCATAAAACTTAAGTATCAATATTTCTGCAAATATCGATATTTTCATCCTTAGAAATCGATCACGGGCTACACGAGGGATTTGTCTTTTCTGTTTTTTGGGTGCCCTTAGCAGGGCTGTTTGTTATTATCATCTTCTCCATAACATTTTTGCATTTTCTTTTTATTATTATTTGCTAATGAATCAACGGTATGGGTAAATGAAAAGATACTAGAAGGGTAATTTAATCGGGATGTCTTGATATACATAATGATTATTATCAGACTATCACCATTATTAAAAAAATTAAAAACAAAACACACATATTAAATACACAATAAGAAAGAATTTAACTACAGGGATTAATGTAAAACCTAATTAACGAAATAAATAGCGTTGGATTAATCCCCGTGAAGGATGAAAACGAACTCATAATTAAAATTAACGAGACGTTAAAATATAATCATAATAATTAAACTCATCAATTAATAACTTGCCATATAATAGCTAATACATGTAGTTTACAATTTGCAGGTTTTGTTGAACTAGCTACATCACAATAATTGGTATTATAAAAAGAGCAAGAAAAGTATCTCTTATATGATCACACTACTATTACAAATTAGTTATAGATTACATAATTAATAAGCTATCGAATTGACTTTTTTCAGTTGAGTATATTGATTTTTTTTTCTTTGACGAAGAATAATTGAAAAGTTCCAAGAAAGAAAAATAGTACAAATTCTTACTTCCCTATCATCTATGGTGCTGAAATCTCGACAAAAGACTCTTATTTAGTGTCTTTGATTTTATCAGTTTATAAGTTAAAATCGTGATATTTAGTCTTTGACAAAAAAAAAAATAATAATAATAACTAAGTGCTTCCTGTGTTTTTAAGGCTTAGAATGTTAACTATTGAAAACTTAAGATCGAGATGTTTTTTATTATATATTGAAAGGCGTGAAGATACTAGTTATCTCTTTAGTTTTTTTCTTAAAAAACCTATCATTACCCAAGCTTGTTACATAAGCAAACATGACGTGGAGGAGAGAAAGAGAATAAATTATATATGAGTTTGTTGGTTTTACATGTATGAAATTGCAATTTGCACATACAGATATTTAAAACAGTTTTGAAATTATTTTTAGTGAATTTTGTAGCGTGACCAAATTGAACAAGCGTATATGAAAATAACTCGGGTGATGTCAGCATTGTTTGCCTCTAGGATTGAAATTTAGTCCAATACAGATTTACATATATAAATGGATATATTCATTATGTTCTTCTAGGACTTTTTAAATTTCCTTGGGAAATTTTTTTTTCTATGCACAACTAGAATAGACTTTCTTTTTTTCTTCTTAGGCTTTTCCTTACTGATTAGTAAGGTTTCTAATGAAACCTATTATATAAATTGATTTTCAAATGAATAGTTTCGACCTAATCTTTTGATGTTATTTTGTATTAGTTGTGTGGTTGGTAGTTTGGGTCGGATTTCCATTAGTATTATAATTATTGATTTTTTTTTTTCAAACTTTTGTATATTTCTCTTATTTTAATAAATTGAATTAAGGACTTGCTGTGAGATGGGTTAAGATTTTGGAAGCCAATCTAGTAAGATGCTTGATCTTTATCATGATCAATTATTCTGTCTCTTCAATTCATTAAAAATAATGATGATGATGATGATGATAAAATGTTCTTCTAGGACATTTATCATCCTACAATTAAAAGGGGAATAAGTAGGAAACGCCGTTATTATTATTATTTTATTCTTTAGGTTGAAGTGAAATGCAATGTTTTCCTTTGCATTTAAATATATATATATATATATATATATATAACCTCTTAAATTGGGAATCCCTTAAAAATTCAACTTCTAATTCGAGACTTGGTCCAAGTTAGGCATGAAGATTACCTTCAAATAATCTTGGAACGACTTTATGGAAAAAAAATATATTATCCAAGACAAATTGGCATCTTGTATAATTTTATGGCATAAAGTTAGTTAAGGACAGATTTAATAGAATTGACAATCTAAAGGGATAATATTTATGAGTTTGAGAATGCAAGTTGAACATTTAATTTCAATTGACTAAGGGAAATAGTTCTAATTAATTCTATATATTGCGATAGAACCATAATTTCTTTTTTTTTTTTTTTTTTTTTCAGGTGCATGAGTTAATCTAACGTTTTTAGCTATGAAGTTCTGCAACTATTTTTTTTTTTCCAAGTATTTGTCCATCTCTCTCTTTTTTTTTTTTTTTTTTTTTTTTTTGTGCATCTTTCTTTTTTCTTTCAAGTAAACTGGTAATAGAGTTTAATCTTATTTTCAAAGTTTAAAGTCTAAAGAATTATGAAATTCAATCATAATGTAATTCACTTTTGATTTACTCACTTATGAATATATTTTAGCAGTCAAAAGCTTAGGTATAGAAAAAACTTTCAATAAGATTATAAATAAATTTTGCATTTAAAAAAGTTTCAGATATTAACCTTTGCATTCAAAACTTTTGTAGTTGCAAGTATAGATAACAATAGTTTCACACCTAATTTATTATAAACTGAAGAGTTCGAATCTTCCATCACTGAGTTCAAAAAAAAAAAGTTTCAAGATGTTATAAATCGGAAAAATTATAGTAAATAGCATTTTAACAAAAAAAAAAAAGTAAATAACAATGTTTTAAACTTTATTATTTATTACTAAATACTTCAAATATTTTAAAAATATATTATTTACTCTATTATTTCTTAAAACTGTTATTTATTTATTTCTTTCGAAACAAACTTTGAACTAGAGCAAAAACTAGGTGAATACCAGCGGTTACGTACGGTAACTTGAAGACCTGGTCCATGGCATTCCTGCAAGGAGCCCAAATCCTAATTAAACCCATTGGGCCTAGGAAAGCTTAGGAATGTCGCTTCGCCATTTTTATGTTAAAAGAAAATTATCTTAATAACCGTCTTTTTTTCATTCCACCGATATTTCCACAGAAATTTCTCTATTTTTAAGTGTTGATATAAAAACATGGGTATCATACTTTTTCCATACAATATCCGTGAAATTTTTTATAATATTAATTTTTACAGAAACATTGATCTTAGTAAAAATTGTACTAGTGAATAATAAAATATCGTGAAAATTTTATGAAATATCACAAAATATTGTTAAAATATCAAATTTAATATAATTTTAATTTATCATTTAATACAGTAAAATTCATGATTTTTAAATTCACACACAATTATATATATGTATATATATATGAGTAGATAATTAGTAGAGATTGAGAGATATATACATGCATGTCCAAATTATATTAAGAAGAAATACTCAAATGTCATGTCTTATTGTTATGTTGTTTATACTAATAAGATATTCAAGACTTTCAAATATCTTAAAAGTCTTTTAATATTAATGTTTCCTTACCATGTATGAAACAATAAATGTAATGTACTATATTATGTTACTTTTCAATTATTTTGCTTAATTGGTGAACATAAACTTTTCATTTACTATATTATTCTTCATTTTATAATATAAATTTGTATATATTTAGTATTTATTTGAGAGTTTTTTTAATTTATTTATTATTAACTATTTTCGAGTTTTAAAAAATTTTATCTAAAAATTTAGTATTTTAAAATGTAGTATTTTACATTAATTTTAAACGATATCGATATTTTCATTAATATTTCGTTAAAATTTAAATACCTATATTTTAGCAAATATCGATATTTTCCATTCTTGAACAAGGTTGAATCTTCTTCCGATCCTCAATCATTTTCCAGAGTGACATGGCATCCCACTTTTTAAAATGTTCAAAGTAAGCTATTCCCTCGTTCCCATCTCCTATTATGCGAATACACCCGTCTAGGTCAAATTCCTAGCCAGAAATGTTTAAAGATTATTAGCTTTGGATACGACATATCAAGAAAAGCAGATGGAAACATCATTCAAACACAGTCAATAGGTACTTTACCCTTTCATTTTGAACTACAATCTCATTTTTAAAATCTGATAAATCTGTGCAAATATAAGAAAGGGAAGCAAAAAACTTGAGCCAACTCTACTTTTATATATTTATATATAGAAAATATAACAGAGAAAAAGAAATAAGGTACCTATCCGATTATATATGGAGCAAAGTTCATAGTTTTCACAAGGATTTCCCATCTTGCACAGACCTTAATAAAAAGGGATAGTTTTAGAAACAAAAAATGATTGAGAGGAGCTTAAAATAATATACTAGTTTCAAAAATAGAAAAATTACCACATCTAAAGCCAAAAATGGGATACTTCCTTGCAAGGGATTTGTTGAGGTTGTTGAGTTCGACTACTGAACACTGTGAATCACAAGAATTAAGTAAAATATTAAGCAGACGTATGTAGATAGTAATCAACAAAGATGTATGTTATATAAGGATAGAAATATTGATATTTACAGAAATATCGGTACTTGAATTTTACGAAACTATCAATGGAAGTTTATTGATATTGATGTAAAATATAGAAATTCATTTAAAATACTAAATTCTTGGATAAAATTTTATAAAATTCTAAAATAGTTAATAATAAATAAATTTAATAAAACTCTCAATTCAATACTAAATATAAGACAAATTTTTATTGTAAGAATGAAATATAATATATATAATAAATGATAAATTTATGTTCACCAATTAAGTAAAATCAGTAAAAGGCAACATAATTACATTTATTGTTTCATGCATAGTAGGAAAACATTAATATTAAAATAGCATTTAGGATATTTGAAAGTATTTGAGACATCCTATTAATGTAAACGACATCAATACCAAGATATGACATTTGAGTTTTTTTTTAAAATATAATTTAGACATTTCATGTATATGTCTCATAATCTCTAATAACTATCTATTCATGTATAAAAAACTGTGCGTGAATTTAAAAAATCATGAATTTTACTATATTAAAAGATAAATTAAAATTGATTTTTTATCTATATTTTGACAATATCTCATAAAAATTTTCGGAAATTTCCACGATATTTTGTCATTCACTACTATACTCTTTACGGAAATCAATATTTCTTTTAAAAAATCGATATTTTCTGATTTCTGTGAAAATTTCGTGAATATTCTACGGAATATACAGCATCTTTATTTTCATATCAACACTTCAAAAATATAAAAATTTATGTGAAAATATCAATGGAAATACCAATTTTTTAATCATTGACCTAAAAAAAATAAGCATTTTCCTTTATAAAAAAAAAAAAAAAAAAGAAGACAATCATATAATCATTTATTATAATGGGGCCACAAGTACAAATCCGTCAGTAAAATTTTAAGTTTATTTTTCATCATATTCAACTCTTTGGTTAGGAGAGCTTGTAATTTCCCCGTCATTTCACCTCACATGCAGACATAATTCAAGAGAGCCAACAAACAAGATTGGGCATAATGGAATTGAAACGTACAAAGCCGCCGTTTTCAAATTCCTAAATTGCCTCCTTCAGCAATTCCAAACCTTCAGCAATGTCCTGAAGTTGCATAAGGACGGAAGAAAAAAAAAAAAACATCAACAATATCTTAGTTAATTGGCATTTAATTTATAACCAAAAGGGGTTTAGTTGAATCAATATTAATCGAAGAACCTTCATCTCAATCGTGTAACCATCCCAATCACCCTCAATCAGCTTTATTTCATTAATTTATTTTTTTAAATTACGTCATTCAGAGAAAGTTAAACTACAGTCAGTAACCATTCTAAATGAAATAATCTCTAACTAGAAACAAAGTAAAAGTCGATTAAGAGTAAAAAACATTGGCTTATTAAACTTAAAAAATAGGAAATGACGGGACCACCATTAGATTCTTTTTCTATTTAAAAAAAAGGAACACTCTGTAGTGTGACTAGTCACGAATGCCGGAAACATAAAGAAATAAACATATGTAAGAAAAATGCATAGTTATATCGTATCAGTTGTATGAATGAATCATTAAAAATTTTAAATAAATAAAACAAAATATTTGAACTCGAATTAATACGAACCTGCAAGACAAGAAATCCATGAGCGATCGAGTGCATGGTAACCTTGATGACTTTAATCTTTTTCTTTCATGAGCGTTTCTTCGATGGCTCCCTAGGCTCCAAACTATAACATGAGAAGTGATCGATACATTCTCAAGTATTTCTTTCTCGTGTTTCTGTATTTTTCTGGGGAAAGTAGGAGAAGAAATTTTCAAACATGAAATCTCAAAAAAAAAAAAAAAAAAAAAATCAAAATCAAATCAAGGAAGTAGAAAATTTACCCAAGGTAAGAGAAGAGGGCAGTGATGCCGGAGACTTGACGAGAGGTGAAAGATTGTGATTGCAGGTTGCTCTTTTATTTTATTTTATTTTTTTTTTTTGAACTTGGAGTGTGGGATTCGAACTTTATACATTGTTAGGTTGTGTCTGACAACCAGATTACGGGTTGCTTTTTAGAAGACTCAAAAATGCGATTTACCTTAAAATTTTTTTTAAAAATCATATTATGATCCGTGTAACAATTTGTCTCGAGAAATTTAAAATTTAATATTCATTCATCTCGAACTTTGAAATCATAAGAATTTTGACTCATACCATTAGTTTTTTGACCAAAAAAAAAAAAAAAACCTCTAGTGACATGCACATGATAAGAAAGCTAATTATAAAAAGGGTTAATTTCATTAATAGCACCTATAGAAATTTTATTATTAAAAATAATATCATTTTTTTTCTTCATTACTAGCACTTAATGTGGGGCCCAGTAGCATTTAATGTATATCAAATTACGGGTTTACCCTCATCTCCTACAAGCTCAAATATCCCTCTCCATCGCATGACCCAAAAAATTTTTTCAAACCAACATCTACAGTATTTTAGAGAGAGAAAACTGAAATCTAGAGAGAGAAAGAGTTACCACCCACCGGAATCTTTTTTTTTTTTTTTCACTTTTCCGCCTAGCCCCCAACCCATTTTGAAACTCAAATCTTCATATAATAGAGAGAAACTTCCATCTAAAGAGAGAAACTTCCATTTAGAAAGAGAAACTTCCATCGAAAGTTTTTTTTTTCTTTAAATCTAACATTTTTAGCCATTTTTGAGTAAATGTCATTCCTGTTATGACCACCCGGTCATAATAGTTATGACCTATGTTTAAAAAAAATTTTAAAAAAAAATATAACATTTTTGGTCATTTTTTAGTACATAACATAATAGTGTGGTCATAACGGTTATGACCGGGTGGTCATAATGGTTATGACCTTTACTCAAAAATAGCAAAAAATATTAGATTTAAAAAAAAGAAAAACTGGTCATAACGATTATGACCGGGTAGTCATAATGGTTATGACCTTTACTCAAAAATGACCAAAAATGTTAGATTTAAAAAAAAAACTGGTCATAACGTTCATGACCGGTGGTCATAATGGTTATGACCTTTACTCAAAAATGACCAAAAATGTTAGATTTAAAAAAAAAAAACTAGTTATAACGGTCATGACCGGATGGTCATAATGGTTATGACCTTTACTCAAAAATGACCAAAAATGTTACATTTAAAAAAAAAAACTGGTCATAACGGTTATGACTGGGTGGTCATAATGGTTATGACATTTACTCAAAAATAGTCAAAATGTTAGATTTAAAAAAAAAATGGTCATAACGGTTATGACCGGGTGGTCATAATGGTTATGACATTTATTCAAAAATGACCAAAAATGTTATATAAAAAAACAACTGATTATAACGGTTTTGACCGGGTGGTCACAATGGTTATGACCTTTACTCAAAAATGATCAAAAATGTTAGATTACAAAAAAATACTGGTTATAACGATTATGACCGGGTGGTCATAATGGTTATGACCTTTACTCAAAAATGACAAAAAATGTTAGATTAAAAAAAAATACTGGTTATAACGGTTATGACCGGGTGGTCATAATGGTTATGACTTTTACTCAAAAATGACCAAAAATGTTATATTAAAAAAAAACTTTCGATGGTCATAATGGTTATGACCGGGTGGTCATAATGGTTATGACATTTACTCAAAAATGACCAAAAATGTTAGATTTAAAAAAAAAAACTTTCAATGGAAGTGTCTCTCTCTAAATGGAAGTTTCTCTCTTTAAATGGAAGTTTATCTCTATTATATGAAGATTTTGGTTTCAAAATGGGTGGGGGCTAGGCGGAAAAGTGAAAAAAAAAATAAGATTCCGATGGGTGGTAACTCTTTCTCTCTTTAGATTTCAGTTTTCTCTCTCTAAAACACTGTAGATGTTGGTTTGAAAAAAATTTTTGGGCCATGCGAGGGAGAGTGATATTTGAGCTTGTAGGAGATGAGGGTAAACCCGTAATTTGATATACATTAAATGCTATTGAGTCCCACATTAAGTGCTAGTAATGAAGGGAAAAAAATGATACTATTTTTAATAATAAAATTTCTACAGATACTATTAATGAAATTAACCTTTATAAAAATTTCCCTAAATTATAGGCCTTGTAATACTCTGTCTCCTCTCCCTTTAAATATTTTTTTTGATATTCTTACAATTTTAGTCGGACCTTAAAAAGTGCGTATTTAATATCTCAACAACCATACTTAATGCTTAATATGTGTAATTTTCACCCATCAAAGTATTATAAATCATGGGCCATTTTGATACAAATGTAAATATTATGGGTATTTTGACACAAATACAAAATTTATGAGGCATTTTGACATTAAAACTAATAGAAAAATTAATAGATGGGATGATTTGACACACGTTAAAATTCAGAAGGTATAATAAATATATTTCATAGTATATGTGACATTTTGACACTAATTATATAATTTAAAGGAAATTTATAACATATTTCCAAAAAAATATTTGAATGTATCAAAAGGGTTATTAAAATAACACCAATGATCTTTAAAAAAATCATTCTAGGAAAAAAAAAAAAAAACCCAAAGACAAATAGGAGTGAGGACATTTTGGATATTTCACATATATATTTTACAACATGAAAGGATTATATAAAAAAATAAAATAAATTTCACATTTATTTATATTTAAATTCACTATAATATTAATAATAATAATAATATTATTTTATAATATTAAAATAAATAAAATTATAAAAATATATTAAAAAATGATTGTTCACATAAATTTCTCGATACTTTAACCTTTTGGAATCCAATATTAGAGATACTTCCAACGTCATAGTGCAATTTAAAAACATTTATTGATTTTAAAAAATGTTATTATCGAACGTCTTTTAGCGAGGAAAAAAAAAAAAAAAAAAAGAGAAAGACGAGGTCAATGCATACGCAAGCAATTTCGTGCAAAATGTAAGGGCAAGATTGTCTTTTCAAGTACAAGATATTTTGGAGGGCTTAAACTATCTTCATCTTATCAATCGGCGTCACCTGACAGATGGACCACAGAGCTGCCACGCTTTCTGCCGCTTCATTTTTTAACTTGAGTTCCCACTAACCAGGGTAGGTTTATCCTCAACCAGGCTTGGAATATGCTAAACTTCAGAAAAAGATTTCCCTAAATTTCTGTCTAAATTTTATTTTTTTAGTTCATCATGTATTTCATAAACTAATAAATATAAGGAAAAATTACAATTTTTAGATATTATCACAACATATCCCTCAAATTTTAATTTATAATATTTTTCCCTCCCAAACTTTGAGACGTTTGCAAGTTTTTCCCTTTTGTTAAATTATTAATCGAAAATGACATGCGTAGCTTGTTAACAATAAGAGTAGGGAGTGTTGAATGTGCAATTACAAAGATGTCCCTAGAATTAAGTTAAAATGAAAAATTTGTCCCAACAAGAACTATTAATAGTAAAAAATTTTAAAAAATCAGTAGCATATTTTAAATCCTGAAAAAAAAATAAAAATCTTGATTAATATTAATGTCCCTAAAAAACTTTACCAGTAAAAACAAAAAAAAAAAAAAAAAAACTTTATGATTATCTTACAAAAACTTAACTATTAAAAAAAACATTATTATTATACTTAATGGTCCTAGCCTCTCTCACATTAGAAAGTCTGCTAATCATGTGACACGCTTATTATCCTATTTTGCTTTTAATTTTCATTCTTTGGCTATTTGGGTTGATGAAACTCCCAGTTATACATCCAGAGCTGTGTTTGTTGATTTCATTATGAAATAAAAGCAGACACTTCTGGTTTTCAAAAAAATAAAAAGGCTCACAATTATTCCATAGTAAACTAATGCTAACTAATCAGAGTTGCATCTTGAGGAAAAAGAAATCAAGTATATACAGAGAGAATCACAAGCTAGACTTGGGGAAGAATCATGAGCAGATCTTGCACAGGGGAAGGGAGGCGATGAGGAGTTTGGGGTGGGTGAGAGACGCGTTGCAGATCTCAAGGGAGGACAATCGCAATTTTGGGGTTGGGTGTCGATAATCTACAAAGGCGAGAACAGGGGTGCGACAGAAGTTGAGGGTAGGCTGCCGTAGCGTGGCCTTGTAGATCTTTGACGGGGAAAGGGGTCAGGCATGTCGCGATTTGGAGCTACTGTTTGGCGATGCTGTTGCCGGAGAAAGAAGGGGTATTGCATTATTCTTTTCTTTTTTTTAAAGGGGATTATAAATTATTTTCTTTCTTTCATATTTAATTATGTTTTTACAGAAATATCCCTTTGAAGTTTGGCGTTAAAGTACTGTGTCATTTTTCGTTAATAATTTAATAAAAGAAGGATACTTGTAAATGTTTCAAAGTTCGGGGACGGGGAATGTTACAAATTGAAGTTTGGGGAGACATTTTGGGGCAAGACCTAAAATTAAAGGGAAAAATTGTACTTTGTCATAAATATAAAGATATATATATATATATATATATTTCTTCGGAATGGATTAAAGTTTAAACATCAATAGCCAAATGGTTTATAAAAAAAAATTGATAGTGAAATGTGAACTCTTGTAACGTGTTACAAAGACGGATGCATCATTTTAGTGCTAAAGTTTGACTCAAGTACTATTTATCTAGTTAATTTTTTTAAAACCTTAATATTTATTTTAGTTTATTTTCGTAAAATGCTACTTATTATAATTTCCCTTTTAGTGTTATCCAAACTTGAATCTAAATTTTAGTATGTATAGTTTAGTCATAATTTTACTTAACTTTATCACAAGATGTGTAGTTCGAATTCTCTATTCAAAAGTTTAATTAAACCACAAAAAAAAAAAAAAAAACATAAATTTTGAAATGAATTTGTATTAACATAAAGTAAAAATGCTTAATGATGTCCTTTTAGGTTGTCACCTTCAATTAATGACAAAATCTTCCATAAATTTAGAGACTAAATATTTATTTATTTATATTAAAGATTTATAAAATAAATTTAAATTTTTGTAAGCAAAAACGTTGTAGAATTTTTTTAAAAACACATCTATTTTCAAAATTCTTGTCTCTTGTCGTTCCCAAAAAACATTTTAAATTTTAAAAGTTTTTAAAACTCATCTTATATATTTAAAAGTCAGTCTCTAGCTAGTTGTCCTAAAAAAAACATTATAAATTTTTTAAAAACTTAGAATATTTCAAAAATTATGTCTCTAATTGTCTATCAAATTATCAAATCAAAAAAAATTAAGAAGCTATACCTGCAAAAAAAACCTATATAATATGTCCCAATATTTAAAAAAAAAAAAAAAAAAAAAAAACTCATCCAAAATATTTATAAAATTCTATCTCTAGTTGTTCCCCAAATATCAAATCGGAGAAGTTAACAGAGCTATAGGCACAAGAAAACATATGTAGTGAATATGTCCTAAAACTAGACAAGGACAGACTAAAACGAGGAGCCAAACAGGGCAGGACAACCACCTCACCGGCCTAAAACTAACCATAGTTAGCAGAGTGGGCGCAATGCGCACAGGCGTGGAAAACAAACCCTAGTTGAGAAAGACACCCTGCCCACCACCCTATAAAACCATCCTTGAGGCCTTTCCCTTCTTCCTCGTGCTCTTTTCTGGAGGCGGATCTCAAAATCCTCCTCTTTCATTCTTTTCCTTTTTCTAGGGTTTCTCTTTCTCTCTCTAGAAATTCCCAAATTCGAAATGGGTTCTGCAGATGTTGAGTTCAGGTGCTTCGTCGGAGGGCTCGCCTGGGCCACCGACTGCCAGTCGCTGGAGAACGCCTTCGCCCCCTTTGGCGAGATCCTTGAATCGAAGGTCCGTTTGTTGCAGAGATCGGATCCGACCCGTTTCGGCGTTGTCGAACATCCCATCTGATCTGTGCTTGCTCTCTCCCCATCTGATCTGTGAAAATTATTCTCTGTTACTATGATCTAAATCATTCTCTCTCTGTTACTATAATGATACTTGTTTTGCACCTAAATCGGTACGTCCGTCTTCATCTTTCTCTAAAGACGAAGATCCGATCGGTTTTTTTTTTTTGAATTTTTTTTTCGATTTGTTCGATGTTTTTTGTTCAGATCTGACGGAGTTTTCTTGAATTTTTCGTTTTTTTTGCTTCAGATCATCAACGATCGGGAGACTGGAAGGTCGAGAGGCTTCGGATTCGTGACCTTCAGCAACGAGAAGGCCATGAGGGATGCCATCGAGGGGATGAACGGCCAGAATCTCGACGGCCGGAACATCACCGTTAACGAGGCTCAGTCTCGCGGAAGCGGCGGCGGAGGCGGTGGCGGCGGCGGTGGATTCCGCAGCGGAGGCGGCGGTGGCTACGGAGGTGGCCGTCGCGAGGGCGGCGGAGGCGGTGGTTACAGCCGTGGAGGCGGCGGTGGCTACGGCGGCGGTGGAGGTGGCTATGGAGGCGGCGGCGGTGGCTATGGAGGTGGCCGTGACCGTGGCTATGGCGACGGGGGGTCGAGGTACTCCAGCAGGGGTGGCGGTGCTCCTGAAGGAAACTGGAGGACCTAGAAATGGGGGGTGGGAAAAGCTAGGGTTTGGAGATTTGGGGTTTTTTTTTTTTGTTGAAGTTGGGTTTAATGCGTTTTGATGGTTCTGTTTGGTGCTCTCTATTTTTGATCGATGGTTCTCTGCTGTGTTACTGCGATGAAAATAGATGTTTTATTGTAATGGTCTCTTTTTGTCTCTTGAATTGACTAATTTAATGGTTTTGTTTAACCATTAAAAAGAAAGGGAAAATACTAGTGGCTTTTCTTCCTGTGAATTTTTCATTTCGTTTTATGGGTCCCCTCTTAAATACTCCAGAAGATGTAAAAGTCGAAATAAATTCACATTTGGCCTTTATTAAATTGAAAAGTTTGGCAAGTGGTAAAGTATGATTTAAGAGGGAGTTTTGGAGATTTTGATGGGAAAATATGGAGTTTGTTTTGTTAAAGTAGTTAATTTAATAATTTTTTTTTCATTATTTCGTATTTGTAGTAGTGCAAAAAGAAGGTCCCGATTTCAAGTTGTCCAAAAATAGTGGTGTTGAGTTGGTTGAATGAATTCTGGTTGGAGTTGAATGAACTTTAAAAATAAGTTTGTTGATGCTTTGCGTGCGATTGGTACAGTGGTTTGGAATGAATTCTGGGTTGAAGTTGATTTACTTTAAAAAGATAGTAAAATTTTTTTTGATTTTTTTTAGAGATAAAATTTGAGTTCTTTTTCTTGACGGAGGACATAGAAATGTATAGAACTTGAAGATAAGTGTTAGCCATCTCTAACATAAATACATATAGAAATATAAAAATTTAAAAATAGAATATTTATCTCTTTAAATAATTATTTTATCTCTAAATATTATATTTATATTTTTTTATAATTATTTAAATATTATTTTATGTTTGTTTATTATAATCTTTGTATTTATAAATTATGTTTTTATATAATCTTCTTAATATATTAATCTGTAAATTATTTTTTTAGAATAATTTTTAAAAATAATAAATTATATCAAATAATTAAAATATTATAAATTTAGTGTGATTATTAAAAATAATTTAATGTTTGAGAAAAAAATTCATGATGTTCTTAATTCAAAAAAAAAAAAAAAAAAATTGACATTCAATGAATATGTTTAAGATTTAAATATATAAATATTTTATGTATAAAAAAAATTGAGTAATTTTGAAAGAAAAATTAAGTTAAGTGTCACTCTATAATTTAATTAAAAAAAAAGTGATTTAGAATATGTATAGTGATATTTTAAATATGAAGTATATTATGTATAATTCATATTTGAAATAAGATATAAAGTATGGGTTTGAGTCAATTCATATTTTAAAACACTCATTCAATAGCATGTGGTTGGAGTTGCCCTTAATGTGGTCAAGAGAGAAAAAAATCATCTAATTACGACTTAAAAAGTTGTGAGATTTAAATTTTGAAATTTGTGTTTCTTAAGAGAGTGTTCGGAAAAAAAGCTTTATCTCATTTTGATTTAAAGTTGAATATTTAAATTTTGTGTTTTATGTAAACGAAAAAGAGAGAATGAGATGGAGATTTGTTGGACTAACAGTTTTTAGAAACCATTTTCCAGAACAGAGCATGGACCCTTATTTTGCTCAAATGTGAATGTTGGAGGGGTTATGTTTCAAAAGAGGACGAAAATGTAAGTAATGGGTGTTTGGGGTCATAAATTGCAGTTAGGTAAAAGAAATGGATTGAAAGAGAACATAGTGGAGATTAAAAGTTTAGGTAGTGGTTGGTTGTGTGATCGGAAGGCTCGTCGAAGATTACGATGACCAGGTCATGGGTGTTTACATAATTTTCAAATGTTGATCATTATTATTGTAAAAGTGAAATTCATGTTCTGATTTTAAAATCAAAGTGAATTGACGTTTATTATATTTATTGTCGAGTAATATGTCGATCGCTATAATTCAAATTGAAATAATTGTTTGTTGGCTTTAAAATTATGGCACGTATCGTAAGTGTGAGGCCCAACATTCACCGTTCATATTCCATAATGTGGTTGCATGCATTTAAATTTGGCAAAACTTATTATATGAATTATGAGTGTCTATATTACAAATTTACAACATAATATACATGATAATAATTAATCATATATTAAACTTTTAAAAAATTAATCTAATAAGTAAAACAATAATGTTTACAAATAGAACAAAAATACAGGGATAATTAAAAAATGCCATTCTAGTCCATAGGTACTAAGATTTTTGTACATAGATCTCTTTCTTTTTATTTTTATTTTTATTTTTTAAAATCAAATAATAAAAGCACAATTAGAGAGGCATACAATTAAGGTTTCTTTTATATATATATATATATATATATATATATTGGTATACCCTAAATTTATTGTAGAGTTGTAATTTACATTATGAACTTACAAATATGTATCAATTTGCACCTCATTGATTATAATATTAATTTTTTTGAAAGAAATTGATATGTGATTTATATATGAGTTGTAAATTCATTATATAAATAATCATTTTTATCATTTTTAATCATCTTAATTAACAATCTATATGCAAGTGAAATGCCGATTTTCCTTAAAAAATTAACATTGTTTATCAATGGGTGTAAATTGCTACATATTTGTAAGTTTATAGTGTAAATTCCCAAAATTAAAAATTCAGGGTGTAAATTATAATTTTATGATAAATTTAGGGTGCACATATACAAAAAAACGTACAATTAAAGAAAAAAGTTAAGTAGTATATATATTTTTTAAATTTCTTTAGAAAAATAAAAATAAAAGGGGATCCTTTCATAACAACTAATAATGAATTACACTGATACCCCCTATGTTTTTTTTAAATTACAAGAACACCCTCTTTATCAAAATAAATAATAGCAACACCGCCTACTATAAACTCTGTTAAATTTTGATCTGAAATGACTAAAAGGCAGGGATGGTTTGGGTTTCGACTATATTGTTGTTCTATTTTTTTTTTTTTTTTATTTTCCTTGCTGGACTGCTAAACCCGCCAAGTTTTAGATCTTGAAGTTCTTCTGAGAAGAAGAAAAAAATAGAAGGAAAAAAAAAAATTGCACAAAGCAAGTTGAAATTACATAAATTTATACACACACATACACACACGAATAATAGAGACTCAGAAGGAAATTAGTTTCTTTTTGGGTATATTGTTGTGTTGTTGAACCAAATATCAATTCTTAAGGTCAATCTATAAGAGACCAGAAGGGTATGAAAAATATGCTTGGAGAATTCCATGTGTTTTAGACTTCAGGTTAGAATGGTCAACCAAAGATACATTTTCTCAGTAAATAATAATAATAATAAAGATTCTTTTAATGGCTGGAGTGGAGTTATCTTAAAAATGTGTAAAAAATTGATTAAACTCATTTTTTGATGTTAAATAAGGATAAGAATGTCAGTTTATACTTTCAATGTAAGGTGGGGCATTTTTGGTACTTTCAATATAATTAATGGTCAAATTAACGGTCAAAGTTATGATCAACTAATAGAAGGGGTGTCTCTGTAATTTTTTTTTAAGTTAGGGTGTGTTGACGTTATTTATTTTGGTTGAAGGGGTATCTCTGTAATTTTGAGAAAATATTGGGGCTGTCAATGTAATTCTCTTTAATAATAATAATAATAATGATAAAAGGGGGTCAAAGATTCATAATAAGATCTATACAAGAGAAAAAAAAATGAAAGGGTTTTATCCTTAGGAGTAGCTAGGTATATGGCATCTATTGATAATATCAATATCCCAGAACATCTTTATCTAGTTATAAAATATATAAGAATCTTTTAGAAGGATAATTATTATTTATTATTTTTTAAAAAGCGTATCTAACAATATCGAAATAGGATAACAAAATCATTTTATTTCAAAATCATCTCGTTATCTTAAGAATATCATAGTATAAAAAAGATATTAATCAAGCAAAAAATACACTGATCAATAAAAAAAAAAATTAATGATATCAAAATGTAATAACGATATCATTTTATGTCATAATCGTCTTATAACATCATGATATCAAAATATAATAAGAATATCATTTATCTTAACAACAACCTATATTTATATCAAAGAAAAAAAGATTTTCATCGATCAAACTTTAACGCCCACTGCCAAAAAATTTCACCTTTAATCTATCACATAACATACCATATCATTGTCTTAATGACTTGTAATTACATATCATTTAGTAATAATCCTATCATTTTAAGTTCTGATAAGTGCTTATCATACAAAAGTACGTCATTGTATTAACCGTTTTTGGTTACATTTTTGATAATTATACTTTAAGTGTAAGCCTAATTATTGTTTATCATAATATGCTACTGTGTAAATGATTTGTAACTACTAAATGATGTAATTATTTTTCCTTTTTTTTTTTTTTTAACTTCAAATTGTTCAAGAAACCATGATGTGTATTTAGACCAAAATGGTTAACCCAAAAAGAAAAAGAGATAGTATTGACATGGAATTAAGTAATATTAAAAAAAAAAAAGAAGAAAAGAAAAGAAAAGAAAGAGACAAAAAGAGTAATCAGATAAAATCTTACGGACAAAAATGATTGACAAAGGGTATAACAAACCGCATATGTAAAGCAAATTAAAAAATTTACTATTTTTTAATTTTAATTTTAATTTTGTTATTTTTCAACTTGTATTTCACAAGGACGTTATGTAATGTGACTTTTAGTTATATTTATGCATCAATCTTGAATCATGGCCGAAATCAGTCTTTACGGTCTCTTGCAATGGCCTGTGAGACCAGGAGGCAATGTCAATAGAAAATTTACAAGGTAAATAACATATTTACAAAAAGTAAATAAAATATTTATGTAAAAATAAAAAAAAACTATTTGTGCCTTTTTTTTAAAGTTTATTTTAGTTTCTTGAATTTAAAAACAGGTCTTCGATTTGGATAGCTTTTAGTCAAATTACAAAGCGTCCGTTAAGATTATAGGTTTCAAAAGTAAATTTAAACATTAAATTCAAATTTTTATGATAGAATATAGTATAGAAAAACTTATTATATAGTACATTTAAACAGTCTCCAAGAAGACGGAGTGCCAAAAAAATTTAAAAAATGTGATTCCTTTGATCAGGATGACTTTTAGTCAAAGTGACAAAATGCGATTTTTCATAAAAGCTCTCGAAACTTGACTAGAGTTTTGATGTGATTTTTTGAAATATTTATTACCTATTAGCAGATTGGAACATTTTTGCCACATTAAAATAGTTAAAAAAAAAAAACTTATTATATATAGTTCTAAACACCAATCTAAAAGCTACAGCTTTTGTTTTCTTCCGTAACCAAAAAGTTTAAGCAAAAGTGATGTTACACGTGTCCTATATAATTGGTGAGTAAAAGGGGCAGGCAAAAAAAAAAAAAAAAAAAAAAAAAAATCCGACTACGCATTGAATAGTTCTGCACAGAAATAAGTAGTCGACCCCATTAATATGATATTCAATAACTTTGTTGCATGCGGAGTGAGATAATAACTTTGAAGAAAAATCAATATGGTTAATGTGAAATATATGGGTCAGGACATGATAAGTTTTAGAGTGAATTAGAAAACATCTATTTTGCATTGCACCATTAATATCTGACCCACAAAATTTATTTTCGTAATGCACTTGATGTCTATTTATTTATTTATTTTCTCTGATTTTCAAATCAATAACATTATTATTTGGTAACATATGATTCATTTTTTCCCATTTGGAATCTAATTTTGCTTTTAACTCGTCATGTGCTATGCATGACCATTCTTAGCAAAGGGTATTTTAGGGGAAAAAAAATTGTTTTCACTTTTGGTCCCTAACCTTTTGAGTTAGTTACAAATTGGTCTTCAATTATTTTCTGGGCATTTAAATCCCTAATGTCCCGTGTCTATTAAAATTTCTCCCACTTCCATTGTGAAGAAACCCCGTGTCGAGTTCATGATCTACATTTTACTTAAATTTTAGAGGTAGTTAGTGAATTATTAGTATGCTAATAAATTAAACTACACACTTCACATATCTAGCTGGTTCTTGTCTAGCATATCTATCAACTTCGATTTTTAAAACATCATTGATCTTCAGAGTTTTTTTGTTAGGAGAGAAAAGTAGAAGAAAAGAGAGAAATAGAGATATTGATGAAAGGATTTTAATACTAATTCTTCATTTGGTTTAATTGTTTTAAAAAATTTGGGACATTTCATTTGAATGAGTCATTCAGATAAGCGTTTGGAGCAAAATATTTAGAATGCCATACAAATGTTGTCAAATGGTTTCAAAATGTCATTTTTTCAAAAAAAATTCAAATTCGATCAAAACGAATTTTTCTACGTGATAATTGAGATTTATAACCCGTTTGGTATTATATCTTAAACTCACATTTTTCATCTCAATTTTTATCTTTTTATGAAAAATTTTAATAAAAATTATAACTAGTTTTTAAAAAGTCAACCAACTCAAACTCAAAAATTTTATCTCAAATCGTTTCACGAAACGGACCCTTGATCTACACTGTCATTTATTGTCCGATAAATTAGCAGCCTTCATAGATGTAGGAGGAAAAAGATTATATATACACACATATACTCTTTTAAAACATATGTCATCCAACCAATAATAAAAGTCTACCAACTTGTACTGTTTTTTTTTTTTTTAACCTCTACCATGTAAATGTAAAAGATAAGTTCAAACAATTTGATCCAAAACGTTCAAGAAGCTCAATTGGGCCTCAAGTGCCTTATTTCATGAAGCCCACTAGTCCAGCCCTAAGGCCCAAGAGGCTTCTAGACTCTGGAATTCTAACCGGAGACGATTACTTGAATGGGATGGAGTGGGAATCTTAGCAAGAAGATGAGAGCTTGTTGAGATTTGTGTTTTACTTCTCCGATTACATGCTACAAGAAGAGAACTTTGTGGAGAAACATTGAAATTTTCATGTCTAGGATTTGATCTACGTCATGATATAAAAGTTATTGTTGGAGAATGTCATATTTTTGTTTTGAGGAATGTCTCTAAAAGAGTATATCTCTGAAATATTGTCTCATGATTTAGATTTTTACCTTTTTATAATATCAAATAAAAAATGATTTCCGGGAAAAAAATCCGAATAATGGGCAAGAATCACTAAATGGGCTATTCCCCTCGTAAATATATCCATAACAATTCTATACAAAGATACCCCGATAGTAGTCACTGTTACCCGTCTATATGCTGTCCTTATACTTTCAGGTATCCTACCATGATACTTAAAATTTCCGTCCATGATCGGTGAAAGCTTAGCCAACGATCGCCAATTTCTTACCATAAAAGGAAAAAAAAAAAAATTAACAAAGTTATCCGACTACGCATTGAATAGTTCTGCACATAAATTAGTAGGTGATATTGTCCATTAATATGATATTCAACGACTTTGTTTCATGCGATATTGTCGATACGGAGTGGGATAATAACTTTGAAAAAAAATCAATATGGTTAATGTTAAATATATGGGTCAGGACATGATAAGTTTTGAGTGAATTAGAAAACATCTATTTTGCATTGCACTATTAATATCTGACTCACAAAGTTTATATTCGTAATGCACTTATGCCTATCTATTTAATTTTTTCCTCTGATTTTCAAGTCATTAACATTATTATCTGGTAGCACATGATTCATTTTTTCCCATTTGGAATCTAATTTTACTTTTAACTCGTCATGTGCTATGCATGACCATTCTTGGCAAAGGGTATTTTAGGGGAAAAAAATTGTTTTCACTTTTGGTCCCTAACGTTTTGAGTTAGTTGCTAATTGGTCTTCAATTATTTTTGGGCATTTAAATCTCTAATGTCCTTGTCTATTGATTCCTCCCACTTCCATCGTTAAGACATGACGTGTCGAGTTCATGATTCACGTTTTATTTAGATTTTCGAGTTAGACAGTGAATTATTAGTATGCTAATAAATTAAACTACACACTTCACATATCTAATTGGTCCTTGTCCCGCATATCTACCAACTTCGATTTTTAAAACATCATCGATCTTCAGTGTTTTTTTGTTAAGAGAGAAAAGTGGAAGAAAGTAGAGTGATAGAAGGATTGATGAAAGAATTTTAATATTTATTCTTCGTTTAGTTTAATTGTTTTAAAAAATTTGAGACATTTCATTCAAATAGGCGTTTGGAGCAAAATATTTAGAATGCCATACAAATGTTATGAAATGATTTCAAAATGTCATATATATATATATATATATAAATTTTAAATTGGATCAAAACGAATTTTTCAATGTGACAATTGAGATTTAATCTGTGCTGTCATTTATTGTCAACTAAATTAGCAACCTTTATAGATGTGGGAGGAAAAAGATTATATATACACACATATATTCTTTTAAATTATATGTCATCCAAACAGTAACGAAAATTCGACAACTTGTCCTGTTTTTTTTTTTTTTTTTTTTTTTTAATACCATTTAAATGTAAAAGATAAGTTCAAGACAAGAACTTCTCTTCTTGTAACATGTAAATGGAGAAGTAAAATATAAATCTCAACAAGCTCCCATCTTCTTGCTAAGATTCCCATTCATCCCATTTCAGTACTTGTCTCCGGTTAGAATTCTAGAGTCTAGAAGCCTCTTGGGCCTGAAGGCTGGACTAGTGGGCTTCATATAAGACGGCACTTGAGGCCCAGTTGACCTTCTTGAACGTTTTGGATCAAAATGTTCCCCCAATTATCCTCGTGGACACTTGAGAGAAAATGATTCGGATTTTTACTCTTTTATAATATCAAATAAAAAAATGATTTCCGGGGAAAAAACTGAACAGTGGGCAAACATCTTAAACATGTGCATTGAATGGGCTATTCCCCTATATCCATAACAATTCTATACAAAGATACCGATAGTAGTCACTGTTATCTGTCTATATCCTTTCATAATACTTTCAGGTATCCTACCATGATACTTAAAATTTCCGTCTATATATAGGTGATAGCTTAGCAAACGATCGCCAATTTATTACCATAATACTTGAGATATCCTCTCGTGATATTGAAAATTCTGGTGGTCGTTGGTATTCTATCGTGATACTTTAAAGTTGCCAATCGGAGACTGTTGAGATCTTAGTGTCATACTTCATAGTCGCCAGTAAGAGATCATTGGTACGAACTGTGACCAACCATGCTACTACCCCCCTCTCTTTTTTTATTTTTATATTTTTATTTTTTTATACTTGGAAAAAAAAAAAATCCCACAATTAATAAAAAAAATTATAAAAAAAAGTGGCCGTGAAGTGGCGGTGATGCTCCCCAAGTTTGGCGAAGATCTCATCGGATCTCCTCTATGCAACCCCTACATGGAGATCGATCCAGAGTTCCTAGGGAAATCTCCCCAGCCCCGCATCCTGTTTAAATGGATGGGGATGGAGCGGGTTTTCCCTATCTCGGATTTGGGATACTCATATGATGATGCCTCGTTAACCCTCTTATTTATTTTTAAAACATGAAAATAAAAATAAAAATAAAAATAAAAAGCATAAATATGAGATATCTCCAACGGCATACCCCACTTTGAGATGCCCCCATAATGATAAGCTTTTCTGCATAAGAGAGAGAGAGAAAGCAGCACTGACCGAAAAGAGGAAGAAGAGCAAGAAAGAAAAAGATAAGAAAGATAACCCTAGGAAAAATTGACATTTACGTACGGACTAATAACGAATAAAAAATGGTCCTCCCAATCATTTTTTGGTTTAGATCGTGACAGAAATTACAATAAATTCGTGGTTGATGACATAAGTCAATCTGCACTCAAATTTCATGATACTCTGCACAATTACTGCACCTGAAGTCTCACCAGATGGATTGTCTTATTCTGATCCATTTTTCAAATTTAAAAGCAATTAAAAGATTTCCTCAAACAGCAAAGCTAGAGTCCAGACCTGCTGTTGCTATTTTTCATGTCCTCTTGGTTTTCTCTTGACTGCGTATTTGTTATATCATTTAAATAAGTTAACAACCTAATCACATTATAATAATAGGAGCTAAATATTAAATATATTTAAACCATTCACTTACATGTCAAAATTTAATTGGAGAGATCTAAAAAGACAGAAAAATAATTGGACAACATATTTGAACTCAAGAAGCTAATATGATTACATTAGAATTGTGGCCATTTTTTTTTAAAAAGTTGCTTTCTATGTTTTTTTTTAATTTTTATTTTTGGGATGAATTTACTCACGATACAAATACCTTAAATTTAATATATATATATATATATATCTCCATTCAATGCAACGTGACATGCCATACCTACTCTTACGTAAACCACACCTTGCAATATAGTGACGTCGCTAATAAAGAAAACGACTTCTCAATTGCCTAAAAAGATTCTGTCATGCATATATATATATATATATATATATATGTTTTGGGTATATAACATAAGAAGAGAAAATGCAAACGTTCCCTCTCACACAACTTCCCTTTGTTTGTTTGTTTTGTTTGCTTGCTTGCTTGGAACCGACGCCCTCAAAATGTTATCACACCACCGAAAGCCAGAAAGACACCAAGAACAAGGGGGAAAAAAAAAAAAAAAGGAAAAAAGTTCACTCAACTACTTTTCCTTTTCGCTTAATTAGTATTTTGTCATATTTGATTGGCCATTTCCCTTTTATATCTTATTCTATGCCATATAGGCTTTATAGGGGGGAATATGAGGGGAAATAGGGAGTGACCATTTTGTTTTTTTACCCTTTAATGAAGAACACACAAAATGAAAAATAAAATAAAATAAAACAAAATAGACAGCGATTTGCAATTTATCAAAAAAATTTAAGAGGGTTTTTGTTTTTGTTCCTTTTTTTGTTATTATAATTTTGTGGCCATATATTATGGGTTGTTTCAAATTGATTTTAGAGGCTTGATTTTTGGGTTTTCACAAACTTTTAGACGAAAGCTTACCTTTAAAATTGTTTTAATTTTTTTTTTTCTTTTCAAGGAATCGAAAAATGATTGACTATAATATATATTGGTTTTTAACCGAATTGGTTCTACACGTTGAACTTGTAAAAGTTGATGAGTTATATAAGGAAACCACACACGTGTAACATATAAAAAGTAATTAATGTGTAATAAGGCATCCACACGCGCACAATGTAAAAGTTACGGTGTAAATACATGTTTAACATATAAACAAAAATATGGAAATTATATTAAAGTAGTTTTCAATAAATAATTAAAATAAATAACAAGTTTTTTTAATATATTTTAAGTAAACAGTAAATTTATCAAGTAAATATCTAATTTATTAGATAAATAGCTAGTAAATTTACTATTTACGTAATAAATTTGCCATTTATTGTCGTCTACTTTAAATATTTAAAAACTTGCTATATATTCTAACTATTTAAAACCATGTTATTTACTTTAATTTTTTTATTTCTTTCTTCCAAATAAAAAAGGTGTATTATGATATCTACTTTATAGAATGATGATTTAAAATGTATTTCTAGTGTTTCTTAGCGCACTGCGTACACTATTTAAGTTCCTTTTATCACACTGTTACTGAACGACTGAAACAATATGAACTCGAATTTATGCCTTCGGGTTGGTCGCAGGACGCAGAAGTTCCTTGGCATCTGATTTGCATGGTTATTTTCTCCAGTCGAATATGCAATTGGACGTCAATATTAGAATACATTTCAGTGTTTCAAAAAGATGTGTAATCAAATGATAAATAGTGTTTATACAGAGGTTTGTTTTTAAAAAGATATGTATTCAAATGCAAAACAGTGACAATTCCAATGAAATATGCATTTGGATATCAATATTAAAATACGTTTGAGTACTTTAAAATGGTATATATTCAAAAATAATGAATAGTATTTGTATTGTGATTTATAGTAAATCCAACCAAGGAAGTCTCGTCGAGTAAACCAACAAACAAACAGAAAAACGTACAGAGAAGAAATTAAAATTGGATCTAAAACGGATCTCATTTCAGAAAGCGCCTAATTAAAACATTTTGACGGGGGAAAAAAAAAATTAAAGGCATGAAGAAAAGGACATGATCTAAAAGTCACTTCACAAAACTTTATCAACCACAAAATTCAGCTCAGCTACTCATCAACCTCGAAAATTAATAATAATATAGAAGTTGATTCTTACAGGGGTTGTTGAAAATGAAACCACAATAAAGCAATCCTAATTTAGGCCATACAATTATACGTGTATCAATAGAACATAATGGGACTGCTCTAACTTTTTTGTTAATATCTTCTGTCACACTTGAATTGGCCATTTTCTAGTTCTACTTGTTCTATTTCCTAGAGGGATTAAAGGGTTAGAAGGGAAGGGAAAACCGGAAACGACCCCTACTACATATTTTTATTTTTATTTCTATTGTTTTAGGTTTGAGAGAATTTTTAAACTTTGTATCTCGAGATAAAAAGCATGTATTGAATTATCAGTAGACCGAAAGTTTAGTCAATCATTGAAAAATTAAAGCTTTTCACTTTGTCCTTTCTAACTCCAAATGAAAAAAATATTCTTCCCTAAGCTTACTATAAGTTACAATTTTAGCACTTTTTTTTTTCATTGAAATGTCGATTTCTATGATTTAATCATGTGTTCTCGTTGAATGACCCATACGTGATTAAAGTCGTTGAAAATTTGAAATTTACAAACCAACCTCGTGACCTAATATATGTCATTAAAACAATTAAAAAACTTGATGTTTTGATGAAGAAAGGATCGACATTGTAGCTTTCAATATGCTCAAGAGAGGAGTTTTGTTCTATTTTAAATTGTAGGGAGGAAAGTGAGAAAATCTCGTAGTTAGCATGTTGGTTATCAAATTATCTATGGACTCTTGTATAATATATAAAACTTTAGCTGTAATTTACTGCCGTTTTCGTTCATTCCAAAAGGGTTCCATGTTAACACTTACTATTAACAATTGAATAGATTTCACATTTGAACATCCTAAATTTCTCATGTTCTCTTGTGACAATATTCCTTTTCAAGTTCAAATTCGGCCTGTACTAGTTCTTTATTCTACTTTCACAAATCACACCATAATCTCTTTTTACTTCGATTCCTTTTTTTTTTTTTTTTTTTTTTTTTTTTTTTTTAGTTTTTACCAAACAAAGTGTTGTGTGCAAATATTCCTTTGCCCCTAGACCCTGATTTATCCTTAAATGACCTGTAAGAGATTGTAAAACTATATATTAGTAAAAAAAAATCGGTATACTTCAGATTTCATGCAATTTATTCGTCTAATGAAAACCTATATATACATTTGGCTTTTAGTGAATTTCAATAACATTTTTTTTAACTTGGGTGGAGATTTGTACTTTTCACCTTATAGTAAAATTAGATGTATAATTACTGATAGGTTATGTGGCTATGCCTGAAACCACTTCAATAACATTTTTCGAGAGCAAAAATTCGTAGGACCGGATGATTCACACTTTTATCGGATACTTGAAAAAGAATATCTTCTTACCATGATAGTCTATGGTCCAGTCTGAAATGGTCCCTAGGGGGTGAGAGAAAAAATTATCATACCTCAACATGTTGCAGTATAACTCCTTATATGTAGAAGCCAAAAAAAAAAAAAAGAAAAGAAAAAAAATCCTTATATGTAGAAATAGATAAATAAAATGTCATTGTATAAAAAATAAATTTTATGCGGGTGTGGTATAATTTTTAACTGCCACATTAAGTCATCTAAAACTAACAATGATAATTCAACGGAATTTGATAAATATTTAACGATTTTAGTTTAAATTTGTGTAACTTTGATTCTTATTCTTTTTTTTTGGTAGCTTGAATGATTCTTTAATATTAAAAATGTTGTTACATCAGTCATCAATTAATTTTTGGATGAAATTAGTTAGTGAACGTCAATTTTTTTTATCAAAATGTTATGGATTCCGTTTAAAAAATAACAGAAATGACTATTGTAATAACATTTTAATAGTTTAAGGTCATTTGAGTAATCAAAAAAAAAAAAACACTGAATAAAATTTTACAAACTTAAAGTACTTTCACAAGCAATTTACCCTAAATGAAACATAAAATAGACACAGGCCCCCCCACCCCACGTGAAAGCAATAATATTCTAATGATTGGATAATAAACAAAATCAAACATGCAGCATATAAACATAAAGTTTGGGAGCAAAAATGAAAAAAAGAAAGACGAATGACAAGGAAAAAACTATCGCTCTGCTACTAGAATTTAGGGCAATCAACAAAGAGAGAATGAGACAAGTTTGACTTTAGGCTGCACTTTTGCAAGAATGACATTTCCGTGTTGAGCATACAAGAATCCTGCGCCACCATTTCTCTGACATCGAATCAACGTACGGATTCTTTCTCATGCATTACTGTACACTAATATGTACGTGTACATATATTAATATATACGCACATATATGTATTTATACATGTATATAAATAGATAAGAGACACTGACTTTCAGCCTTAACCACCTGCCAATTTTTACTTTCCAAGAAATGCAAATCAAAAGATGATATTTTAACAACTTGATGACATTCTAAATATGTGGTACTTATAAAAAATGGTTTGCGTAGGTTCTTATCTTTGACTTTGTAGTTGAAAATTTTCCATGACAAAGGTTATTCTAGGTTGCATCATTACATATATCTTATCCATCACGTATAAGAGCCACAGAAGTATTATCAACTGCGAATGAATGCACTTCTACATGGCCTAAAAAACACTTAAGCTTTCAGCCTAAAAATCACAATCTTCTTGCCCCAAAAAAAAAAAAAAAAAAAACACTAAAAGTCACAAAGCAAACGTAATAAAAAAAAAAAAAAACAAACAAACCTTATCGATTTTGCTGGAGGCTTCTGAGTCACACAAGCTGCAATTCCTTGTGCATATCTTCCACATAAGTTTTTCACAAAGTTCTTTTCACATTTCCTAGCTATAACCCGAAATTCCTCTCTTCATTTCTAGATTCCATCCAAGATTGATCTTTTCTACTTTTTTAGCCAAGGTAGACCACACCGGCCGACTTTTTCCCACTCGCCATAAAGTTGTGGATTTCCTGCGTTGCGTCTAACGTGACTGCGTGGCTAATCTTCGAGATTAAAGCTATATTTTTAGTACTAATCACCAAGGAATTATCTACATAATTGGTAAACAAGTGCAATTCAACTCTTAAATCGCAAGTCACAACAAAATAATCACCTTGGCCAACTTGTGGGACGGGACCACAGGAAGGAGAATAGTCCTCAAAGGGAAGAATCCAGAGATATCACACCCTTTTTTTTTTTTTTTTTTTTTTTTTTTTTTAAATTTTTGTGTCTTTTGGAGTAAGATTGACTGGATGATATGGATTCTAAGGATTGGCAGGAGGGTGTATCCGAAAGCATAGCCTTTTTCTTCCGTATAGATTCCTAGAAAGTTGCAGGAGGTAATTTTCAACTAATGATCACTGATAGCCCCATTAGCGTGTGGCCGGTATCCCACGATTGCGACTCGAGCAACTTGACAATGGGGGACGGGGACACATAATTGTGATTGCCAATGATGCAAGACCCTGCAGCTACATTTAATCAATAGTAACGTTATAACTGTCGGAGAAAAGAAAAGAAAATCAATCATGAGGTGGTGTCCATAGAGGCCTAATCCGTTAAACCGTTCCGTATATAAATGCGCTAAAATGACTAAGAAAAATGTGTGGAGCGCAATGAGGCGAGCATCGGTTTTAAAATCTTTGATGATAAGACGACAGCAACTGTTTTAAAAAATTTTAGTTAATTAGCTGTTTTCTGTTAGGCCAGAGTCTCTTCAATTTGCAGAACCATGTAATTTTAATCTCAATATATATTTCCGCATTTTCAGTTGGCATTAACGCACTTTGATATTCATGCAAGTGTTCTTCACAGAGGTTTGATAAATGAATTCGTTGGAATTTCTAGAACCACAGGGTTATCAAGATATTAGGAGAATCAAACAGCATGAATTTTCAACCACCGAAAATATTTTTCCGTTGCAAACCCGTCTGCTCCTTGTTACCGCAAAATAAGAAGACTAGGTTCAGTGGATTCCATCCTGAATAGACTAGAAATGAAGTCTAGTTGCAGGATATTTGCAAACGCAGACCTATAGGTTGGGGCTACACCTAACCAAGTTGCAGCTGAAAGCCGTACAATCACACCGCCTTCCTCTGAAAGATGCTTTCTATGATTTTTATTCTTTTTATTATTTTTATTCCGCGGAGATAATTAGTTTTGACCCAAGAAAGTATTGTCAATTTCTTGATTAAATACAAATCGTCGAAAAAAAACTTAATTTGGGAATCATATCATATCGGTACAAAATAGTTCAATGAATTCTATAGGAGGCCATAAAACTAGCACATATTCTGGTGTTTAAGTTTACTGGTGCAGAGTTTCACTCCTATCGAAATAAAACGTCTCTTCAGCATACTGTAAGTCTAATTCTGACGGAAAAAAAAAAAGTTCGGAATGATTTCGTCAAGAGTGGATACGCATCCGAGAATATAAACACTACCCGAAAAACTATTGTACAACTATTTCACAAAAATTTTAAGGGAAATGAAGACCTAATTAAGGATGTCAAATAACGAATCATCTCCGACAAACTGACCTAAAATTGTCTTTTGCATTATGCTGACAAGAGATTCTACATTATTGGACTTAGGATGCTAACGAGGAACCCTATCGATTGGGATATTCCATAAATCGTAAAAAAAAAAAAAAAAGAACAAAAAAAAAGTAAAGCTTGCTCAAACCAATATCACTACAAGAAAGGTAAAGCTTCAAATCACTTTTCCCTTTACCAAACGAATAAAAAAATAGTAAACTAAGAAAGACAAGTGGATGAACTCTGCCAACAGATATTTGTGTCTCTCCAAGCCCCCCATCCTAAGGTGAGCTAGAGATAAACCAAAAACTGATCACATTAGATATCTTTGTTATACATAGAAGTTTGTCTAACTCGAGATATATATATATATATATATATATATATATATGCATATAGTTTTTAGTATCTTTTTGGCACATGCCTATAAAAAATTTTGGTCTTGCCTCACTTGCATGGTCTAGGGGCCAGAACCCGAATTTCTGTGAATTCTAAACTATACGTGTTTGGCCTTTTGCATTAGCCTAGAGTTCTTTTAAGGATAAAGTCGAGCAATATTTAAACCAGGTTTTTCCTAATTGTAAGTGTCATTTAACAACTAACAATATTATTCCTTATCAGTATATTAATTAAGACTGAGTAAGTGCCCGTTTTGTAGAGTATTTATTTTTGTTTTTAGCCAGTAGGACAAGAGAATGAAAATCTGAGGCTTTTGGTAAAGATTTTGGAATCACATTTTCAAAAGAGCTTTTGAAGTGATAGAAATGTTAACATAAAATTTATAATGTCTACCTTAAACTTAGGTTTCTAAATCTATTCCGAAAAACTTTTTTCGAAAGTCATATTTTTTAGTTTTGACAGAAAACTTTTCTAGAGACCAAAAGTTATTTTTACAGATTATCCAAATACTTTTATAAATAGGTTTTGAACTTAGAAAGTTAAAAAAAAAAAAAAAAAAAAAAAACAGCTTCTACAAAATTGCGTCAAACAGGTCCTAAGCCGAGAAACCGATGAGAGAGACGCAAGATTCCAAGTTAAGATACTCTGCCCCAAAACCCAAGAGTCAGAACGAAGTCCTGAACTGCAAAAGAGTAGGTAAGATGCATGTTGGCACTTCCTCATGGAAAGATAATATAGCTTAATCATAGATGTACTATGGACTTTGTTGGCCAGCTAGAGGGCTTGGAATGTTGTTCAGGACTATAGTACATTAAACAATAAACACCTGTTATATGAAAGAGGGCTTTGAGGCCTTCTTAAGGACTCTTTTGAAATAAAATCATTATAAAAAGGGGAAATATATATATATATATATATATTTTTTACGTACACATGAAAGCTCTCTGCAGTCACCAAATTCGATTATCGTTTCTTTTTTTTCCTTTCCTTTCTTTTCTTTTTTCTTTTAAATAATGATAAATAACGTTACGGGGTATATGACTTTTTTACTAAAGAGAAGTTAAGAAATCAAAGTACCTCCAGTTTTGAACTTGGGAATTTTAACTCAAACCTATCTATTCTCCCTTGTTGAATAACTTGTGATGTTCGCCTGAAAGCTCTCTATGGTCACCAAATTCGATTGTGGTTTGATCTTGAACCCATCTTTTTATTTTTATGTACTTTTTACGTATGAGACATGAGACTCTCGTTTATAAAAAAGAAATATAAACCTCAATGAGTTTGTCTCTGCGGGGATCTTGGGCCCATCCAGATCTTTGAAAAGAGTATAATAAAAACAGACGGGGTTAGTTTGGATGAATTCTAGTTAGTTAGATGAAAGCTAACTTGGGATTTCTGCTCGGTTTCTTTATTAAAAAAAAAAAAAAAAAATGTACCGGCATGGCATGCTTATCTCGTAAGGCTTCAAGTGAAATTACCGTTCTATCCAAAGTGTAGGGGCAATTTTTCAAAAAGGCAAACCACGTGAGCTTTGCCAAGTTTAGTTGATTTGTAAAACAAGCAAGAACTTTCTAGGTTTATGGGGTTGTGTTAACAACCTATAAAAGAACCTCAGATGCAATTTTGGTTGTGTTAATTTACCCACATGGATCTATTAGTTATTCTTCCATAATTTGCAGAAGAAAAAGAAGGGGTAAAATAAAAAAAAAAGTTTTAATTTTATTTTATTTTAATTTTTTTTTCTTTTTTAAGCGATCATAAAATTCCTAGGATATACTGATTCTCCTTTTGTGGATCCTAAGGAGACAAATCATTCAAATTCTACTACTTCTTCTTCTTTTATGTTTTTTTTTTTTTTTTAAAAATTTATTTTTCCCCCAAAAGTTCTTGTGCCAACTGGCTCTACCCCACCTGACCCCTAGCTCCTCTCCACGCTTATAAAGAGCAGGCATTGCCATCTATTTTGCACATATCATCCCCCGACTCGAGTCTCAATCTCTTGATTCTCAACACACCCCCTTTCTCGCTATTCTTCGCCTTTAGAGATTTCTCCTTCACTTCCTTTTCACCTCACAACATCCAGGCTCTCTCTTCCGTTTCTTTTGATTTCTCTCTTGATTTTCTTTGAAATCGAGTTGTTACGAATGGCGTCTAGCTCAATGTCATCATGGACTGCCAAGCAGAACAAAGCCTTCGAGAAGGCTCTGGCCGTGTATGACAAGGACACCCCCGACCGTTGGCACAATGTCGCCAAGGCTGTTGGCGGGAAAACCGCCGAGGAAGTGAAGAGGCACTATGAAGTCCTTGTGGAGGATGTCAAGCATATCGAGTCGGGCCAAGTGCCCTTCCCAAATTACAGGACCACTCAGGCCAACACTCGCGAAGACGAAAAGAGGTATTTTATTCTACATGGTCAATTCAAATAATTCTCCACCTAAACTAACAGACCTTTTTTTTTTTTAATAAATAATATAAGCATTACTATATTCAAAAGCAAATATCTTTACTCCACCCCTTTTTCACAAACAATAGAATCTCCATTTTCTGAAAGTCGCCATCCAATACAAAGCAAAGCTTTCCTTCCATGCCGTAACCCCGTCTAAAAGAATGCTCTCGATCTCTAGACTTCTTTGAGGCTATATATGTTTCATCACTCCAATTCTAGCTCCGCTTTGCATCGTTTCTGTCGATTCGATCGGTGTTAAAGAATCGCTAAAAGTACCGCTTTCTAGTTAAGCCTTTTTAGAAATTCTTTCCTTGATCAAAGCAGCATTTGCACAGCTTCCACTTACACCACAAGAAAAGGGACTTTCCAAGAACCCTAAACACCAAAAAAAAAAAAAAAAAAAAAAAAAAAATCAAATCAAATCTCTCCTCTTGTTAATTTTCTTAAAATTCAATTCCATCTACAAAAAGGGGTCGTTAGTATTATCTCATCCTGTGTCCTCACTTCACTATGGTAGACCAAATCTCTAGACCCACTAATAAAAGTGAATATATTACAACTGATATTTTGCATGTTAGAAAAATTGTTTATATTAATTCAACTAGAATCCTCATGGCATCAAAATTATTGTCCTTCATTGCAGGGTGAGGAACCTCAAGCTTCAGTGAACAACAAAGCAAAGCAACGTCTCGTGTCGTTCCCCGAGATCGACAAGAATAATTATAGAATAATCACTAGCCTTCTAGTTATAATATTCCTCTAATGTATTAGCTGTTTTGGTGCATTGCATGTTAAGAATTTCCGTCCTGGATATTGGAGGGTTCTTAACTAATTTTAGTATTTTTCAACTCCTAAAAAGAAATTCCTATGTACGAAGATTTCTCTAATGGAAATCATAAATTTTATATTCTAAATTTTCTGCGTTATTTTCAGGCAATTATCGGATCCAAATTCTAGAGCACAGGGCCAAAAAAAAAAAAAAAAAAACAAAAAAGGTCAAACAAAACAGGAACAGAATCATAGTAAACAAATGCTAAAAGAGGTGAAAGAAAAAAAAAGAAAGAAAAAGAAAAAGAAAAATGGGAAAATCTTTAGTGTCTGACCTTGGAGATGGGAAAAAATTCCGATTCGAGATTCGAATCTTGGTTGAACATGAGACGCTGGGTTTTTGATTGGAAGTTGAAGATGAAAATCTTTGTATTGATAAATAAAACAACAGGAAAAAAAATGGCGGGAAAAATTACCTGAAGAATTAAAAAAAAAAACAAAACAAAAAAGAAGCTACTTAAATCATGGAGTCAAATTGTTTTTTCAAAGCGGTATGAATTAAACCAAAAATTTTACGTTGAAATAAAATATACTTTTAAAAGTTTATATTCCTTAAATGATTAATTGATATAACAGTGTGTTTTTATTTATTTATTCATTTATTTGGCATTATAATTAAGTTTGAAATATGAGTTTATATATTATAATAAAGTTAAAATCTTGATAATAACAGCAGTAATTTGATATTTTAAATATAAAGTTCGAATTCTCTAATTCTAAATTTTTTTTTGAGAATAACCAAAATTTTTCTAAAAAAAATATAAATTTTACAATTTAAAAATTTCAGAGGAAGCCAACTAAAGAAAAATTAACCAAAAATATTTTATTGGTTCAAAAGAATACTTTCTTTTTAACATTAATGGAGCAAAATATTATATTACGGATTCTTAATTTACTGTTAAATTATGTTAAATTATGTTTGTAGATATTTTGTTCATTTATATTATAGGGAAAAACCCAATATTTAAGTTCATGTCACTGCGCATATAGATTTTTTTTTTTGGAATAATACTTTTCCAAATTTTTTTTTAAAATTTCAATTTCTTTACCGTATGTTGACAACTTGATTGTCAATCAATATCGTTTCCAATTATTCTTTTTCCTATTCGATTCTTATTATTTTTCTCTGACCATTGAAAGCGTCTGGTAAAGAGTTCTCCCATCGGTATCAGTTGATGGACCTCAGAAGAAAAAGTGACTCATCTTCTTCTCTCTTTTTATATTTTTTCTTTTCTCTTTTGCCCTTTTTCTCTTTTTGAATTTGTGAACTAATTATTAGAAAAGGGTTTCTCCGGTCTTTTTAACGTATGTTTGGCATGCCTTATTTATAGACTGGAATAGGGATTATTTATCCTAATTCTAACTATTAAAATCGACTCAGATCTTTTATCTAATTTTAATATCTCAAATGAGTTTAGTCAACTATATCATGTCATATCATTTAATATAGTTATTATTCGAAAACATCATATGACATTATATTATTGATTAAATGACTTGTGGTAGGATATCATTCGAAATATATAAAATCAAAAGAAAAAAATATCTAAATCTAAAAAAAAAAGAGAAAAAAGAAAACCTCGAATTTTGTAGAAGAACTAGTCCCGAAACTTGACGGAATTAGAGTCATTTCCCCAATCCAAATTCAGGTTCTTCTCCTTAATGGATTAATAAAGTCCTCTTTCTATTTTTACTAATTCAGCTTAGCTGCATACACTCATGACTAGGGGTGTCAATTCGTGTCTCGTGTCATGTCGAATTTTTTTTTCCCCAACCCGAACACTACCCGTGACACGAAACCGCGACACGAACTCGTAACGGATTGACACGACACGACACGAACTTGACCCGCAACACGAACTTGACCCGAAATTGACCCGTAACACGAAATTGACACAAAATTTGACCCGAAATTGACACGAAATTGACACGCGACCCGAAATTGATTTGAAATTGATCCGAAATTGACACAAAAAGTGAACACGAAATTGACACGAAAAAAACGGGTCCAACCCGAACACAACACGAATTTTTTTGGTGTCAATTTTTCCCAACCTGAACACGACCCGCTTCCTATTTTTTTCAACCCGAACCCGTGAAATTCGTATCATTTTCGAGTCGTGTCGTCGTATCGCGACCCGTATTATCACCCCTACTCATGACCTTCGCTATCAACAAAAAATGAAAATCTGTCCTTCCGGAAAAAAAAAAAAAAAAAGAAAACATGTTGGGCCCTTGTTTGGGAGCATGTGGGAAATGATTTTGAGATTGTGCTGGATTGTGCTTATAGAGAAATTGATTTGAATATATAAAATAAAAAAAAAAGTAAAATTGTGTTTGAGTATATTTCTCAAAATATTTATTAAGTGTATAAGCTTTAAAAATGAAAATGGAAAATAACTTAATTTCATTTTCTTAACAAAAAATGAAAATGATTTTTGTTTTCTGACTTTGTGGAGAAAAAAAGAAGAAGTTATTTTAGAACCATTTTTATAACAATTTTATTGGAAACTGTGAGACTTTTTTTTTTTTTTTTTTCCAAAATGTTTTGAAAACGATACCAAACAAAGTTGTTGTTTTCTTTTTAAAATGCAATGAAATATCAGCGGCCCAATAAAAATAAAAAAATAATGAAAGCCGAAAAGAAAAGGACTTCGAAGTTTTTAGTCCCTTGATTTTTTTTTTGGGACCAAGATTTATTTATTTTCATTTTAGTTTTTTTCCCATATAGGTCTATTTTTTATTTTAGTTATTTTATATTTTTGGTTTTTTATGCGAATGACGTATCTATAGTACCTTCCGTCACATTCATCAGGCCATCACATAACACTTCATACTCGTCATGTGTTTTTTTTTTTTTTTTTATTATTATTTACTTTCCTACTCCACATGCGCAAAGCTCATGTTCTTCCATTAGTGAATTTATGAACATTATATTTTATTAAAATTACATCAAATTAAAACAACTTTACAAATTAGTTGGTAAAAAGTAAAAACTAAGAAATAATATAAAGTAGTAAAGAGATAAAGCGTGGCATATTTGTGGCATTTTTTTTTTTTTTTCATTCACTAGTATCCTCTGGCAAACAATTCACCTAACAACCTTTAAACTCATAGCTCTGTTAACCTCTTATCTCACAAAGAAATAATAATAATAAAAAAAAAGGACAACAATTCTGTCAACCCCTTTTCTTCTCTCAAATTTTCATTTCTTGTCGGGTCTCATCCGGCACCCATGTCCATAGTTCTTTTAGCTTTGAACTAATTTTCAGATAAAAATATGTTTATAGAACCATATATATAGATCAAGACACGTACAAAAGATTAGGGGGGAAAAAAAAACCTAACAACAAAAATAATATATAGAACCTAAGCTTTTAAAAAATGACACTTAATTAAACTAATAAGTACCAATAATGTTAGCAGTTTACAAAATCTTTTTAAAACTAAAGTACAAGTTTCAAAAAGATAAAAGTGCTTTTTGAAAAGCTGGGGTTTTGTTATTTTGATTAGAAACTCTTCGGACCAATTTTTTTGATTAAACCAAACACTTTTTTGGAGCAACCTTTATACTCGAGAAGGCGTCTAGAAAGATATTTCATACAAGTAATATATCAAATCATAGACTGACCCACCTTCAGTGTTACATATACTATGATATCAGTTTAGATAATAGTTGAAATTGGATTTTTTTGGAGTTTTTTTTTTAATTTGAAATGAATGAATGATTGATTGAAATAGTAAATTTAAAATGGATTGTCACGTTTAAATGATGTAAAAACTTAAAATATGGTTAGATTTTGATGGGTCATATGTATCTTATTTTATTCTTTTCTTGTTATGAGCGTTATAGAAAAAATAAAAAAAAAAAAACATTTCATTTCAACTTAAAATAAGACAGTTATGGACGTCTGAAATGATTTATATTGTAGATAATTAGCTTGTATTTAGTTTATCAGTTTGAGATAAAAATTTTAAATTGTAATTAGTTGACTTTTTAAAAACTAATAATAAATTTAATTGACTTAAAAAAAATAAAAATTAAGATAAAAAAATATAGTTTAATTAAAATTAAACTTGAATATCAAATAAAACCTCGGAGGAGCTTTGGGAAACTAATATGGAAACGACTTCCAAACAGGGCCACCAATATATCACATTATAGTACATGAAAGAGCTGTTCTTTTTGAAGCTTTGTGTAATGCATCTGTGCTACAGTCTGCCAGAGAATCGAATCCCCACGTACAATTCCTTCTGTGCTATTCCTTTCACATTGTTTTCTTGCTCATTTGTCTCCATTACTATTATTTGTCTAATTTTAGAAATTTCAGAAGCATATGTTACGACTTATTCAATAAATTAAAAAAAAAAAAACCTGTTAATCACAAATGGCCAAGTTTGATTTCCGTGAAAAGGGCCCTAAGAACACCCAAGATTTAATGTTAAATTTGCAAGCTTAGAGAGGGGGAAAAAATGTTCATTTGATGTGAGATTAGGTTGGTTTGTTCGCCAACTTTCTCGTAATCCACGAGAGTAAATTATGCATGTGCCTCGGGCACTTCCCAGCTTCCGCTTATAATCTGCAAAAATTAACCAAATTTGTCCATCAAATAATCGAGTTTTATGGATATAATTGGACCAACTTGAAGTAGTTTAACATTGATTCAACTCCAAACAAGTCGTTTTTCTATTTATTACCTTGTTTAATGGGAAACTTAACTATATCTTATGCATAAGTTATATTTTTTTTATAACAAGTGGCATTTTTTTTATTAGTCTTTTATGACAAGATATGCATATCGGCATTCCCCTTTGGTAAAAGTTTAGAGGGGTATACTAAGATTGGTTGCTCTCTTCCTGCACTTTTTGACTATGGAAAAATGAAAAATCTACAAAACTGATAGGATATGATTCAGTTAAAACAGAATACTATCAGTAAGTATTATTCATATGATCTTTTTATTATAATATTGAGGTTTGTGGTGATAGCTCTTGAAATATTCATTAAAGATAAGCTTTGTTTTTGTACTAGATTCTAACTAGATATATATATATATATATATATATATCATATTACTACATCTTTTTCTTGGCCCGAAAAGGCAGTGGAATGAAAAAAAAGCGAGAAGATATTCTCTTGGCAGTCAAAGGCAAACTAAAAAGAACAAAACAAGAAAACGAACAACCCAAAAAGTTTCCTGTTCATAGACAAATAATCATCGAACCAACTTACCAAAACTAGAACTGTTGTATCAAATTCACCACCAACATTGGGACCACTTGGTAATCTTTGATACCTTAATATGTGCAAGAAACCAAGGCTTAAAAAAATGATAACCTACGCATATGATAGAGCCATTATCTATTGGAACCGATTGCCTCATAATCAGTTTTGGAGTGCACAAGACAAGACATCACTTGGAACAGTGAAAAAAAAAAAAAAAAGAACCCTTATATGTGCAAGTTTCTTGAAAACCAGCCCGGACAAAAAGCATAATTGATTACCAAGTGACCATGGAATAAATATATATGTACGTTTCCCATGCATTTTAAAAGTTGCTTTTATTCCTGTTAGATAGAATTTTCTAAAAACTGCTTTTAACTTCTTAAGTTCAAAAGCAGCTTCTGCAAAATGTTTAAATGATTTGTTAGAAATACTTATAGTCTCGATTAGTATTTCTTGTCAAAGCTAAAAAATGTGAGACTTTCAAACTTGAAACAAAGTTTTAGTTAGACATTATAAATTTCATTTTAATAGTTTTATTACTTGTTAGAAAATTTTAAAGCTCATTTTGACTTCATAGACTCTTTGAATCCGAATTTTTGCTGAGAAGTCATAACTTTTGTTTATTTTTTTTTACTAACTCAAAGCAAAAACGAAAGCTTTACCAAATGAGTCCTTTGTCTTTATGAGTCCAAAAGTTTCTTCTAGTAGTGTTTGGATGCTTTATTGGAAATGTTTACTGATTCAAAAAGAGTTAGTTTATGAAAAAAGCTTTTTGGAGTAGACTTATTTGTATCAGAGTTTAATTTGAAACTAAGATTAATCTTTAGATATTTAATGTTTTAAATAGTATTCGATTTAGATTGGGAATGATGGTCTTGATATGTTCAAAAACTAAATCACTTTAGGGGATATTTTGTGATTGATTGTATAAATTCAAGGGATATTTTAGATATTTGCATAATAAGAGGGGTAACAATGGTATTTTGACCAGAACGGGTTGGTTGGATATTTTCTTGATTTAAAAAAAAAATGTAATTGTGGCATATATTTTCAACTTAAAATTTTGAAGAAAATGCCCTGATATACACGTGACATAATGTGTTCCAATAGTCAATCGGATGAATATCGGTTTCATCTTTCAAAAGAGCTCATATAACCTCAATTAGTGCGTTTTCGTCCAAGTTTAGTAACCCTCGTCGATTTGAGGATACTTTGTAACGTTTTGTTAAATTCAAGAGGAATTTTCCAGAATTAAAAGTTACGAAGTAGTTTATGAGTTGTGAAAAGTTCTTGGGATAGATGTGTTGTTTTGGAGAAAACATGATTTTTCATCTTTCACTCAGATTTATCCTTCCCCTTACCATGGGAACAAAATTTCGTTTAATACTTACTATTTGGGACATCCGTGAACAAGATTTTTTTTTAATAAGAAAATAAAAATCAAGAAATTAGGATTAAACAAGTGATAAAATCGAGTACATTGTATGAACCTTCAAAGAACACTAAAAGTGACACAAAATTAACGAGTAATCAAAAGAGGAGAGCAATATAAGATATGTAAGATTTTGTATTCAAACAGGTATCTATCTCATCCTATTCAATTCGTAGGAATTAATATTACAAGTGGAATAAAAGAGTTTAATTCTTCCAAAGTTAATTCTCTCTTTAATTACAATGAAACACTTCACATTCCGGTATTGTAACCAATCGGTCTCTTAATTCACCTTAACTTCTATTGTTCATTTTCTTCCACCGACGCCCTTTGCAACTCCAGGGTGTCCCCTGAGCTTACTTCCTTGAATGGATCTTTGGTGCTCGGGGCATCTCATGTTCAGGCATTCAGCTATTCCGCTACCCGAACTCTCCGATCCGTAGGACAAAAGTCCAACACCATTGATATCCTTTTTATGATCGTAAAAATACCACCCAACAGTTATAAGAACCAAAAACTTCATTAAAAAAAAAAAAAATCATTTGAAGTACTTGGCTTTTCTGGATTACGTGAAAGCTTCAGCTTCTAATGTCCAAGGCACCAGGAAGAACCAACTTCACTTCATCACTTCAAGTGAGAATTTTCGCCCTCAAAATCCATCCCGAGATAGCTTGATTTCTATCAAATGGCAATTCCCAGACATGAAAAATCTTCCCTTGGACAACAACGTGTGTGAAGTAAAAAAAAAAAAAAAATTTAGTTTTCCTCTGTCATTAACTGGCACATCCTAGCCTGATTTTCTAAGCAAACACAAGCAAAAATATTAGAATCCATAAGAATGAAAATTTTTGTCTTGAGAGAACTTCAGCGGCTAAACAACTTGAGATACAAATTTGAAAGAACAGTTCACTTTTTATTAACAGAGACATAAGCCACAGATGGTGAAAACAACTCGCAAAACATCTTAGAACTCGACCGAAAATGCCTACTCAACTAAGCTAAGTCCAACTGAAATGATATACTAAAATTTTCATGTCCAAATACCAAAACTCTCTCTTTCTTAGTGACAAACATCCTAGTTTCCAACTGTTGTTTTGAGGGGCAGAGAACTTTCAACTCCCTCGGCTTCTGAACTCCTTTCAGCAACAATCTTCGACATTCCAAACATCTGAAAAAACAGACCCAAATTACTCGATTAAATAATCAAAAGCAGACTAAATACAGACATACAAACATGGAAACAGAAATGGGAACAAAAGAAGAACCTTTTGGATGGTTTTCTTAAAGCAAGTTTTGTGTTCATCCATGGATGCATGTATGAACTCATCAATGTGATCCTTAACATCCTCCAGGAAACTGGCCTCCTCGTTCTTCTTCTTTCGACATGATGTAGGGACAGGAGGGGGTGTGGCAGCAGATGTCTGCTTCTCGGGTTGAGTTTTGTGTGATTCCATCCTCGGTAAGATCTAAAATCGAGTAAGACATTTTCAACCATACATATGAACAAAGTTTAACAAGATGCCAAATGAGCTTTACTAGGGCCACTCTGTCTATACCCCATAAAGTGCCACAAAACTACCCTCGTATTCGTTGTCAACAAATATATGAAATTGGCAAAAGTACTATATTTGATTGAAAAACACAAAACAAACCCCCAATTAACAATCATCAAATAAACTAACTTCCACAAGAACAAGAGTTATCTGAATTCCACAGAGCAAATATCTTATTCATCAACGCAAAAATGGCATAAGAACTAGAGTTAATTGAAACGCACTACACAAATCTCCTATTCATTGCCATTCGATACACGAAAATGGAACAAGAATTCGAAACTATTGAAGGAAAGAAATGCCCCAATATGACCTCTGAATGAAAGAAAATCTTGGTTAGCAAACTGCACAACGAAAAATTACTTCGAAAGGCTATTCAACTACAATGCAACCTCAAAACCGTATCGTGTCTTTCGTCATTTACGGCATTGAATCCATTTTGCAAAGTGGGTAAGTGTGTTCTGGAGAAAACCTCCTCAAGAAAGAAGATACAAGTCTAGAGCTACAAAATAAGCAATATAACGACGATTTCGAGCTTTCTTTCAACCTTCAGAAATGAATCCAAATTCAGAGTAATTTATACACAAAATCAGGGCCTGCTTAAAGGAAAGCCATCTGGGCAATTACCCAACTCCCTTTTAGGCCAATCCCCCCTTATTATTAGGAAACTATATAAACTAATTATCCATAAAACACTCAAAAATTGAAATTTATCATATTAATTAGGTTTTTTCAAGAGTAAATCCAATTACTTAGGCATCAGCTTGTTTCTTTGTTATTATTTTTTTCAAAGGAAAAATCTCATAAAAACATGAACAAGTGTTAACAAGCCCGGTGAGTAATTGGGAATTAATATAAAATAAATACATTAAATTAAAACTGACAAGAACATAGGAAAAAACTGGTTAGGATCGTCTATAAGAAGTGAGAATTTAATGAAGCAAAAACTAAAATAAAATAAAAGTAGTGAGAATTTCGGGAGAAAATCGAGAATGATAAAAGAGATTTCATTAAAGTTAGAATTGAAATCGAGAAGGAAACAGCAAGTGAAAAGGGTGAGAAAGCCCTACCTCAAAAATCGAAGAAAAGTTCCCCTGAAAATTTTGGTCTTCTACTTAGTGGAAAGCTCGGCTCTCAAGCCGAGAGAGAGAGAGAGAGAGAGAGATCGAAGAAGGAAAACAGTAAAGGAAGAATAGTTTTTTTCTTTTTATTGGAAATACCTGCCATTGCTTGTTGAGAAAGAAATAAACAGAAAATTTGCCCCCTCTTTTTTTTTTTTTTTTTCAACTCAAAATTATTTTTTATTTTTAAAAAATAATTTTTTACTATTTATATAAATATAAAGTTTAAAATAAATTTTAAAACCCGCAGTTTTATTATTTCAATCAAAATAAGATGGTGTTTTCTATGATAAATAATATAAAATTTCAATAAAAACGAAACAAAATATGTATCAATAATTTTTTAAACACTTTAAGTTTTTATATTTTTTTTACTCCAAATAATTCTTTTTTCCTTCAATCAAACGTACATTTTCAAATGTAATCTTAATTTCAATTTAAATATCTACAAAATTCGTCAATAAAACCTCGCACAAACATATTCTAAAATCAAGCTTTAAAAATTTGAGGCGTGCTTATTTGTCCCGAGCAGTAGAAATTCACGGCCAAAATGATTGTTTCTGATTTGCTATCAATTCAAAAATTTATCAACCTATTTATACTCAACAATCATAAAATAATGAGAAAGTCTGTGTTAGAGACCCTTTGAGGGTCTCTATCGGTATATCTTTTTTTAGGCCGTTGAGATTTAATCGAACGGTTGAAACATTATTGGTGTACCATACTTATCATGTACTTTACCTCATATTAACCTTCCCACCCAAAGTCTTCTCCGTCGCCGGCGACCTTCCCTCCGCCGGCGACCCACCCCTGACCGCCGGCGACCCCCTTTCTCTCTCTCTTCCCTTTCTCTCTTTTCTCTTCTATCTCTCTTCCTCTCTTTCTCTTCCCCTTTCTCTCTCTTCTCCCGCGGTCCCCCACCCCACCCCCTCTCTCTCTCTTCCCCTTTCTCTCTCATCTCCCGTGGCCCCTCGTCCCCCCACCCTCGCCCCGGCAACCCCCCAGCCCTCCCCAGCCCTAGGGGAAGAGAGAGAGGGGAAAAGAGAGAAAGGGGATGAGAGAGAGAATAGAAGAGAAAGAAAGGGGAAGAGAGAGAGAGGGGGTGGGGGGCGGCCAGCGCTGGGGTCGGTGGTGGGGGAGGGGTGGGGGGACGCGGGAGAAGAGAGAGAAAGGGAAAGAGAGAGAGAAGAGAAGAGAGAGAAAGGGGAAGAGAGATAGAGGGGGTGGGGGCGGCCAGGTGGGTGAGGGGTCGGCCGGTGGGGGGGTGGGGGTGGGGGGCCGCGGGAGAAGAGAGAGAAAGGGGAAGAGAGAGAGAGAGGAAGAGAGAGAGAAGAGAAGAGAGAAAAAGGGGAAGAGAGAGAGGGGGGTCGCCGGCGGTCGGGGCTGGGACCGGGGGTGGGTTACTAGCATCGGGGTTGAGTCACCGGCGGTAGGAAGGTTACCGGTGACGGAGAAGACTTTTGGTGGGAAGGATAATGTGAGGTAAGGTGTATGATAAGTATGATACGTCAATAATGTTTCAACCGTTCGATTAAATCTCAATGTCTTAAAAAAGGAATTTACCGGTAGAAACTCTTAAATGGTCTCTACCACAGACTTTCCCTAAAATAATATAAATGCCCATAAAATATTTGATATAATGGGCATGAAAACTATAGAAAAATGCATGCTGTAATATTAATTGATTTATTTTATATAATGGGTATGAAAATAATAGAAAAAGTACATGCTGTAATAGTGATTGATTTGTCAAGATTTTTTTTTTGAGAAATAGTATTATAAAAAATTTTAGGGTTCAAAAAAGTGAAATTAGGGATATTCAATGATGCGTGAATATACTTTTTTTTTTAAGAAAAAAACCGGAGTTTATTCAATATTAATAATATCAGAGCGCACAAATGATCTCAGTACAAGATGAATAAACTCGGTACAAAATAAATCAGTATAACTAGTAAAGGCCAAACTTATTAAGAAATAGGTTACACTGTTCTCTTGTTGAGAGGTATAATAAATAGATCGACGTCTGACATCGGTCATCGTATCCTTCACATCAGCTATCATATTTGATTCTGGAGACCGTGATAAGGGCCGTTGAATAGCCCTCACAACATTCAAAGCATCTAACTCCAAAATCCAACTATCCAATCCATACTTATTGATTTATATATTTGAAACAAAAACAATTCTATTTATATTAAACATGGGTGTGCTTTTAATTTCTTAAAAATCATGTTATATTTAGTTATAATCAATTTAGTGTATTAAAGGTGTATTTATAATTAATTTTAATGTAATTTTATTATGGAGTAAAATTATAATTAAAATAATTTACGATTTAATATGGGACATTTATAATTTTTTGTAGGTGTAAATAGAATCATTCGTAAAATAAATAATAATAAATAAAAAAACATCTGTAGCACAATTTTACAAAGCCCAATCGGCCCATAAAGTACAGAGCCCAGAAAGTTAAAGGTAAAGCACATCATGTACGCGGAAATCATAGTAAATTATGTTTTTATGAAATTAAATATATAGAGTAAATAATAAAAACTTAAAACATTCGAAGTAAACAACAGTAAAAAGTAAATTAGTCGATCAAGTTTTATCCCAAAAGCAAGAGGATATATAAAACCATAGGGATTCTCCCTATGGCGGGTGTGTGGGCGTGTTTATCAAAGAAGAAGGAGAGACAAAAAAATCTTCAACTATTTATGTTTAATTGAAACACCTCTAACCACTAATATAAACAAAGATCTCGGGTTATTATTTATTTTTTAGACTAAAAGAGACTAAATAATTAAATCTAGAGAGAAAAATTATTTATTCTCCATTAATAGTTAATTTTTCAAAGGCACTTGTAGTTGGAAGGAGAGAATTTGCCATTGGAAAAAATATGGAATGTGTGCCCCACACACACGTTAATAGTTCGTGGAAAAGAAAACAAGCACGAAGGGCTAGTTGATAAAGCTCTCGCAGTGATTCTAATTTTGAGATTATTTTGACAAACGTACTAATCAATTCTTTAAGAGGTGACGATAATAAACTAAATAATTGTTCTAGCAATTTGAGTTAGGCATCTTTTGGTTATTTATAAATCTGGTTATTCTTCCAACAAAAGGATCCTACTTGTACTGAAATTGAGTGTGTTATTATTATTATTGTAATAATTGTTTTTTATTTAGTGAACCTAGGCACACTATTAATGGAAGGTTTTGTTCTACTTGTAGGACTCGGTGCTCCATTAATCATGAGAAATTCCAATCGGGTGTCTACAGAGATGGGACCACCCATAATTGAGTGGGGACTCATGCTTCTAGTGAACTTTTATATATATATATATATATATATATTTTTATTTTTTAAAAAAATTATTATTTTTTCTTTTATTTTGCTCCACTAAAGATTGATTATATCCCTATATAAACTATTTTAAAAACTTTATCTTTCAATGTATATCTCTACTGAAACAATAAACTGATCCGGTTGTTAGGCATCTCAACTATAAGTCTTTAATTATATGGATTATTGATTGCAACTGTGGGATTTAATTTAGACAATCTCTATATCATATGAGATTACCACTGTTAGAAGATTTTGAAGTTGCATTATTATTAGACCTATCTCAGAAGCACCATTAGATTTAAACCGTGACAACCGAGTTTATTTATTTATTTTGGTTGAAAGTGACGAAGGAGTTTATGATTCCTACTACATTGTGCTCTCACGCTAAAATTCTCCATAAATAATACATATATCCTACTTGTGGGAACTGGTATCCCATTAATTGGGGTGATTGTCATGAATAATTAAACTAAAACAACAATAATACACTTGCAATTCAGTAAAATTGAAGAAAGATTGAAAAGTTTTTGGTAGGGTAGAATTAAAGTACTCGACTAATTATTTATGGTTTGTTTGGTGAAGTAGTTTGAGTTGAGATTTTTAAGTTTTAATAATAAATTTATTTGAATTTTCAGAAAAGACAAAAAAAATTTTGGGAAAAAGACAAAAACTTTTTGAGAAAAAGACAAAAAAAGATTTGAGTTGGATAGTTTGAGTTGAAATGCCAAACAAACTACTACTGTTTATTTCGACCTTATAATTTATCTTAATTTCAACTAAAGCTACATCTACTCTCATTATCAAATTTATTACCATCCTAATTGTAATCACGTCGCAAGCGTGAGATTTAAAAAAAAAAAAACAATTAAATTATGTTTCATTAAATAAAAAAATTTATTTATGAGAGTAAACATAGATCATGGTGGTTCGAGAGAGGTTGATTATATTTGACTTCATTTTAGATTGTAGAGTTCCAATTTTCCTTCACAAGTTTTAAAAAATAAATTAATTAATCTTCTAAGTGTATTTTTTTTATATATAATGTTAAAAAGGATTATAAACGCATTATAATAAAATAAATTGTATAAATATAATCTTTTAATTAAAAAAATATCAAATAAAAAAAAGCTACAACGTCTTTAAAAGAGAGAGAGAGAGAGAGAGAGAGAGAGAGAGAGAGAATTTAAGGAAAAAAAGAAAATCATTATAATATCAGTGAAATGAAAGATGGCTCCACGTCTGGGTGAAGCAATTAATAAATTTATTAGAACAAGGTAATGTTCATGTTAAATCAGTGGACAAAAAACGTTAAAAAGACGCTGAAGAAACTGAAGTTTACCAAATGAAAAAAACGTCCAAAACGTTTTCTTAAAAACCTCATAAAAAAGGTCCTACAATATAATACTCCTTTGTATTATGATCTTTGTATTATGCTTCATTTAGATGATCTTTGTATCATGCTTCATTTAGATGTCCCATTTAATTTGAGTACAATATTATTATTATTATTATTATTTTATTTTTTTTAAGAGGACGCAAGATTTCTTCACCAGAAACGTCTCTGATTGACTTCTCCATTACGGCGATGTAGTTGACGTAGTCGTATCAAACTATCAACCCCTCATCTAAACCCCACAATTTTGTCCCAATTAGGCCACACTAAAATTCACCTACTTCTTCTTCACATCTATAAAAACTCACACTCCTCTCTGGAGACCACTTCTCTAACTTCATCAAATCAGAAACATTTCAAAAATGAGCTCGGTGGTGAACGCCATTAATGAAGGAGCTCAGCTCCACCACCACCAGGCTAAAACCAGACTCCCTGATTTCTTACAGAGCGTTAACTTGAAGTACGTCAAGCTCGGCTACCACTACCTGATGACTCACCTATTAACTCTCTGTTTAGTCCCTCTAATGGCGGTCACCGTCGTCCAGGCTTCCCAGATGAACCTCGACGACGTCCACCAACTCTGGCTCCACCTCCGGTACAACCTCGTAAGCGTCGTCGTTTTCATCTCGACAGTGTACATCATGACGCGCCCGAGATCCATCTACCTCGTTGATTTCTCCTGTCACCGTCACCTGCCCGATTTGGGACTCAAGTTCGAGCAGTTCTTGGAGCACTCGAGGATCACCGGCGATTTCGACGAGTCGTCGCTCGAGTTCCAGCCCAAAATCCTCGAGAAATCGGGCCTCGGAGAACGGACCTACGTCCCGGAATCTATGTACTTGATTCCTCCGTGTCCGACAATGGCCAAAGCCCGAGAAGAGGCCGAGCTGGTGATGTTCGGCGCGTTGGATAATCTGTTTGCGAAAACTAATGTCAAGCCCAAGGATGTCGGAATCCTTGTCGTGAATTGTAGTCTCTTTAACCCAACTCCTTCGCTTTCTTCCATGATTGTGAATAAGTACAAGCTTAGGGGCAACATTAGGAGCTTCAATTTGGGAGGAATGGGGTGTAGTGCCGGTGTTATCGCTCTCGATCTCGCCAAAGACATGTTGCTGGTTCATAGGAACAGCTACGCCGTTGTTGTCAGCACCGAAAACATAACGCAGAATTGGTACTTCGGAAACAAGAAATCGATGTTGATCCCCAACTGTTTGTTCCGAGCAGGGTGCTCCGCGGTTCTTCTCTCGAACAAGTCCTCAGATTGGCGTCGCGCCAAGTACAAGCTCGTTCACACGGTGAGGACTCACATGGGGGCCGATGATAAGGCCTTCAAGTGCGTCTTTCAGGAGCAGGACGATGCAGGCAAAATAGGGGTGTCATTGTCTAAGGATCTTATGACAATCGCAGGCGGAGCTCTCGAGACTAACATCACCACACTCGGTCCTCTCGACCTTCCGATAAGCGAACAGCTTCTATTCTTTGCATCTCTAGTCGTGAAGAAGCTGTTTAGCACGAAACTGAAGCCTTACATACCCAATTTCAACCTCGCCTTCGACCACTTCTGCATACATGCCGGTGGGAGAGCCGTGATCGATGAGCTGGAGAAGAACTTGCAGCTCCTCCCCGAGCATGTCGAGGCCTCGAGGATGACGCTCCATAGGTTCGGGAACACCTCGTCGAGCTCGATTTGGTACGAGCTCGCCTACATTGAGGCGAAAGGGAGGATGAGGAAGGGACACCGGGTTTGGCAAATCGCATTCGGAAGCGGGTTTAAGTGCAACAGCGCTGTTTGGAAGGCTCTTAGGAATGTGAAGCCTTCCAACAATAGTCCTTGGGCAGATTGCATTGACATGTATCCGGTGAAGCTAGTTTATGCTTGATTCATAAAAGAATCTTTGTCCATTATTTTTTCTTTTCTTTTAATTTTGTTTTTAATTTGTCAAAAATGTTATTTTTGCTTAGAGTCATAATGCTATAGTCATGTTCTAAATGATTAGTACACTCTTGAAAGGTGTTCCAAGTTCTTCAACTCTGGCTCCTTCACTCCTATATCTCAAATTCTTTTTCTTATGCCAATCACAAATTTGTTCCGAAAATCATGTTCGGGTTCGGCTATACAATGATCTAACCGGCATTTCATTGTATTCACGGAAAATCGGCTTTTTTTTTTTTTTTTTTTTTTTTGCAGTGATAAATTTCTAGATTGATTTTCTCTATAGTCTGCTAGTTTTTTTGGCCAAACATTTCATCGAACAAATTGCTTGTCTGAGAAAGTATTGTAAGGCGTAATATTGGTTCTAATAAATTGGCTAGTTACATAACTTGTCAATAAGGCAAGGTGTGAAATAAATTATAAAGACTGAAGAAAGTGTCCTTTTTTTATTTTTCCAATTATAAAGGCTCAGCAAAGTTTTTGGTGTTTCAAATGATTTAGAAGACATGAAAAAAGACATGTTATTTTCTTTGTGGCAATAAGTTTGAACTGATGTTTGCCCATTTGTGAAAATCAAAACATGTTTAGCAAATAAAAAAAGTATACAAATTATTTTGTGAATAATTTGTAAGTGTACGATATCTTTAGTGCATTCTATTATAACCCACTAAATTTCTTTTTTTCTTTTTCTTTTTCCTCCTTTTTAAGACTTGAGAATTTTCTGTACTGGAAAATTGTTTTGGTGTCTGCTGAGTGCTCCCATTAGATTATTATTATTTTTCAAATTCATTCTACAGTTGCATTTCAACTGCTTGCTAAACCAACAGAGTTTAAAACGCCCTTGTATGTTCCTTTAATAATATAGGCTCATACTTCTATTTATTTTGGAACAAGTTATTTATTTATTTATTTATTTTGAAGGTTGGAACGAGCAAGCCCTCTTTCGTATGAAAATTGAAATTGGGCCACAAAAGAAAGGATTTGGGCCAAATGAGAGAGATAAATAGGGGTCTAAAATTATTGCATTTTCCAAAGGTATAATGGTAAATAACGACAAATAACATAATCTATGATTAAATAATATCAAAAGAATAATAAAAAAAAATCGTCATCCTTCTTCTTCTTATCTGTAACATGAAATTATACATATAAATTTTTTGTTTAAAAATTAACCTTAAAATTCAAATTTTTTTTAGAAAATCCAAAGATATTTAAGATTTTACATAAATATATACTATAATTTATCATTTTTTAAAAAACATAGTATAAACTTCAAAGATACTTATAAAATACTATTTGCTACAATTTCCCTAAACAGGAGGGATGCAAGGGATGCAACAATTATAGATTTTGGATTGACTTTTGCCACATTAAAATAAAAAAAAAAGTGAAAAATTGCTTAAATAAACCATTTTTTTTTTATAAAGATAACTAACATGATACAAATTCTTTATTTTTTATCAACATGATATAAATTTTAATTAACTTTAGTCTACTTTAGTGGCATATTACTCTAGTGTTAATTTTTGTGTCATGTTGATGTAATGATCTTTAAATTTGTATCATTTAGATACTTTTCCCAATTAAAAAAAAAAACTTTTAATTTTGTGATTACAAACATTGCGTAATAGGCATAGCTCAGTAAGAATTAGCATAATGTGACTACAAAAAAAAAAGTAAAGAGTTTGAATCCCCACACCCCTCAAAAAGAAATTTTTTTTCTTCTCTCTTCTTCAATATCTGGTGCCTCGTTTTATTATTTCCTTCATTCGAAATCCAAGCTCCCCTCTCGCCACCATCTCCGTCACCCTCATCCTAACTCGTCCTCTGTCCTTCCCCTTCTTTTATGCATGAACACCAAATGAGCTCACCGGTGAGATTTCTGGAGCTTGGAGATCAAAATGACAACCACCAGTTTGTCGGATTTTTTTTTTTTTTTTTCCGCTTCCGGATTTTCCAAAAGTTTCGGTAAGAGCATGTTTAGATTATTAAGAAACAACACAGTTTTCTTGTGTTTTTGTGGTTCTGAGTATATATTTTTGCCATGATTTTTTTGGTGGGTTATGTAATTATGTTTATATTTTGTGATTTTTAAAATTCGTCTAGAGAGATTACCAACAAGGTTGCTTACCGCCCGTTACTGATAAGGGCGGTTACCGGCTGGTGTCAAGACGGTTACTGATAGGTAATTATGTGGATACAAGTGGCCGCCTTTTAACTATGTGGATACCGGTGGTTATCAACCTGTATTATTGTGAATTTTGACTGAAAGCTATCACAATGGTTATCAATCGGTTGCTGGTCGTAATCAAGGTGGTTACTAATGGTTACTGATAGGTATCATGTAGTTACCAACTGATAATTTTAAGGATATATTTAGTATTCATATTGTAATATTGTAATATGATATGGCATGACATTTTCTGCTATATACACACACACATATATATATATATATATATTTTTATGGCACAACTCAATTCAAGCCATGAATATGGGACATCCTTGTAAAGCGAAGTTTTCCAAAAGAGTAATCTTCTTCAAATTTTCCGGTCTTTTAGAAAAAACGGGAGAATCTTTGTTACCGTTTCAAGAATTTGGAAGAGTGTACGTTTCCTCCATTCCATTTATGCCCAATATTTGGTGGATGATGGAAAAGAACATGTGCTTTTTTTGTTTGTTTGTTTGTTCTTTCTTTCTGCAAATACTGTTTGCCAGGAACAAGGACAGAATGAAGCATACACAAGGAAACCGTATAAATGGAGAAAAAAAATCACGTAAAAATCAGCGGATAAACTTGAATTTCCCATCTTTCAATAAAGTTAAAACTAGAAGTATGACGGGTTTATAATTTAGCCAGCCTGAAGAAGTGAAAGAGAGAAGGAAAAGGAGTGAATGTGGTGGGGTGTTGTCTATTTTTGGACGATGTTCCAACTCTCTGCTATGTTTCTGGATGATTGGGTCTATCACAACTATTAGGCTTGATGGGTTGTACCAGTAAATCATTAATTGACATTGGTTAGTCATTAATTAATTTTGATATATCAGTGATTGACGATCAAGTCTATCCATGATAGATTATCAAGTAGTATATCATTGATATATCATTTAATTAAAAAAAATGGTAATTTTTTGTAAATTAAAAAAACTTCGCACATATACTAAAAATGACTTTAACAAATGCTACTTTCTTATAAACCCCTTATTTTTGTTGTGTTTGGTTATATTATGTGTCCGCTAGATGTGTTTTTTTATCAGTTTTTAATGTGGTCTTTATACTATGGGATTCTCGATAATGGTCAATTAGATATTTCCATCTATTATAGAAAATTTATTAAATATCTATGTTGGACCTTTATTGTTGTCTTTTCAGATATTCATTTATGAAGTCCGATACACCTGATTTCTTCTTGAGCATTTTATTCAAACGTGTGAATGGATGCTTGTAATGCCTTTATGTAAATTGAAACATATTTACCATTTTAACTAAGCCAATTGATTTTCATTCTCAATTAGTTCAATAAAGTTTGTTCGGAAGTCTCTGTTTTCATGACACCAAACCGACTGAAACTCAAATTTGAAAACGCCAAACACGTTTCGGTTTGAAAGGGTTCTAATTGCATTAAATTGTGTGGACTTGTAGCTCAATGTGTTTTAATTGCAGTGGATTTGAGTTGGTCTAGATGTACAACTAATAATACATATGGATATTAAATGCTTTATCTAGAATTTTAATTTTTACTTGATTAACTGATGTGACACAGTAACTGCAGCGACCAAGCTACTAGTCTGTCTACGAGTAAATACGCTTTATAAATAAATTATTTTATTTATTCATTGTAAACTCAAATATTCATAAAATATGTTATTTGTATTAATTAATTAATTTATTTTTATCAAAAATATTATTTACTTCTTTCTTCCTTGGTTTCTTGGTAAGTAACATATTGGTAAGTTATTTTGGTTATTATTTATTTATTATTTTTTATGAATAGAAAGGTTCTGATGGTGGCCCTTTTATTGTCTCATTTTCTGCCCCTAGGTGAGAATTACTTCTCTGGGAATGATAAGGAAAAGTTGGGCCTCTAACCCAACCTCTTACAGTTGTAAATCTAGGTCCTGCCTAGAATATTACTAATTCAATACATCCACAACTAAAGCTAGAGCGGGGACCTTATGACAGTTCCAGGGGGATCGAACCTGGGTGGACGAAGGAAGAGGCTAAGGAAGGTGCCACCCTCCTTTGCCACCCCATCCACTCCTGTAGGTATGGAGTCAGTTATTTTAGTTGATTTATTAGTTGCTATGCCTCAAAATTGGGATTGATGACAAGAGATTTAGTGTTTTTTTAAAAAAATTTAAATCATGCGTTAAAAAAAAAAATTTTTTTTGATAGCAAAAAAAAAAAAAAAAAAAAAAATTTGGGATTTAAATAATGAGTACAGTGATAAATAAATTCTATTTCTAAAATCAGCCTATCACTTGTAATGTTTTTTTCCCCAATTTAAGTATGTTAGAAAATGACAGATTAATTTTTAGAATCAATTAAACCAAATCTACTCAATTTAATTTTAATATTATTACGATCGAAATTTTAGTTCTATTGATTTGATCGTCCAATCAGCTTCATGTCTCCAACAGTTACATCGACAATTACACACCGTGACGAAATAGATTCACAAGAGGGCAATACTGTTGCTGATAGACTTGCTTCTCATCATGTTATGATAGATCATATATCATGATGGATGAATATTCCTGATTTTGTTTCCATTCTAGTTAAGAGAGATATGGTCCCTCACTGATAAAGAATGTGAATACCACGATGATTTTTAACCATCATGGTAATATTTTTACGATAATTTTTTAATCGTCGTAAAATCTAGGGTCGTGGAATCTATTTAGATTCCATGACAGTTTTGTACCTGTCATGTAATGGGCTACAATAAGCCTAAAAATAGATATTTAAGAACATACGATGCCGGTTTTTTTTTTTTTTTTTAAAAACCATCGTGGTAGAAGGGCCTACAACGACCCTATCACGAGGGTTATAATTAAAAACCATTGTGATAGTCTGGAGTCTACCACGACGGTTTTGCTGAAAAACCGTCGTAGTAGGTAATAATGAAAAAAAAATTCCAATTCATTTTATTTCCCACGGGTGACAAATCCCATGTGGTATCTATTATTATACAGTTATAAATAAAATAATAACTAATCTGTAATTAACTGAGTCATAATGTAGAACAATTAATATAATGACAGTACAAAATTCATATATTATTTTGAGTCAATATTATATGAATCGCATGATAAATGTAGCCCACTATTGCCTAATCAAACTTATGTCAGCAACAGTATAAAAATTCTTGGTTTGAAGTGGGGCTAGTCCATTAATAGTCAAGGTTATTTCTCGCATGAAAGTTAACACAAAATAACCGTATTCTATATAACCTTCCTGTATAGGACAACGAATAGTATCAATCAACGTCTTGTAGTTGCATCGTTTTTTTGTTCCTCTTCCCACCAACGTCTTCCAGTCATTAAGTGTCCTAACAAGTTAACAAATTTTAAAACAATTACAACAACAATTATGTTATGTCAAATCATAAACATGAACATCAAAGAATACTTACAATGTAATTAGTTCTTTAAAATCATCACTCGGTTCGTTTCCCGGAGGATTAAAATATAGGACCGAGTCATCCCACGGATCAATAACTGCCAAGATCCAATGTTGGCCGTTAGTATATGGCATGAGAAACAGCTTTCCCCTTGGAATATTTGTTAAGATCCGTAGAATATTGTTGGCTCTTTCTTGAACGTAGACATGGTGATCTATATTCTGTTGAACTAGTGAGACAAGAAATGTAGAAATGAACTCGAAACATTGAGAAACATATGTTCTTGCATAACAATCCGCTAAGAATCTACAAAATAATTAGCCAAACTTATTATGCAAAAACAACATATAGATATACTCCGAGCTTGGAAAATAAGTATTGTTTAAGGATAAATCTAATACCTGATATAAACCAATATACTGCTTGCACTAATTTCTTTAAAGTTACAAAATAGTATACATCTTTAAACCCAATATATATGGGCATGTCATTGCCAATGATGGACTCTTTTAATATTAGGCACGCTATTTGGGTACCGTCATGCGAGGAACTTTGTGCGTAATATGCAAGAGGTCTCAATTCGTAGGGAATTTGGTTAAAGTCAAAGAAGGTAGTTCTTATTGTATCGGTTGTTGTTCTACCTCTGGTTGTGACTGTATTTTCTTATTCCTTGCTCTCTTTTTGGTTCATTTGCTCCCTTCAGCTTCTCGATCGGGGGCATGACTGGGATTTCGACTTGCCTGGCTCAAACTTATTCTAAGTACGACTAATCTTTTTGGCCAAGCAACAAACCCACCGATAGCTTCTTCAGTATATGTGGCTTCGGTCGTCAGAATAGGTAGGAGTGCACGCTTTAGTTTTGGGGCTGTAATTGTCACTTGTACATTCCCCTCACCTAAAGGAATCCCATGGAGTGTGTCGGTTGGAACACAATCCATGTATGCTATACCGATTGCAATAAGCACATCTCCTCCATTAACTAAATCAATAAGAAAGAGGTGACATTTCTTACTTGCATTCGGCATGGGCTGCGGAACCGATGCCCCAGCTTCTTTTTCATTTAGGGTGCAACTAGCATTGAAGCTGTTGTTTTGTTCAACAGTCGGTGTAGTCATCTCTTCGGCCATAGTCTCTCGGTTGATACCGTGCTTCACACAAAGTTCATGTATAGTTCTTTTCAATACGGAAAGCTGCCGTTTCATATCCGAGACTTTAGCATTTTCCCTTAAACTTTGCACAAAGTTGAAGTATTGTGACTACTTGACAAACTTAGATTGACCCCTGATCTGACCCAAATGCTCGGCATTGCCTAATGCCTTAGTCAATATGTCATTTGTCCTCACAGATTCAAAACTTCTTTGTATTTCTTATTCACTAAAGTCATCCTATAACAATTAGAGAATATGTTATGAACTCGTAAACATAAAGGAGTGTACGAGATGAATATATTAGACCATGGATTCGAAAACTTATTATTGTATCGGTAATAATTTTAAACAATGCATTCTTGAACTCTTCATCGGGTTTGACATGCATGTCCAGCCACCTAGTATGCCGCTCTGCCTATTTTCCCGTCTTCTCGAACTGCAGTTTAATAATTACCGTTAGTAAACATAAAGGAAGAAATTGGAAGTACAACATACCATTTACACATTTTGTCCTAGTAATTCATATACATGATCTTTGTCACGTTTCCTATATCCGTCTCGGCCCCCGATTGATCTGTATTTGCTCTTCTTTCTTATCTCGCTTCTTTATTTGGATAGTCTTTTGAATTCCGGGGTACGTCAATACGCAATGAATTTTTCTCAATCATCTTGGCTGATGGTGGGGTAATTGTGAACCACTTTTGGGGTCGTTGCCATACAGTTTCTTCATCAATATAATTCTGACAAAAGTTCGGTAAAGATCATATCTAAAATTTTTCACTAACTCTGCACATGACTTTAAAGATTGTTTTTTAGACTACGATTTCCACCCACACTTTTCACTACTACAAAATGTAGATTTCACGACAGTGCTTCCACAATGTTTTTAAAAAAACCGTCATAAAAAATGAACAAAAACTTTGTACACCATCCGGAGTTATTTGAGACAATGATTAATGATGTCGAAACGCCCTTATATGTCGGGTGTACAAAATATATGAAATTAGGGACATTAGTTAAATTATAGAACATGAAAGCATCGGAAGGGTGGACGAATTCTAGTTGCACAACTCTTTTATAATTTCTAAAAGATGTTCTATCGGATGATAACAAAGTGCCACCTAGTATGTACGAGGCGAAGAAGATGTTAAGCACTTTGGGAATGGAATATGAAAAGATACATACTTGTCCAAATGATTGCATCTTTTACTTGAAAGAATATGAAGATTTAGATGAATGTCCGGTTTGTTACGAGTCAAGATGGAAGAAGGCAAGATGCCATCGAATGGTAGAAAATGAGTGCCGGTTAAGGTATTATGGTACATTCTACTGGCTTCATGTTTTACGTCGTTTATTCCGTAATGCCGAGGGTGTTAAGAATTTGACATGGCACCATGATAAATGTGTTGACGATAGCAAACTTAGGCATCTGGCCGACACACCACAATGGAAGACTTTTGATGACAATCATCCATATTTTAATGCGGAACCAAGGAATTTATATCTCGGTTTGTCGACGGACGGAATCAACCCATATAGTAACATGAGTAGCCGGCATAGTACCTGGCCAGTCATACTTGTCAACTATAATCTCCCTCCAGAATTATGCATGAAGCGGAAGTTCTTGATATTGACATTATTGATCTCAGGCCCTCAACAACCAGGGAATGATATTGACGTGTACTTGGCACCATTAATCGATGACCTCAAAAGCTTGTGGGAAGATAGTTTACAAGTTAGAGATTCTCACCGTCAAGACACGTTCAATGTTTATGCAATATTGATTTGGTCAATTAATGACTTTTCTGCACTTGGTAACCTATCTGGTTATATTATAAAGAGTTCTATAGGTTATCTAGTTTGTATGAAGGAAACATCTTCCATCCGGTTGAAGAATGGTAAGAAAACTGTTTACCTTGATCACAAGAGATTCTTGCTAAAAAATCATTGTTACCGTAAACAAAAGAAGGCTTTTGATGGAAATATCGAAAAAAGAACCCCTCCTCGGATTTTGTCTAGCGAAGATCTATTTGAGATGGTTAAAGATGTGAAAGTAGTTTTGGGAAAGAGAAAACGTAAGGCTCCAGTTGTCGATGGACCTTAGAAGAAGAAGTCAATCTTCTATAAACTTCCATATTGCAAGTAACTTTACGTTCGTCATTACTTAGATGTTATGCATATTAAGAAAAACATTTGTGAATCGATAGTGGGTAGGTTGTTTAACATTCCAAACAAAACTAAAGATGGTGAAAAGACACGGTTGGATCTTAAAGAGATGAAGATTAGACCAAATTTGCTCCCTAACAAAAAATCAACTGGCACATACTTACCTCCGACAAAGCACCATTATCGAGACAAGAAAAGAGAAAGCTTTGTGAATGGCTTGCATCCGTGAAAGTGCCAAGTGGATACTCCTCCAACTTTAAATGGTTGATCTCGATGAAGGATTTGAGGCTTATTGGAATGAAAACAGATGATTGTTATATCTTGATGCAACAGTTATTACCTCTTGCATTGCAGGGAGTTTTAATGAAAGATGTGAGATATGCAATTACGAAGTTATGCTCATTTTTCAATGTAATATGCTCCCAGGTAATCGATCCACTTATGCTAGATTCGCTACAATTAGAATTGGTAATGACTTTGTGCATGCTTGATAAGTATTTCCCACTAGCATTTTTTGATATAAGGATCCACCTAATGGTACACTTAGTTCGGGAAGTTAAGCTATGTGGGCCGGTCCATTTGATGTGGATGTATCCTTTTGAAATGTGCATGAAGGTTTTGAAGGGTTATATAAATAACCGAAATAGGCCGGAGGGATGTATAGTAAAAAACTACGTAGCGAAGGAATCAGTTGAATTTTGCTCTGAGTATTTGTCCAACGCGGACCTAATAGGGTTACCAACGAGCGGGCTATTTACGGCAAAAGGACTATTCGTGGGCATCATTCACTAGTAAATCAAGATGAATGGGAAAAAACTTGTCTGTATGTTTTGCACAATGCTAACGAAGTGGAGCCTTTCATTGAGGTTCACATGACGGAATTAAGAGATGCGAATCTAAGAAAAATAAGATGTGAGAAGTGGATTCAAGATGAGCACAACTGGACATTTCGGGAGTAGATAAGAAAAGATTTTCATTGAAGGCTGGCCATTCCCAAGACTTAATGAAGCTAGCAAGAGGATCGTCAAGGATAGTCATAAGATATACATCGTACTTTGTCAATGACTACTCCTTCTACACTCGCGAAAGAGATAAGAAGCATCATATCCAAAATAGTAGTGTCAGCCTTTGTGTCGAGTCTTTGCATATTTCATTCGCAAATGACAATAACCCGATATACGGTTCCATGAACTACTTTGGGTTCATTGAAGATATTTGATAACTTGATTATTGCGGCTTACGGATAGCACTCTTTAAATGCAAGTTGGTTGACAATAATTTTGTTAAGATTGATAGAGACGACATGATAGTGGTGGACTTTAGGCGGTTGGGATACAAAAATGATCCTTTCATTATGGCGTCGTAAGCGGTACAAGTCTTTTACACAACGGATCCTAACAATTTAGAGTTATCTTTAGTTATGCCAATAAAGCCAAAAATAATCGGGGATGGCCAAAAAGATATTGAAGATTGCACCGATATTCCATCTTTCACAAATGAATTGCCACTGGTGGAGGAGATTGATGATTTGGATGATGATACCTCACACTTGCTTCGTTTAGATGTCAAGTGGACATGTGTTGAGAAGACCAAAAAAAAAAAAAAAAAAAAGAAAAAAACTTGACAGTGTTTTTTTTTTTCGTTGTATATAATTTATAAGTTGTATTAACTATGCTAATTATGCACAGTATATTTTTTATATATGCCTTTGTATGAAAGAATACAAGAATAGGAGTTATTAATGGGCTGGTTCATGCATAACACACAGGTGTGGCCACTATAGGATTATAGCTGAAAAAAACAATATTTTAAAAAATTTCTGATCATAATACCACGACGATTTTTTAAAAAAACTGACGTTGTATCTCGCAAACCACGATGGTTTCCAGGGGATTTTTTAAAAAAATAAAAAAATTTGGATACCACAACGGTTTTCTAGCAAAACCGTCGTGGTATCAAGCTACCACGACCGGTTTTGCTAGAAAACCATCGGGGTATCCCATGGCCACGACGGTTTTTTTGGTTTTTTTAATTTTTTAATTTTTGGTTTTTTTTAAATAAAAAAAGTAGCTATCACGAACAAAACCGTCGTGGTAGCTTGAGATACCATGATGGTTTTGCTAGAAAACCGTTGTGGTATCCCATGGCCACGACGGTGTTTTTGGTTTCTAATTTTTTTTTTAAATTTTTGGGTTTTTTTAAAAAAATAACAAAAGTAGCTACCTAGGATACATGACGGTTTCTACAAAAAACCGTCGTGGTATCCTAGCTACCACGACGGTTTTAGAAATCGTCGTGGTTTTCGGAAACTGTTCACGTGTATATTTAAGTGTCAAATTTTCTTCCTAAGTATAAAATCAAACTAAAAACCTCATTCCCTCTATTTCTCTTTCTCAATTTCAGCACTCTCCCTCATTCTCTTCTTTGCTTGCCGTGCTTCTTCCTTCCATATTCTCCCTCTTTGCTTTGTCTCTCTTGGCTCCCATTCCATTCTCTCTCTCTCCTATGCCGCGCCCATGCCGTCACCCACGCCATCACCCTCGCCCATGCCGTTGCCGTCACCCACGCCGTTGCCTACGCCAGTACTGATCGTGCCACCTGTACCCACACTCGAGTTCTTGGTAAGTCGACGTTTCTCTTTCACTCAAAAGTTTGTGGAAGTGAATTTGGTTGATTATAAACTTGTTTTTCGATGATTGTTGATTGTTGTTGGGATTTTGGGTGATTTTTTCCACGAAAATAAGTGTTGATTTTGCATGTTAAATTTTTGCATAGTACATGTTCAACAAAATGCCTATTTGAGTGAGACTTAGCTTTGGATTATTGTACAATGGTTGGGTGAGGCGACGGTTTACCAAATTTTCCGGAAAAAGTGTTGCCTTTGTGACTTATATGTTAGCATTTGACATGTTCAATATAATGCCTCTTTGAGTCAGAATTAGTTTTAGATTAAATTCAATTGTTTGGTTTATGTACGATTTGGCAATTATCCAAATAAATTGTTGATTTTGTGAGTTAAATTTCGCATATGACATGTTCGATAAAATGTCTTTTTCAGTTAGAAATAGTTATAGATTTAATTAAATTGCTTGGGTTATGCACAGATTTGGAGATTTTCCGGACAAATTGTTGATTTTGTGAGTTAAATTTTCGCATATAACATGTTTGATAAAATGCCTTTTTGAGTTAGAAAGAGTTTTACATTTAATTAAATTGCTTGGGTAAGACACGGATTTGGGAATTTTCCAGAAAAAGAGTTGATTTTGTGACTTATATGTTAGCATATGATATGTTCGATAAAATGCATCATTGATTAGGTTGTGTGCCATTTCCGTAATTAAGTAAAGTATATGTTTAGTTGCATGGATTTGTGATGATTTAATGTATGCTTTCATTTGCTTTTTATGTGTTTGGGTGCCATGATTTTATAATGATTTAATGACAAAGATTTTTTGTTTTTTAATGTGTTTCGGTGCGGAGTTGCTTTAGAATAATTTAAAATGTCGCAAGATCACGAGGAGGAATACTCAACTCAAACTCAAATTGGAAAACCACGACAAACCAATACACCTAGATTTAATCCCGATGAAGATGGTAAACAAAGAGCAACTCTTATGAGAAGAGTCCACCAGGTTAGGATAAAGGGAGAATGAATTAAAGTTTCGTTTGACGTGAAAGGGCAATCATTAGGGAAGGAAGGAGATGAATAACAGAGTTGGATTGGAGTGCTTGCTCGAGAGCACATACCCATTTGGATATCTGACTTTAGAAATGTCGATTTAGCCCCGAGGAAAGAAAGAGTGTGGGTGGAAATCCTAACTTCTTTCACCGTAGAACTACCATTTAAAAAACAAGCTTTAAAGTCATGTGTAGAGTCAGCGAAAAATTTTAAATATGATATTTACCAAGCTTTTGTCAGGGATCATATTGATGAAGAAAATGTGTGGCAACGACCGCCAAAAGTGATTTACAATTACCCAAGCATCAGCCAGAATGATTGGGAAAAATTCATTGAGTATTGATGTACCCCGGAATTTAAAGACTATCCAACAAGAAAGTGAGATAAGAAAGAAGAGTAAATAGGGATCAATTGGGGGCCGAGACGGATATAGGAAATGCGACCAACCTCATGTATGTGAATTACTTGGACAGAATGTGTAATTGGTTGAACTTCCAATTTCTTCATTTATCTTTACTAACGGTAATTATTAAACTGCAGTTCAAGAAGATGGAAAAATGGACAGAGCGGCATACTAGGTGGCTGGACATGAGTGTCAAATCCGATGGAGAGTTCAAGAATGAAGGATTTAAAATTATTACCGATGCAATAGTAAGTTTTTGAATCCATTTAAAATATATTCATCCCGTACACTCCTTTATGTTTACGAGTTCATAACATATTATCTAATTGTTACAGGATGACTTCAGTGAACAAGAGACACAAGGAAGTTTCGAATCTGTGGGGACAAATGACATATTGACCAAGGTATTAGGCAATGCCGAGCATTCGGGTCGGATTTGGGGTCAATCTAAGTTTGTCAAGAAGTCACAATACTTCAACCTTGTGTAAAGTTCAAGGGAAAATCTTGAAGTTCGGAGATGAAATGATAGCTTGTTGCATTGGAAAGAACCGTACAGGAACTTTGTGCGAAGCACGTTATCAACCGAGAGACTATGGCCGAGGAGATGACCACATCGACTGTTGATTAACACAACAACTTCAAGGCTAGTTACACTCTAAAGAAAAAAGATGCTAGGCCGTCGGATCTGAAGCCCATGCCGAGCGCAAGTAAGGAATGATAGCTCTTTATTCCTGATTTAGTTAACGGAGCAGATGTACTTGTTGTAATCGACAGAGTATACATGGATTGTGTTCCAACCGACACAGTCGATGGGATTCCTTTAGGAGAGGAGAATACGAGTAACAATTACAGTCCCAAAACTAAAACATGCACTCCTACCTATTCCGACGAATGAAGCCACATGTATTGAAGAAGCTGTCGGTGGTTTGTTGCTTGGCCGAAAAGATTACTCGTCGTTCAAACAAGTTTGAGCCAGGCAAGTCCGGTCCCAGTCATGCTCCTGACCAAGAAGCTGAGGGAAGCAAACGAACCAAAAAGAGAGTAGGGAGGAAGAAAATACAGTCACAACCGGAGGTACAACAATAATCAGCGTAACAAGAACTACCTTCATTCGACTTTAGTGAAATTCCCTTCAAATTGAGTCCTTTGACATATTACGCACAAAGTTCCATACGTGATGGTACCAAAATAGTGTGCCCACTACAACAGTTCGTTATTGGTGATGACATGCCCATATATATTGGGTTTGAAGATGTATACCATTTCATAACATTTAAAGAAATTAGTACAAATAGCATAATTATTTACATTAGGTAATACATTTATCCTTAAACAATTTAATTATTTATCCTTCTTAATCTTATATATGTTGTTTTTACGTAACAAGTGTGCCTAATTATTTTACAGATACTTAGCATATTGTTATGCAAGAACATGTATGGATTAATGGTATGAGTTTATTTCTCCAGTCCTTATCTCACCAGTTCAACAGAATGTAGATCGTGCAGCCTACGTTCGAGAGAGGGCCGAATATATTCTACGGACCTTAAGAAACACAACAAAGGGAAAGCGGTTTCTCATGCCATATAATAGCGGCCAACATTGGATCTTGGCAGTTATTGATCCGTGGGAGGACTCGGTCTTGTATTTTAATCCTCTAGAAAACGAACTGGATGATGATTTAAAAGACCCAATTACGACGTAAGTATTCTTTGATGTTCATATCTCTGATTAGACATAAAATAATTGTTGTTGTAATTGTTTTGAAATTTGTCGAATTGTTAGGGCACTTAATGATTGGAAATTGTTGGTGGGAAGAGGAATAAGACAGCGACGCAACTGCCAGACGTTGATTGATTCTATTCGATATCCAATATAGGAAGGTTATGTAAAATGCGGTTATTTTGTGTTAGCTTTCATGCGAGAAATAACATTCACTGTTGATGGACTAGCCGTGCTTCAAACCAAGGATTTTTATGCTGATGCTGACATGAGTTTGGATAGGTAAGAGTGAGCTACATTTGTCATACGGTTTATACAATATTGACTAAAAACAATAAATAAAATTTTTACTCTCGTTATATTAATTATTGTATATTGTGATCCAGGTAATTATAGATTATTTATAAAAATATTATTGACTGTGTAATAATGTATTAACACACGGGATTTGCCACCTGTGGGAAATGAAACAAATTAGCAAAATTTTTTTTTGATACCTACCACGATGGTTTTTAATGTAAAACTATCGTGGTATGTTCTTAAATTTCCACAGATAGGCCCTATTTTTGCTCAATACACGATGGTTAAAAAACCATCGTGGAATTTGAAAAGATTTCACGACAGTTAGAAAACTATCATGAAAGTGTTACCATGACGGTTAAAAACTATCTTGGAATCCACATTCTGTAGGAGTGTTTCTTTCCTTAGGGCTAAATCGGCACTTCTAAAGTGATATATCCAATTGGAATGTGCTATAGAGCAAGCACTCTAATCCAACTCTGTAATTTATCTCCTTCCTTCCCTAATGGTTGCCCTTTCGCGTCGAACGAAACTTCAATTCGTTCTCCATTTGTCCTAACAAAATGAACTCTTCTCCTAAGAGTTGCTTTTTATTTACCATCTTTATTGAGATTGAATTTAGGTGAGTTGGTTCATCGTGGTTTTCCAATTTGAGTTTGAGTTGAATATTCCTCATCGTGATCTTGTGACATTTTAAATCAATCTAAAACAACTCCGCACTGAAACACATTAAAAACAAAAAATCTTTGTCATCAAATCATTATAAAATCATGGCACCCAAACACATAAAAAGCAAATGAAAGTATACATTAAATCATTGTAAATTTGTGCAACTAAACATATACTTTACTTAATTGTGGAAATGACACAACCTAATCAAAGAGGCATTTTATCGAACATGTCATATGCTAACATATAAGTCACAAAATCAATCATTTTTCCGGAAAATTCCCAGATCCGTGTCTTACCCAAGCAATTTAATTAAATCACAACAACAATCAACAATCACTGAAAATCAAGTTTACAATCAACCAAATTCATTTCCATAAACCGTGCTGTGAAAGAGAGACAAAACACTTACCAAGTACTTGAGTATGGGTATGGGTGGGTCGATCGGTAGCAAATCTAGCATAAGTGGATCGATTATCTTGGAGCATATTGGATTGAAAAATGAGCATAACTTCGTAATTGTATATCTCACATCTTTCGTTTAAACTCCTCGCAATGCAAGAGGTAATAATTATTGCATCAAGATATGACAATCATGTGTTTTCATTTCAATGAGCCTCAAATCCTTCATCAACACTAATCTTTTGAAGTTGGAAGAGTACCTACTTGGCACTTTCACGGATGCAAGCCATTCACAAAGCTTTCTCTTTTCTTGTCTTGATAATATGTGCTTTGCCGGAGGTAAGTATATGTCATTCGATCTTTTGTCAGGGAGTAAATTTGGTCTAATCTTCATCTCTGTAAGATCCAATCGTGCCTTTTCACCATCTTTAGTTTTGTTTGGAATGTCAAGCAACGTGTCCACTATCGATTTACAAACATTTTTCTCAATATGCATAACATCTAAGCAATGACGAACATAAAGTGGCTTCCAATATAAAAGTTCACAGAAGATTGACTTCTTCTTCCAAGTTCCATCCACAATTGGAGCCTGACATTTTCTTTTTCCCAAAACTACTTTAACATCTCTAACCATCTCAAACACATCTTCGCTAGACAAAATCCGAGGAGCGGTTCTTTCTTCGGTGTTACCATCAAAAGCCTTATTTTATTTGCGGTATCGATGATGTTTTGGCAAGAATCTCCTTGACCAAGTAAACGGTTTTCTTACCATTCTTCAACCGGATGGAAGATGTTTCCTTCATACAAACTGGACAACCTATAGAACTCTTCACAGAATAACCAGATAGGTTGCCAAGTGTAGGAAAGTCATTAATTGACTAAATCAATGTTGCACGAAATTAATCGTATCTTGACGGTAACAGTCTCTAACTTGGAAACTATATTCCCACAGGCTTTTTAGGTCATCGATTAATGGTGCCAAGTAAACGTCATTGTCATTTCCCGGTTGTTGAAGGCCCTGAGATCAATAATGTCAACATCAAGAACTTCCGCTTCATGCACAATTCTGGAGGGAGATTGTAGTTGACAAGTATGTCTGGTCAGGTACTATGCTGACTGCTCATGTTACTATGTAGGTTCATTCCGTCCGTCGATAAACCGAGATGTAAATTCCTTGGTTCTGTACTAAAATCTGGATGATTGTCATCAAAGGTCTTCCATTATAGTGTGTCGGCCTGATGCCTAAGTTTGCCCTCGTCAAGATGTTTATCATGGTGCCATAGCAAATTCTTAGCATGCTCGGCATTACGTAATGAATGACGCAAATTTGGAGCTAGTGGAATGTACCATTACACTTTAACCGGCACTCATTTTCTACTATTCGATGACATCTTACCCTTCTTCCATCTGGGTTCGTTATAAACTGGACATTCATCTAAATTTTCATATTCTTTCCGGTAAATGACGCAATCATTTGGACAAGCATGTATCTTTTCATATTCCATTCTCAAAGTGCTTAACATCTTCTTCTTCGTACATACTAGGTGGCACTTTGTTATCACCTGGTAGAACACCTTTTAGAAATTCTAAAAGAGTCGTGAAACTAGAATTCGTCCACCCTCCCGACGCTTTCATATTCCATAATTTAACCAATGCCCCTAATTTCCTATATTTTGTACACCCGACATACAAAGGTGTTTCGACATCATTAATCATTGCCTCGAATAACTCCGGACTGTGCACAAAGTTTTCTTCCAAATAATTTATCATATTGAACATATTATCACCAACGTCTTCCTCCACAATAAGCTCTTTATCTTTAGTACTCGTCGATGTATATTTAATATCAAAAAAATCTTCGCCATGTAAATACCATGTTTAGTAAGAACAAATAATCCCATAAGCGTGCAAATGCCCTCTAACATCATCAATGGAAGGAGATCTATGATTACCATAAATTTGACACGGATACAGAATCTTATCATCTTCATGTGAGCTTTGAAAAATGACAAAAATTCTTCAACACCATCTTCATATACTTTAGACAATTGATCAAACCATATCCATTTCCTATCAATGATTTGTAAATCCTAAATAAAAAAATTAAAATACTTAGAAGTTATAGTACTCAATTTTAACATGCATATATATCATTTTCATTAATTAACACCGGCCCATTAATTGATCAACAATCAAAAATCGAAAAAACATAACAAAGCTAATTAAAATACAAAATCATCTAAAACCATAATTAATTAAGTCTAAATACCGGGGAAAAATAAACATTTCTTGATCACTTAATTTAGCACCATTGCACAATTTAACTCTATATGTATCCCAAAACATATATATATATATATATATAAACACCTTATAAAATCATACAAATCAATAATATTATTAATACTAAGGAAAACACAATAATAAGAAGATGTTAATTAGTTATCATTTCCATAGATATTATATTGATGGATATGGTAGATGGTGGTGGTAACGTCTCGTGGTGTACTGATTGTTTTCGGAGTGATCTGTTCTTATTTTGGGATATGCAGAGTTATTGATGTGAAAAATTGAAGGCAACAACGCTCGGCGTTTTGTCTAAATTTTTCGTGAATTTTGCATGACGGTTTTTTAAAAACAGTCATGGAAGTTCAGGCTTCCACGACCATTTCTAGAAAACCGCCGTGGAAGTATGGCATTCCACGACAGTTTTCTTAACTGTCGTGGAAGCTTCGACTTTCATGAGAGTTTTCGGAAACTTTGTTCCACTCCGTGTTTTTACCGCATTTGCCACGATGGTTTTTTTTAAAAACAGTCGTGGAAACTCTATCGTGGAATCCACATTTTGTAGTAGAGCCTTTGCCCTATTATTGTTTTAGGTATTTGTTTCTTAGTTGTTCCAAGACAAACGTAGATACTCTTTTTTCCTTTTTTGGTTTTTTGGCCCGGTTTTACATGAAAGGTTTTTAATGAATTCTATTTTAGAATATGATTTTCAAAGACATGGTTATGGCTGATCCTTTTGGCATAAGATTATGCTTGTTCTTGTCTATATCAGTTGGTTATTCAGTTGTTCTCTTATGGGTAGTTATTATTTATTTTAGTATATGAGTGGAGTGCTTAGCATGGAGATGAGGTTGCTTGTAGGTGCCAACCTAGTTGGGATGTGTTAATTTTTCCTGATGTTAGTTGTTCTTTACCATCGTTTAAATGAAAAAAATAAAAAATCTTTATCTAAACAATTACAAACCATGACGACAGAGGAATTAGAGAACGAGCTAAGTGCCTTGTGGTCCTTTTGCGGAGATCATGGTTCGATTGAAGTGGGCAGAATTTCTGAATAGGTTTATTCAATATAATGGATATGCAAATAAAAATACTATAATGGATATGAAATGAAATTTCAAGGGGTGTTATATCAATATTTTTATTGAAATATACTTATGATTAATTTTGAAATAAGTAAGATATATAATAGCAAATTTATTTACTTTTGGAAGGGTGTGACAATAAAAGCACCCATTTACTTATTAAGAGTTGAAAACACACCTCTACTTTGATAAGTAAACTTATGAATGGAAATGAGAGATATATAGTTCTTCCATTTCCTATTTAATTTTGTTTAATCTTGACTTAGGAAATATACATACATATATATACATACATATATATATATATATATGTATAGTTAGAATTTGGGCAGCAACTCTAAGTTAGTTGAAGAATATACTATTTTGTTGTGTGCTTACTAACAAAACGTGGAAGATATTCCATTTTGTCACCAAATATATGTTTTCTGATTATTGTAATTTCCTACAGCTTGCTTGTTGGTTCATTTGCTTTTGCTGTAAAAACGAAATAAGTAGGAAGTGGTGTTTGAGAAATTGATTATGCAGAACGACATTTCGCAAGAATGCAAAGCTTCAAGCTAATTCCTTCAGATGAGAAAAGAAAAGAAAAGAAGAAGAAAAAAAAAGCTTCTAGCTAGTGCTAATTAGCCAATAGATTAATTTTCGGATAAAAGTTTTGTTATATGTTTTTGAAATACTAAATGTTTGTCTATTAAGAAGTTGCTCGTTTAGGGTGTGTTATTTTGGGTATATGGGGGAGAAAAAACTTTCTTTCTTATTCTTTTCTTTTACTAATGACAAAATTAGTTACAATTTAGAGAAATAATAGTTTGTTTTTTGGTCATTTAATGTGAGAGTTTTTCTTGTAGTAAAAAATTTTAAATTATAAATGTTGTTTTAAATGTGAATTGAGGAATGTGAGTAGAATGTACTATTATAGGTTTAAATGTTGTTATTATATTTATTAAAAGAAGATTTCTTTTTCTAACCCACACCATCAACGTACGATTATATTCTTAATATTTGTGTGGATGTGCTCAAGAGAATCGTACCAACTTGCATTCTCATAAATTATAGGGTTTTTACGATGTCAAATCCAATTCAATATGAGAACCATATATCTTAATTAGCTGTATACATGTACGAGTATATAAGCTCTATAGTATATATGTGTATACACTTAATTAAAGGGGTGGATAGATTGGTAAAGGAAGGTGATGTCATTCTTAATCTCTTCTTTTATCCATCTAAATTCGAATCCCCATGGAACTCTCGTAAGACCCCGCTTCAGCTTTGACAGTGGTAGCATTAGGTTGGTGACGTTCTGGATAGGATCTAGGTTTGATGACTGAAGAGGCTAGATTAAAAGTTCATCTCTTCTTTATCATACCCAGAAAAGTTAATCTTACCTGTAGGGCTAAAATTTGGGTGACGATGAGGCCACTACCAAAGCCATTTTCCTACCAAAACTCCCTTTAAAAAAAAAAAAAAAAACCACATACCAGAACTAATAGCCTGGACTTCTATGTTTTCCTATTGGATTAGGAATGCTTTTTCTTTTAAGTGTGGAACCATATGTCAGTCTCATTATAGCATCTTTAATACGATGATAAATTGTTGTCTATGATAAATTTTGATATTTACATGAAAAAAGTGCTTTTTAATAATAGCGTGTTATAATTAATGTCAAATTTTCATATGCTAGACTTTGTGACAAATTTAACTCAAGATATAAAGTGTTAATTTATTTAGATATTAAATATTTACATTTTTTAATTTATTTAGATACTAAATATTTACTTTTACAAGTTTTAAAGCATAATAAATGATTAATATATATATATATATATATAATTATAAATAGCGTTATGTATTGAAGCATAAAATAACACATGTTATTTTTCAAATTCCTTTATTACATATATAATATTGAAATAAATAAATGCATTGGAGATTGTTTTTATGTGTATTAATTATTTGTTGGTTAGCCGTAGTTTGGCCTCTATTTGTAGTTGGTTGTACCTTGTTGTACTTAAGAGCCAACTTGTTTTTTTTTTTTTCCCTGCAAATATATTTATGTATATATACACACGTATATTGTCAAACAAATCCCAACTGTACTTAGAGGGATATGCAAACAAAACAAAATAATGGATATGAGAAGAATTTAGGATGAACAATAATATTTTTAAATAGGTATTGTCAATTTTGAAATTGCTAAGGTATATAATTAATAAGCAAATTAAAAAAAGAAAATTTCAACAAATTTTTTAGAAGGGTATGAAAATATAATCACCCATTTACGTACTTATATATATATATATATATATATATACATACATGTATATATATGATGAGAGGGAACTAGATTTGCAGTCATTTATATAATCACTCATTTACTTATTAAGAGTTAAAAATACACCTCTAATTTGATAAGTAAAGTTTGGAAATGAGATATAGTCTTCCAATTCATCTTTAATATTTCAATCTTGGCCTAGAGAAATATATGTATATATAGTTAAAATTTGAGTAGAAACTCTAAGTTAGTTGCAGAATGTAGTCATGTACTATTTTCTAATATATTCTAAACACGATGTGCAAATTCCATGTAGTCACCAAATTTGTTTTCTGATATTTTTTGTAATTTCCTACACCTTGCTTGTTTGGTTTTGTTAAAACGAAACAGATGTACATACAAATATAGATTTGAAATTCTAACATAAATAAGAAACTCGAAACATATTAAAAGTCTATACACAAATGATAATAAATAGGTTAAAGAGTGTAATTGTAAGAGTTTGAGCTTGTGATATCATATTCTAATATCATGTTAGTTTATTAATTCATTTCAAAAGTTTAAGTTATTCGAAGGTGGCTATTAATAATTTTATATTCCAACTGGAAGTGGTGTTTGAGAAATTGTTCATGCAAAATGGAATTTCTCAAGAATACAAAGCTTCAAGCTAATTCAGTTAAAAAAAAAAAAAAAAAAGAAGCTTCTAGCCAATAAAATTATTTTCAGATAAAGTTAGCATTGACAATAAATTTCAATATCAACTACGCGTACCTGTTGAGCCCACAGCTCTAACTGAGACTTTCTGAGTAGACAATCCCACTTGTCAACTTGATTATACCAATTAAAGTTCTCCTTATAATAGTACTGGTATGATATATGACACTGTCAGTCGTTAAATCTAATGCGTATTTTAATTTCTTAGGAAAAATTTATGGTAAATATTTGAGAATTTAGAAACAGATTATTTTCGCTTTTTTTTTTTAATTTTTAATCACAGTTGATCAATATAAGACAGCTTGCAAGATATCTTAAGTTCTCGGCTTAATCGTGCGTGGGATCTTATAGATCTTCTTGAGTCGACTCTAAAAATCTAGAATGAGTTTATCAGATTTTTAATTCACTCACGGATTTGATGATATTGAAGACATTTAAACTCCAAAATAGTATTCCTAAAGCTCCTAGAATTCTTGAGGTTCAATGGAAAAATTCTACTCCGGGATGGATTAAGACGGTATAGTTAATGGTACTCCGGATATGGCAGTTTGCGATGGCATCTTTCGCACTTGCAGAGATTTCTATTAAAGTTGTTTTACTTAGCCTTTAGTTAGTCTTCATGCATTTGAAGCCGAGCTTATTACTACTACAGAATGTGGATTTCATGATCGTTTTTAAAGAATGATCATGAAAAGTACGTCAAAATATGATACGGAACTGGATTTTTGAAAACGGTCGTAGAAGCCGAAACTTCCACGATCGTTTTTAAAAACGGTTGTGGAAGCATATAGATTCCATGATCGTTTTTGAAAATGGTCGTGGTATCCTCTTTTTGTATTAGTGATATTTGCAGCCAAAAAAATAAAAAGAGAGAAAAAATAGCATCTATACTATTTTGAACAGTGCAGCACTACATCTAGCACTACACTGTTCCCCAACTCTAAAAATTGAGTCGGGGATAGCGTGGGTTGGAGCAACAACCCAGCACCAAATTGACATTTAACGCCAGAATGAAGTTGAATTGAAGTTATCCTAAATATTATCACTAATATAATATGAGTTTCATATGTGGATCGATCTCACGTTGTGAGATCATTTTTTATTACAAGACGGTACTTAACCACACAAGTGTCATATAACATTGTTACAACAAAAGCAGATCTTTTCATACGATCTCCAAACTATAGATATATAATATCGTTAAGTTCAATATATTAACAACACGAGTTACTTAAATTGCTTTAATAGCAACGCGAGTTACTGTACATCATTTAAAACAAAACAGAAAAACACTAGAAAAAAGTTTGGTAGTAATATAATAATTGTTATAAAGCAAATAGTACGTATTATCCTCTGTTGACATACACACAGTGGTACTATTTGTCAACTTGGAAAGAGGCAAGAATTTTCTCAAGGAAGCGATTGTAGACCAAGGGTCATTCAAGGTGGACAAGGTGGCCTGCTTTCTTTATACAGAGTGAAGAGTTGTTTTTTCACCTAAATTCCTGCATAGATAAGTTATTGGCTATATTCATTTAAAAAGTTTTTATGATAAGATATTTTATTTTATACAAACAATTATAACAACTTTTTTTTTTTATCAGATTCATCTATGATCGAAGCAGTTTTGTGTGTCACGTTATCAATAGTAATATTTTATACTGCTAACTTCTTAGTGGAAAATATTTTATGTGATTACTTATCCAGTATAAAAAATTATAAAATATAATTTACATTTGATTCGTTAATTAGATATGAAAATTTTAAATTAGAGTCGATTGATTTTTAAAAAACTAGTTATAAATTTTATTAATTTAAAAAAATAAACAATAAAAATTGATATGAAAAAATATAATTTAGTTAAAGTTAAACTCAAGTACCAAACAAAACCATAATCTGATATACCTTTAAAGTTGCAACTAATTGTTTTATGAGTTTGGAAATATATATTTATATACCTGTACGGCTTCTCTCTCTATATATATATATATTAATTGTCCAAGCAAACGAGCAATTAATGCCAGATGAAAAAACCAAAAATGATTCGTACTCATACATATTGCTAAAAAGGGAAAATGGACTATGATTTTAGCTGTCCAACAAATTTATTTCGTAAACCTAAAGCATTCTTTCTTTTTTAAGGATAGCTTGAGAAAAATTCCAACTTTCGGAACAAACTATAAACAGATGGGAAAAAAAAAAAAAAAAACATCAATTCCATATGGACAGAACTTTCTTAAAATTAGAACTTTAAAAAATTGTTAAGAAATACCTTCAAATAATGTCCGTAAGCCCAATCTGGAAGCCATGGCCTTTTGCGAATAACAAATCCCAAAAGAACTTTCAAACCCTCAACGGTCTCCGGCAGCAACAGCTCGGGCCATGACCCGACCGGAACCCTCTCAAACACTGCCTTGCTTTGTGATTCCGTGGCTCCAACGTTGGAGTTGGACAGCACCAAACACCTCACCACTTCGGATCGGACTCCGCCATCTTTGACCCGACTATCCCGCCGTAACTACATCCGACCACGGTGCAGCTCTCCACGCCGAGCAATTTCAGGCCCTTCGCCAAGCACGCGGCGTGGAATTTGGGCCACCGGTTGGGGCTATCGGTGGTGGAGCCGCCAAAGAAGAGGAGGCCCGGCAGGAAGACTGAGTACTTTACGGCGAATGCCATAATCTGGGGGAGCCACGTGAGCGCCCCAGTTCCAGCAAAGCCATGCAGAAAAACCAAACTTGGCTTGGTTGCAAGTTATATATTTTGTTTGTAAAAGCTGCAAGTGGTGTATTTTGTTTCCCTATCTTTTTCTTTGATTATCGGTTTGGCTTTTGATATTCATAAATCATAACGTTACCAGTTCTATATTGCCTTCTGGTTTTATTAAGTATCCGTACATAATTTTTTTTTTAAACTTCAGTTATACCGGTTTGCCTTATTACATATTTTCATATTGCCGTTTGTGATTTATAGTTGGATTTTGCTGTTATATATTATATTATTGAAAAAAAAAATTGTGTTTCTAAAACGTATGTTTGGTTTTTTCAGAAAATGGAAAACAATTCAAACAATGTCGACATGACTGCTGAGAACATGACCGTGGGTCAAGTTCCATCCGCTTCTGTGGCACGAGTGCCTACCTCTGCGGTTCCGGTTTCGGTTCCTGTGAACCATGGAGAGAAACCGGAGAAATTCAGTGGGATGAACTTTAAGAGGTGGCAGCAAAAGATGTTGTTCTACCTAACAACCTTGAATCTTGTGAGATTCTTGACTGAAGAAGCTCCTGAATTTAAAGAAGATGAACTCGATGTTCAAGTCATTAGTGCTATTGAAGCATGGAAACATTCTGATTTTTTGTGTCGAAACTATGTTTTGAATGGTTTGGCAGACTCTCTATACAATGTGTATAGTATGAAGAAAACAGCTAAGGAGTTATGGGAGTCTTTGGACCGCAAATATAAGAGCGAGGATGCCGGCCACAAGAAATTCATGGTGGGTCGATTCCTTGAGTATAAGATGGTGGACTCCAAGACCGTTATCAGTCAAGTTCAAGAGTTTCAATTGATCATACATGAGATTCATGCCGAGGGGATGATCATAAGTGAATCTTTTCAAGTAGCATCCATCATTGAGAAGCTACCCTCTGCATGGAAGGACTTCAAGAATTATTTGAAGCATAAGCGAAAGGAGATGAACGTCGAAGAAACTTATTGTTAGGCTTCGGATTGAAGAAGACAATAGAGGTTCTGAAAAGAAGAATAATATGGATATGGCTAAGGTAAATGTGGTAGAGCACGATCAAGGCTCCAAGTTCAAAAAGAATAATTCTGGAAAAATGTCCAAGTTGGGACCAAAAGGAGGAATTTCCAAAAAGCAGAAATTCCAAGGAAAATGCTGTAATTGTGACAAGATGGGTCACAAATCAGCTGATTGTAGATTGCCAAAGAAGAAGAAGAACCACGAGGCTAATGTGGTGGATGACGTCACACAGAATGTGTCTGACATAAGCCTTTCTGCCTAACAAGCATGGTGTTCGCTTGGAATTGAGTCAGATAAAGTTGTTTTATGGAAGAATGAAATGTATGACAGAAAAAGTCTATGTAATAGATTGGCTTTTAATGCCAAGAAATATTAATAAAGTTAATAATTCTTCCGTTTATTTACTTGAGTCTTCCAATTTGTGGCATGGTAGACTAGGACACGTTAATTATGATACTTTACATAGATTAATTAACTTGGATCACATACCCGCTTTCTAAATTGATTTCAAACATAAGTGCAAAACTTGTGTTGAAGCGAAAATGACAAGGTCATCTTTCCAAGGAATTGAAGGAATACCGAACCTCTTGATTTGGTTCATAGTTATGTGTGCAATCTAAAATTCATACAAACAAGGGGTGACAATAAGTATTTTATTACTTTTGTCGATGATAGCACGAAATATTGTTATGTGTATTTGCTAAAAAGCAATGATGAAGCTATAGAGAAATTTTCTCTCTATAAAAATGAAGTTGAGAATCAACTCAACAGAAAGATTAAGGTGTTAAGAAGTGAACGTGGTGGTGAATATAAGGTATCGTTTGGTAAATTTTGCGCGCAATATGGAATCATTCACGAGGTCACACCACCTTATTCACCTTAGTCAAATGGTGCGGCTGAAAAAAAAAAAACTGCACCTTGAAATATATGATGAATGCAATAGTAATAAGTTCTGGGTTACCTTAGAACATGGGGGGGGGGGGGGGGGAAGGCATTTTGTCTGCTAATTACCTTTTAAATAAGGTACCCCGAAAGAAAGAAGATAAGACCCCATACGAGTTATGAAAATGTAAGAAGCCTTCTTACAAATATTTACAAGTGTAAGGGTGTCTTGCTAAAGTGGCTACCTAAGAAGGTGAAAATAGGTCCGAAAACAATAGATTGCATTTTCATTGGCTATACACATAATAGTAGTGCTTATCGGTTTCTTGTGTATAATTCTAAAATCCCTGATATATATACACAAAAACACGATTATGGAATCAAGAAATGCATCGTTCTTTGAACATGTATTTCGTGCAGGTCTAAAGATAGGCCGAGTTCATCCAAAAGAACATATGAGACTATTGTTAAGAATAGTGGGGACCAAGAACAAATTATTGAGTTTGAGGATGAACTTAGACGAAGCAAACAAGTAAGGGTAGAAAAAGTTTTTGGTATAGATTTTCTAACCTATTTGCTATTTGCACCTGGAAAGGAAGGGCTCATAACAATATGCATAATAGTAAGTCTAGACATATATGTCGTAGACACAATACCATTAGACAACTACTCTCAACAGGGGTTATCTCTATTGATTATGTGAAGTCAAAGGATAATATTGCGGATCCACTAACCAAAGGGTTAAATAGAGTGTTAGTTGATAAGTCATCGAGGGGAATGGGACTAAAGCCATAAAAAATTAGGTCAATACAACGGAAACCCAATCTAGTTGACTGGAGATCCCAAGATCTAGGTTCAAAGGGACAATCTAGTTGTAAAGACCAAGCTGGATCATTGTGGGGGTTCCTATGATGAAAACAGTGATACCCGTATGAGATAGGTTAAGCTATGCTTTTAATGATTCTTCAGCATCGGGAATCCAAGCGGAGTAATGTGGGTTACTCTTGATTAAGAAATCACCTATGTGAGAAAGGAGTGGGGCCGCTCCAAAGGAGAATTTTGTAAGGCTAAAATTCTTTATAAACTCTCGCAGAACCAGGCAAGATGTCCATGGCCAAAATGGACATAACAGTGAGAATTGAATTATGTCAGGAAGATTCCTGTGTGAGATATATCATCGTTTACACAAACGACAGAAAAGTTCAAGGACATCATGTCTACTGGTCAGTCAGTAAAGTAAATATATTATCACAAGGGAAGGTTCAAAGGGTAACACCTACCTATCCTTTGCAGGTTTCAACCGTTGAACTCTATCACCAGGTCAAATCTTAGTGTCTCTAGATTTGTCTAGTGTTTCCTGTCCATTTCATTCATGTGGGGTATTGTTAGAAAAATGGCTTGTAAAAACCATTTTTAATGGTCATTTTGAGGCTTGAATTTGAGCGAGACCTACTTTATGATAGTTCATGGTGAATTCATGTTCTTCTCCGCAAGAAGATCGAAATCGAATTTTTAATACGCTCAAGATGATGAAATGGTGAATGAGAAATTGACTCATAAAATTGCACCAATGAAATTGGAAAAATTAGATAAAGGAAGTGAGGAAACTCTTGTCCCACATGGGAAATGTGTTACACTGAATTACCCACTCCGTGCAAGCTTTATTTTGCTATACAGTTTTAAATTGGGTTTTATTATTTATTTATTTTTTCCAATTTAAATTCATAATTGACCGCAATTACTCCATGAAGGTTATTGTTGCTAACCTTTAAGCCTCGGAAAATGTTTTCTAATCAATAGGAATAATACCATGATTTATTCTAAAAGCATGATAACGTTTATGACAACTGGTAACAGCCAAAGCGTTTGACTTCTAGAAAGTTAAGGCCATTAAAGCCTTTGTAAATGGCTGAAACATTTGGCTGGTTTTGGCTAGTTGCGCAACGTTTGGTTTCTAGAAAGTTAAAGCCATTAAAACCATTATAAATGGCTGACCGGTTGATTCCTCATATGAATGCCTATAAATTGGCATCCTTTCTTAGTCGAAAAAGATACATGAAAAATACTAGCGTCCTTTTCTTTCTTAGTGATCTGAGTCTAGGAGTCTTAAGTGATAGAGTTTGGACATTTTTTCAATTTTCCGGAAGCTGTAACGTGGTGCTCTGTTACCGCTTGTTAACCGTTGTATCCTGGGAAGCAGACGCCGATCGATCTTCAAGCACCGACGGTGAGGAGGCGAATCTGTTTTAAGGAAACCGTGTGACATACGGGCCTCGGTGTTCTTCGATAATTTATGTTATCTTGTATTATTATGTAATTTTGTTGCCAATGAATTTCGTGTTTGTTCATTCCGATATTTGTTCGTTGTCCTATTTTTCATATTTTGCTAACAGATCTGACACGTCATTATTGACAGTGGGCTTGACGGTTATGAGGGATATCTTTTGTAATTCTCGTTAAGCACAAACAATGAACGATGATAGAGAAACAAGGCCTGGACCTTGTAAACACACCATTCGTGACTTATGTTAGATTCGATATACGCCAAATCAGATATGGACTGATCAATTCAACATTTGAATCGAACGATCATAATTCGTGATGGAACGAATTAAGTTGTAAGTTGGGTCTGGCCCAATTATACGAACGATCATCGTTCAGAATGAATGAGACAATATCATAAGCTGGGTCTGGTCCGAATATATGAAGATATTGTAGATTTGAAACGGAAGTTCATCATTTGATCAACAGACGTTTGAAGGCTAATAATGTAATGGCAAAACGAAGTCTAACCCCAACAGGTATCTTCAATTATGTTGACTGACTAATTATTACATAGCATCATGAGTCATCTTGTGGGCGTTTTATAAAATCTTAAAACTATATTCCGCTGCGTTTTCTGGCCCCAGGGGCAACCCAACATTGTTGATCTTTTTCTCTCCCTAGCAAGATGGTTCCTTGGCGGTTTTTGACTCGATAGGATAGCTAGGGCTATCAATTATTTCAACATGCATAAGCCATATCGGGCTACTCCAGATAAACTCACTTCCCAGGCTTTTCATTGGATGATGCTAATTGGTGGTTCAATGCCTCAGCTTTTGTGCATCAGCAGTTAATAGGGACATATGACAAGATTCCACTACTACGTACCCCGTAATTAGCTGACATTGCAAGAAATATGAAGTCTAGTCTTTTTACTACTGGAATTTGCTAGAAAGTTCTTAACAAGACATATTTAAGTATATTCTCAAGATGCAGATCATGGCCTAATCATTTGAGACTGATTTGTGGCTATTGTTGCTTCTGCTTTGCTTTTGAACTTCTTTTGATCATTTGTTTTCTTTTTCTCTCCCCCTCCAGTTCTTGGGATGCCTTTTATTCTTTTCCCTTTTTGGTTACAAACCATATCTTAGTAAAATCAATGGTTACAAACCATATTTTAGTAAAATCAATGGAATCGCTAAATGATAAAAGGTACTAAAAGGATGTCAATCTGATCAGTATGTATTAGTGCACCTACTGAATCCCATTTCTATGTAGTAATTTCACTTGAGGTTACAAACTGTCTGCTACTGCCTTTTTTTGACTGCATATTGTCATTACCAAAACATCTAATACTGACATTTGCATGCCGTATTATACTTTCAACCTTCAAGAGGTCTACATGAGCTGAACTATAGAATAAAATTTTCTTTAAAAAAGCAAAATGTTTTGAGTGTACCATAGCGAAAATGGTACTCTTTCCACAAAAAGTCTACTATTTTGTCCCGAAGAGTAGCTTTTTACAGTACAAGCAGTACTGCTATGGATATATAGTCAGTATACTATATATGTATATATATATCCACTTACTATATATAGATCAATAATAATTGTGAATCTTTAATATACATGATGGATTGAGTCCGGCAGTACATGCAGTGCGACAGACGTAATATCAAGATTAATAACATGCAGAGCTAACTCGCTAAAATATTATGTTTTCTATGATACATGTTAGTTATAGTAAAAGTTCTAAAATGTAAAATATTAGATATAAAATTACATAATATTACATGTAAATCAATTAATAATTACATAATTTTAAGAAGAAAAAAAAATACATTTGCTGGACTGTTACGGGTTGCCGGAATGGAGACTAATCATTTATTGTTTTTAATAATTCTGAGTCATAGTCTACATTTAGCACATAGATTTGAAAATTTGTTTTTAAAATGATTATGACTTAATTATTTAAAATTTCACTGTTTGAAATCTGCATCATTCATTTTCTCTCTATCAACACTAATCCGACAAGATTCTTTATTTGAACAAGAATTTTTTTAAAAAAATTATATTGTCAAACCTATTAATCAAACATCGTGAGAGTGAAAGAACAATGATTTGCTCCTATATATATGATCTCTTTGCCAAATCTGTTCCTCTCCTGTACATGGGGCATTTTAGATGTGGATACTTTTTTGTTAGGTTATGGGATTTCTATATGGTCTTCCATTTATTTATTATTATTTAAAAAAAAATACTCTCAAATTTTGAATCTAAAAATTCACATATAAATCCCTCTCATCTCACATGCTGATGAGCTTGCCCAAACGAGTTCAATTTAGAAACGCATTTGTTATTAAAATTTTACACGATCGAGTTTGACTAGCATTTATTACGTCTACCTGTAAAGTTAGAATGGTAGGTATACATACATAAATTCCTTCAATGCAACGCCTTTAATCGTGTTCTGGTGAAATGAAATAAATTGAAAGACACAAATACAGGAAGAGAGTTTAATAATTTAACCCCACATGCATATGCGTGGATGAGATTGCAACTAAATGAAGGATAAGGATTCTAACATAAAATAATAGCTTCTTCAATGAATAATTTATTTGACAACTTGTGGTTCCAATAAATTGAAGCGATCTAGCCAGTTAAATTAATAGTAGAGGAAATATACAAATAAGAACTATGCTCACGTTGGAACAAAGGTTTGAAAAGTTTATTATTATTATTATTATTATTTCAAAAATATTCTAATTCAACTTATATTTTTAATTGTTTTGAAATCCAGATACAATATTATAAATACACTATCAACATTTACAAAACAACAATATTCAAAGAGAATATCCAAACGTACAATTCATCTGATATCTACATGATAGAATATTGAACCAGAATATTGATTTAGAAAGACCTACTCTTTTAAGCAGTTTGGTTTTGAGTTCAAATTTGAATCGTGGTACTTTCAAATTCTATAACAAACCACTTTTAAACAAAGTTAGCTAATTAAAACTCGTAACAACATATTGATAAGGTTAATAACCTGGCATTTTTTATTTATGACTGTACAGAGTACGCTTCTTCTCGGGGTTCGCGTTCCCTGAGTTTGATAGTCAGATTGAGCGCGAACAAGATGTACGTTCAGCCAAATTTGATTTCCAGGTTCGAATTCTTCCCATTACAACTCGATACCGAAAGTCTATTTAAAAAGTTAGCTTGCCTCTGGTCCCTCTTTACATTGATCTTCAAGGAGAACAATATTTAAGCCCTCAAAGGGGGTTGACTCTTGTTTCTGAAATGTCTTGGTCTAATTTGGATGTAGAAAAGCATTAAAAAAATCAAGTAAAGAGAAAGCGTCAAATCCGGGTAATTTAATTTTGGAAAATTGGCAATCATGTATTTACTCGTTATTTTAATTATTTTTGGTCGTTTTGACTTAATTTCCGGTTTATTTTCTGTCCTATTTAAATAAGGACATCCTCTTATAATGAAACAACCCTAAAAAGCAATCAACATAAGAAAAAATGAAAAATAGACTCTCTTATATAATCAAGAGAGGCTTGTTACTTGTACATTTTCAATAAAAATTTATACATATCGATTATGAGTCCGAGCGAATATCACTACGAGGCTTTGCTAGGGTTTTAGCGGAGGAGAAGCATCTCAACAGGCACCCCGTGCTACCACGCTATCGTTCAGGCGCCAAATCATTGGCATGCACAGGGCCCCATGTGCATGCCTCAAAAAAAATTTTTTAAATAACCTATAACTTTGAATAAATTTCATAGTAGACCCTATAACTATAAAAATTTGATTTTAAAATTCCCTAATTATCCGTTATCCCTCTAATAAAAAATTCTGGTTTCATCACCGAACATCAGGAATCGCCAATATCATGGTGACCCATGTCCTTCAGAGGTAACAGAATTTTCTTGAGGCTGCTATTGTACACAAATGGTCGCTCTATGTGAACAAGATGGCCTGCGTTCTTTATGCCGTGCAAGATTGCTTTGTCCCCTAGCTTCCTGCAGTGATTTTAAAATTTTTAGCATCTCGTTATGAAAAGAGGGAAAACTTATGCTAGGAATTATACTTTTATCCTGCTAGTACTAGATTCTATATTATTTAAATATGAGATCAACTTTTTAATAATTTGATTTAGGATTAAAAGTAGCCTTTTGTGTCATGCTCTAAATTTTAATATGAACACTTACAAGTCATATTATTAAAAAGTTAATCTAATGACTAAAATAATCTACCAGTAAAGTAAAAATACAGTACTTATAATAAATTTTATTATTTAAAGTGAAGGAGAATTCTTGTTTTTGACACATCGAAAAGTTGACATACAATATCATGTCCTTGATCATTGCCAAGTTGAATATTTTGTCATCCTCTCCCACGAGAAAATGTATACTCTGTAAAAGAGAAATAAATAAATAAATAAACAGGTATCTCAATCTATGATAGTTATAGAGAGGCTACACATCTGAATTTACGATTTTCTGGATTTATTCTATAATTTGTGATCAATACGAGGGCCTAGAACCAGTAGATATTAATTAATATAGTTTCTACTGTAAAACTACTGATATTGCACTACTAATAATATGAACTGTAATAATTATATTCATTACATTTATTTTTTAAGAGTTTGATTTATGACTAAAAAATTTATGTATCTCATGTTGTGAATTTTTAACTTAAACACCACGTTATAAATTAAATTTTATCGATACTGCAAAATAAAAATCTCGCAGTAAAAGTTACTTATAATTAATTAACATTATAGCTAGTACTCAACTACTGAAAGTATATACTATATATATACCTAGGTACGGATATGTATGTATCATTTATTACAACGTTCCAGATTCCTCTTAAAACAATCAAATGTGGTGGAAAGAAATAACAAGTACTAGAAGTTCAAGAAGAACATCTACGTCTAAGTTTCCATGTGAATAAGTACCACTATTTAGCTACCACATAATAAATTTATGTTTTCGGTCTCGTCCCAGAAATATGAAGAATCTAATTTCAACAAGGCGTATTTATACCTGCCGGGAAAAGTTAGGAACGAAGAAGTCCTCGTCATTTATTACTAGAGCCTCTAGAAGTTCAACTTTCTCCTTTCTATTTTTGAACATGACCTGCGACATCAATTTAATCAGTACGATTACAAAAACAACAACAACAACAACAACAACAACAACAACAACAACAACAACAATAATAATAATAATAATAATACTTTTAGTCACAATATTTTCTTATAATACTTTGAAAAAATGTTATAAATTCTCCATGAATTTTATCACAAGTATCAATATGCCCCCTGAACTATAAAATATATCTATTGTTTCCTATGAACTCTAACATATATATTAAGTTGTCCCCTCAATTAGTTGTCGTTAGTTTTTCCGTAATTTTTAATGTCAAAATGACCATTTGAACTTTGTTTTTATATCAAAAAGCCCCTTGATCTTTATTATTTGAGTCAAAGTACCCTCTGATCTTTAATATTTATATCAAAGTGCTCCCTGAACTTTAATATTTGTATTTAATTGCCTCATCTATCTTATTTCATTTATCTAACATTATATAATTACCTAAATTTTTTAGAATAGGTTAAAACGATTATTTTTCAACTAAAAGAAAATGTATTTTTTTTCTGAACCACTTTTTCTTTTTAATTTTTTTATTTTAATTCAAATTTACATTCATTTTTATTTTCTTAAACAAAATTAATACACAACTTATGCTCATTATTTTATTATTCTAACATTACAATTTTTAGTCTAATTATGATTTATACTAAAATATGCAAACTAATCATTTTTTAAATTAAAAACTATAACTAAAAATGAGTATCAGAGTAAATTTACAATACTTATTCTCATTATGAGTTTAAATAAACACATAAATGAAATTCATTATAACTATAATTTCAAATTATATAAGCCAAGTAAACAGCATATTTGAAATCTAAATCTCGCAACTGAGTCTTACCAATTATGGTTATGCATAAATAAACTCATAATCCAAATAAACTTGAATTAAAATAATAAAATAAAAAAGTATGTTAAAAAGATGCATATCACTTTTATTATAAGAAATATATATATATATACATAATGTTAAATAATTAAAATAATATAAATGGAACAATTTGATACAAGTATTAAAGATCATAGGGTAGTTTGACACAAATATTAAAGATTAAAGGTATTTTGACACAAATACAAAGTTCATAGGCCATTTTGACATAAAAGATAACGGAAAACTAATGGCAACTAATTAAGGGGGTAACTTGATACACATGTTAAAATTCAGGGGCACAATAGGTACATTTCAAAGTTAATGGGCATATTAACACTACTGAAAAGTTCAGGAAAAATTTATGATATTTTTCTAGTACTTTGAATCATAACATTTTTATATGACTAAATATCACTTTTATTCACAATCTTGTGACTAATATGTCATTTGTCACAAATTTTTGTTATGACTGAAACTTTTAGCAACAAACTTTTTAGTTGTACTATAGAAAAGTTTTAGTTGTGACTAAAAATCTTATAGTTAAAAGTTTTAGTTACAATAAATAATTGTGACTAAATGCATGTTGGTCACAACCTTGAAAATAAAATTGACATTTAGTCACATAAATATTGTGATTAAAAGTGTCATAATAATGTAGTGACTAAAAGTTCCTTTTTTTTTTTTTTTTTACTTCTCAGCATTTCTTTTCTTATATAAATCTCTATGTAAATAAATTTTTTTTAAAAAAAGATTAAATCTTAGATTGAAGAAATATACTAAAGAAAGAAAGAAAGACGATTAACCGAGTAACTTGCTTGGGCTAGTGTAGTGGGTGAAAGGGAAGGGATTTAGATACAAGCTCTATGAGTATCAAACATGGGCTAGTTCATAGATCTTTGGAGTTCGATTACCAAGAATAGATACTTTATAACAAAGTCCAATGATTGGAATTCAATTGTTGTCATTGTATAGATACTTTATAACAAAGTCCAAGGATTGGAATTCAATTGTTGTCATTTAATATGTATATGGATACAATTATTTACGTTTCCAATGTGTCTATGATGTAGCTTAGGGTGGATCATTAGCCAGTATACATCATTTTACGAGAATATACAATATGGTATAGATCAACTGGTAGAAATATGCATAAAAGTATTTTTCTCAAGAGAGGTATACTAGAATTCTATCTTTTTTTTTTGGATTTTATTTCTTTTTAATAAGTGAAATCTATAAACCTTACGTTGACAAAAAAGAAAAAGAAAAAAAAAAAGACACGAGTAAAATAGATAATGAGCAAAGTAACACTGAGAAACATACTTCCAAGTAGTGTCTGAAAGCCCAACTCGGAAACCATATCTTCTTCTGAGTAACAACATAAAAGAGCCTTTTCAAACCCTCAACAGTTTCTGGTACCAAGAGCTCGGACAAGGATTCAAACCCTATCCTCGGAAGTGTCTCATTGCTAAGCGACCGAGTAACACGGACAACCGAGCCAGACACGACCAAGTGCCGGACCAGCTCTGGCCACAACTCAGCCAACTTGAACCCTACTATCCCTCCATAACTAAACCCCACGGCCATACAGCTTTCCACCCCCAAAAGCTTCAAGCCCCTCGCCAAACAATCCGCTTGAAACTCCGGCGAGCGTTTGCTGCTCTCCGAGAAGGAATCGCCGAAGAAGAGAAAGTCCGGGACATAGACCGAGTACTCTGCCACTAAGGCCGGCGTCTGGAACATCCATGTTATCGAACCGTTTGCTGCGAATCCGTGAAGAAGAACCAGAACTGGTTTGTCCAGGGTTTTGGCTGGAACCCAAAAGCTCATGGTTGTCCCTTCCTCAATTTCCACTTTCTGTTTTTTTAGACCCAAGAGTTTCATCACGACATGTACCAATGGATTAACTAGCGATACGAAAATGTTCACCATTTTTTTTTTTTTTTTTTGTTGTTTTATGGTAAATTCTTTGGAGAGGGTCTCAGGTGATCGATATGTGTTGAAGAGAGTTGCACAGTGAAATTCTGACGGATCACATTTATGGCCACAGATATGTTAATAAGTTTAGGCCCTAATCCCCAAAATCTACACCATTTAAGGGATTAAAATATTGTTCTGGAGAGATCTACATTTAAGAAGTTAGTGCAGCATGTAATTATTGCCAGCTTTGTTAAAAAATAAATAAATGAAAATAAAAAAAGTTTGCTGAATGCCATCCATGCAAGATCAATATTGTTCACAAGTTCATTATGTGAGGGACCAATTAAGAAGAGTAAATATGTAAGGTCATGTTTGGTTGCCGGCAATATTGTATTGTATAACATATATTATATTGGAACAAACAGTAGTACTGTCATATTATCATAATACGACATAACGTTTGGTGTTGTTAAAATTCTAGGAACGATTGTAAGAAAGAAGATGAAGATAGAGAGAGAAAGAGAGGAAAGATAGCGAGAGAAAGATAGGGAATTTTGTAATCTATATTGAATGAATTGTTAGTACAGGATGAGTCTTATATACAATGTTTTACAAAGCTGTATAACAGAAATTCATAACTAACTTAGTGAATACAAAAGTCTGTATTAATAACAAACTAACTGACTAACTGATTAGCTAACAAACTAGCTACTTAAGCAAGCCTTAATCTAACAGCTCCCCTCAATTTGTATTTTCATCTTAAAAAAAAAAATTTACACGACCGCACTGAAATATATGTCTAGCTCCAATGCTGCTATAGTAACCTTTACCCGAGCTAGGCAGTGTCCAGCCAAGCTCACTACTGAAACCATATAGCGATAGTGATGTTGCTGATAGATCCAACCAACCAATTCTGAAAACACATCAAGAAAAGCCGCTTTAAATCTTCATTTCCAATTAAAAAAAAATATATATGGGCTCATTAAGAAATAAGAACCACATGTTCCAAAACATGTAGATAATCAACAATATATAGAAGAGTGATTTTATTTACACCCCAAGTATTGATGAATAATACTCTTATTATAATTTTATTGTATAATAAAATTATATTAAAACTCATTAAGAATGTTCATATCCCATATAGCTATAAATAGAAATAATCTTTTTTATAAAATGCTTTAAACAATAGTACCACACGTTAACTATAAATGGAAATGGTTTTTGTTTTTTAAACAAAAATAAAAAAAGATTCCCCCACAAACTTGATTAACTTTAATTTCATTTTGTAAACCCTAAATTGTGTGCATCAAATTCTTTCTTAAAAAAAAATCTTTATAATTATATGAAAATTTCAATGGAGGTTTTAAGCGACACAAAAAAAAAAAAAAAAAAAAAAAAAAAAAAGTCTCAAAGAGCCAATAACTATTAAGTATGTATTTTTAATTTTTTAATTTATAACAGTATGCTTTCTTTTTCTTTGATTTTAGCATTTGAAGAATTTTATGCATTAAATTCTAAGTCGTTAAAAGAATTATTTCCTTTTATACAATGAAAAAGTTTTTTTATTTAGATTTGTTAATTTATTTTTAATAAAAAATTTTTTTGAAGTAAATAAAAAACAAATTAAAATGAATTTGGGTGCATGAGAATGCTAAATGTGATTTTATATTAAAAGTGTCCATAAAAGAAAAGATTTGTTAAATTAATATTAAAAAGTATTAGTTGATTTGAAGGTATTTATGAATTTTGTGAGTGTAAACAAAACCTCTCTATATAGAATGTCCCATCCCCTCTAGAAATTATTATATTCAAAATATATTAACGAACAATCCAATTCAATTCCTCAATAACAAAACAAAGTACGACAAACAACAAACCAAATGGATGAGAAAAATAATAACCTTAGAACAAATATCATTCTAAAATTCCCTTAAAAAATCGTTCTAAAAACAAGCGCTTTCTCAAATACGGATATGATATTTTTCAAGTGAAGGAACGTACAAAGGCCTCATTTAAGACTGCAGCATCCAAACCACTAACTTTTCCTCTATTAATTATCATGCTTTCAATTTGCTTCGTATCTAACAATGCAAAGAAGTAGACACACGTCTACTCGGATATAAGTCATATATTATTGTTGCCATATATAAGGAAACTAATTACTCCTCAAGTAAAACAATTGTCTAATCAAAAAAGAAAATCGAACTATAAGGGCTTGCTTGATAGCTTGGGACTAAAATGTTTTCTGGTCATTTTTTGCGTTTGCTAAACAAAAAGGTCAACAATTTTCAGGAATATGGTTAAACTTTCATTTATAATAACCAAACAAAAAAGGTAATTGTTTAAACACGCATTTATTAAGTAGCTTGTCTAGCAAGGTCAAATTGACATGATATATATATATATATATATATATATATAACGAACTGAGATCTTTCGTCAGTTTTAATAATCAAATGATGCTAATCAATCAGGTTATGAAATATAATATCACATAATTTTATTAGTTAATGTGACTTAATATGATTATTTAGACATATGAAATCAGATAGATGATCGGAATATTGATGAAACATATAAAAACACCCCAAGCACTATACATACGACTCAGTATTGTTTGATCAAAATATGTTGCACTTTCAAAGGGAGGATTCAAGAAGTTCCTTGAGGATGCGGTTGTAGACAAAGGGTCGCTCGACATGGACTATGTGGCCTGCCTTCTTAATACAGTGGAGAGTGACTTTCTCACCTAATTGCCTGCCATGGTAAATAATATTGGCCAATTCATTTTACTAAAAAAAATTAATAAGGAGTATATACGAGGAAAAATATGAAGAATGCTCGACGCTAATAAATTTTTAGGATTTTTTTTTCTTACTCCTTTGTTTTCTGGATGATTTCGAGTGTGAAAAGCTTATCTTCCTCGCCCGCTATGATATATATTTTCTGCGTATATATGGAATGTATAATTCGACAGTACCAAAAAATAATTACGTCACAGATAAGAAAAATTCTTGGGATATATCCTGTTGGACTAACTCAACGAATGAGAGTGGAGGGGGTTTAGTTAGGAACTCTCAGGTTTCGAATATGAGAGAGTTTTCATTTCACTTTAATTACATGGCAGCCAAAATTCTTGTAAAGTTTGCATCAACTTGCAAATGGTCTACTTAATTTGAGTCGCTGTATGTTTGTTGAGTGGGGACTAATTGACTTAATAATATTGATAACATTATTAGTACATAAAAACGATTGGTGCATGTTAGTTTTGATTATTTTTTTTTTTTTTTTTTTTTTTTTTGGGGACAACAACCCAATAATCTAGCGTCCCTGTAGTTGAATTACTAACAATGACATTCCAACTAATAACTTCCTTCAAAAGACAACAATCTAGCTAGGCACCATAGAACCAGATCAATCCAATGGCTGTATATGTTTTGGATGTCCCTTTGTGGGGGCAATGTATTTAATTATTCGAAATTAGGTCCCATATAATTGTGAGTGTGAAATGTCTATTTTGTTTGTATTTAAATGGGTTGAGAACCATCTAGATCGATTAATTAATCATAAAATAAATTATATAATTAAGGATGAAAAATTAAATACTGCTGACGTTAGTGGTGAAAGCGAGATGAGGTTATGCAAAAATTTTAATTATTCTTTTTGTAATAAAAATAAAATAAAATACTGATGATAAAAATTCAAAATAACAATTGACTTGGTTAATACGGATTACGAAAAGGAATTATAAATTAGCTTAGTAATAAGTTGTAATTAAATCGACTACAAAAAATAGATAGATGATGTACCTGTGAAAAGTTGGGAATGATGAACTCGTTGTCCTTGATGACAAGAGCCTTCAATAGTTCAGCTCTCTCTTTTCTACTATCGAACATCACCTGTCATTAGTGTTCTATAATTTGAAAGATGATTTTTTAGAATAAAAATATAATTATATTATATTAAAAATGAAAATTACAGGATCCAAATCCTAAATTACACATTCACGCATCCAATCTTGATAACTAATTAATTTCAAATAGCAACTTTTAATTCTTTTTTAGGTTTTCTGGTTTTGTTTGCGTTTTGCTTCAAGTTGTTTGTGTTTTTCCCTTATTCATTTAGACTCTTTTGTGTACTTTTTATTTTTTATATTAAACATCTTAAGTTGAAAATTTGGTAAAATATTTTTACTATTATACTTAAGGGTGTACCAGTAATCTGTGATATTATTCTCTCTCAGTTTATTCAAATATATATTATAACCAAAAATATAGTTTATATACATATATTTAATAAACAAATAATATAAAAAAAGTTAAAGAAAAAGATCTTAAAAACAAAACATTAAAGACCACAAAAAAAAAAAAAAGAGACCAGAGAAACAATGAAAAGCAAAAAATAAAAAAGAAGCAATTAAGAAAAATCATTAAGATTCTCTCACTTTAAAACTACAGATTCCCTTGCGAATTCTAATTTGTAAGAGGTATATTCTTTTCAGGCAACTCGTTTATAAGTTTCTTCTCAAAATATCCAACTCGGTTATTTTTCTAATAAATTTTGCAAGTATTTTAGAATACAATAAAATAAAACTCAATTATTATTCAATAAAATAGTAAGTCCTTGTATAAATCCTGTCTGGATCTTACATACCCTTGCATGGACCTTACACATAAATATGGTCCACTAGCGGTACTAGTCATGATCATAAACAACAAATTTTTTTATTTTTTTTATTTATAAAAATTATCAATAACTTAACTAGCTAGAGAAATTGTGCAATTGTGTTAGTGTGGTTTACATAAGAGAGCTATTCAAACAGATGCTTAAGTAGCTCTTACCCCTTTTGAAACCGCTGTCTATATAGTTCGACCCAATGTGGTCCCCCAAAAAAAAATAATAATAATGATGATGACGATAATAAAGAAAAATTTTGTAAATACATTATTAATTTTCTAAAAAAAAAACAAAACAAAACAAACAAACGTTGAAAAACAATATTGAGACTTTCCTAACTCACACACATATTTTTCGCATGATAAATATATATTTTTAATGAATTGTAAAAAAAAAATATAAATGTATCAAGATATTTTAATTATGGCGACACTCTTTTATCACCCTCATCCCTTTCTCATTTTACAAAAGTTAGTAGAACACAAAAGGCAAAGTCGTTTATAAAGGGAGGAAACTAAGCTAAAAAAGCCTTCAGCATCCCAAAAAAAAGCCGGAAAGTAATTCCAGAAAATTGAATTGTAACTTTTTTCTTTAAGTAACTTTAAAAATGTCTCCATAAAAATCCTCTAGGAAAGTAGACGTTGTTTTTCTTTTTACTTCTCATATTTTCCAATGATATAATTTTTAGATGCTTTCATGAAGGAAAAATTAAATAAATAAAAACGTTGTCAAGGAAGGTAGACAAAGATTGGTCATGCGATTTGAATAAATAAATATTCAGAAGAACACAAATGGTAAGCAAACCTCCAAAAAGTGCTTGTAAGCCCAATCCGGAAACCAAGGCTGTTTGTAAACAATAACACGCAAGAGCCTTTTCAGACCCTCGACGGTATCGGGGAGCAACAACTCCGGCCACGACCGGATTCCGACCCTCTCGAAAGCTTCTTCGCTCTGCGATTCCGTGAGGGCCAAGTTGGAGTTGGACAGGACCAAATACTTGACAAAATTCGGCTCTAACAATGCCATCTTCGATCCAACAATCCCGCCATAACTACACCCCACAACCGCGCAACTCTCCACGCCAAGCAATTTCAAGCCCTTGGTTAGGCACTCGGCCTGGAAAGCCGGCGACCGGTTAGTGCTATCGGTGGTAGAGCCTCCGAAAAATAGAAGGTCCGGCACAAAAACCGCATACTTTCCAGAGAAAGCAGCAACCTGAAAGAGCCATGTGAGTACCCCGGTCGCACCGAAGCCATGCAGCAATAGTAAAACAGGCTTTTTCAGTTTGGCTGTGGTTGCAGGATTAGCCTGGCGGTTAGTTTGATTTTTAGTGACTGGGGTCGGTGCCCAAAAGTGAATCACCGTCCCAGGGTCGATTTCTACACTTTGAGCTCGTAATCCGTAGAACTTCAACAAGGACTCCACTAATGGATTCACTACTTTCATAAGGTTCACCATCATTTTTTGGTTGTGCGCCTTATTCTGAAATATTCTCTCGGTTTTTCTTCGTTTCACTTTGTGAAAGTTTGGTGCCTTGTGGACTATTTAATATAGAGCGAAGATGGTTGTTTGCGGAGGTTTTGGAGATTGAAAATATTTGAATTTAAATTTTGGAAATGTATACTTGATTGTAAAAACAAGTTGGAGTAAAAAAAATATATATATATCAAAACTTAAAATGAATTCAAAAAATATATCAATATAAATATTTTTTTCTCTAGAAATTTTACATAATTTAAAGTAAAAATTCTTCACATTTGGATTGGAAATACAAAATCATCGACTTTTAAAATTTGAATTTACTAAAGATATTAGAGATCTAAATAATGAAAAATAATTTTGAGTTGAAGAAAAAAAAAAAAAAAAAAAATCTAAAAATCAGATTTCAAACATCCCAAAACAGGTCGTTAATACTTGACCGACGGACTTGGAATCTTACGTAGTTTGAAAGCGTCAACGTAGTTCATTAACTGTAATATAAATGAAACCTATATATTTTCTAGCAAAAAAGAAATATATATGAAATCTATATATTCAATCTTTTCTCGTTTTATTATTATTATTATTATTATTATTATTATTTTGTTGAACAAATTCACTATATTTGTGCGTAACAGTATCTTTACAAAGCACCGACATGTTCCTATATTTGTGCGTAACTGTACGTTCTTTAAAAACTAGAAGTTATAAATATTTGGATAAATATCAACGAGCGTTCTGAGAAAGGATTTCACTATATTAGATATTCGGTTTTACGGCGCGTTGGAATCATTTTAAGGTCAGATAATTTTATTTTTTGTTTTTCATGAAGTCACCTTGTCGGATTTGGTCCAAAAAAAAAAACAATGGTTTTTTGGGTGGAAAATGCCAGCAAACCCTCAATAGTTACTTTGCCATGACATACGATACCCTTAAGCTAAATTACATCGTTTAGACCTTCAAAATGGCATTTTTCTCTCTTAATATTTTCATTTTTGTAATAATTAGTTGGTAGGTTGGTTAGAAATTTTGGATTCTATTTTAATTGCTTTTTCTTAATTTTTGGGTCTGATAGTTTCAATTTTAATTTTATGGTTTACTATATTATGGTTACCTATGTTTTGGTGATTAGCTATCCTTTTTATATATCTTTGAACAGCAAAAAAAAAATATTTAAGAAAACAAAACTGTTCTTTTTATCTATATAGTAATGAAGGGGAAAGTCAATCCTGTGCACTTACTAAACGTTTTGAATTTTTTTTTTTTTTTAGTAGTCCCACAGATTTCTTTTCGGTCATTTTTTTTATTTTTAATCCTTTTTTTCTCAGTGGTCTAGTTTATTTTATTTTATTCCTGTTTTAGTCCATTTTGGTCTTTTTCTTACATGCCCCACTTTTTATTTTTCATTTTTAGCTCTTTTGTTTATTTTTTGTCTAATTTTGTTTATTTTCCATTTTGCTCTTTTTTCTTCTTTGGTCTTTTCTTTTTGTTTTAGTCCTTTTTTTCTTCTTAATATTTTTTTATGCTAGCCTTTCTGTTGGTTTCATTTTAATTTCTTTCTAATTTTTAATGTTTCTTATTAAATTACTTTTTTCGTATTTGCCTACTTTTTTTTTTTTTTAGTCCATTATTTTTATTTTTTTAGTACATCCCTTTTTTCATTTTCAGCTCTTTTGGTTTTTTTTTTTTTTTTTTTGTCTACTACTTTTTTCTTTTTTCCATTTTGCTCCTTTTTTCTTATTTGGTCTCTTGTTTTTGTTTTAGTCCTTATTTCTCTTTAATCTTTTTTATGTTCGTCTTTCTGTTGGTTTTCTTTAACTTTTTTTTTTTCCTAATTTTAAATGTATCTTATTCAATTTTTTTTCCCTCTTAATAGGATAAAATTTCCCAAATATGTACAGTGTATATATAATAAAGATGAATATGGATGTGCCAATCTATATGTACTTATATTTATATATATTATATAAAATAGTTGGGGTCCAAGTGTATTTCTTCCACATGTGTTCTGTCTTCTTGCAAGTAAAACGTACCCATTTATTTGTGTATTTATGTAAAACGTCTACGTATTTAAATCGTGGGGCTAGCGGCAAAGTAAAGAGGTGGAGACTTTTATGTTCTTGCTACAGGAATTGTATGTGATGCAAAAGATATAAGGGTTAATTTCACTTTTAGCACTTCTGAAATAAATAATATTAAAAACAGCACAACTTTTTGTATCCTTTAATTTCAGTACTTAATGTGGGGTCCAGTAGCATTTAATGTATATCAAATTACAGGTTTACCCTCATCTCTTACACACTCAAAAATCTCTCTCCCTGGCATGGCCCAAAAAAGTTTTTCAAACCAACATGTAAAGTGTTTTAGAGAGAGAAAACTGAAATCTAGAGAGAGAAAGAGTCACCACCCACCGGAAACTTATTTCTATTTTTCCTTTTCCGCCTAGCCCCCCCCACCCATTTTGAAACCCAAATCTTCATATAATAGAGATAAACTTCCATGTAAAGAGAGAAACTTCCATTTACAGAGAGAAACTTCCATCGAAAGTTTTTATTTTTAATCTAATATTTTTTTTGTCATTTTTAAGTAAAGGTCATAACCATTATGACCACCCGGTCATAACCGTTATGACCATCCTTTTTTTTTTTGTAATATAACATGTTTTACTATTTTTTAGCGAAGGTCATAACCATTATGACCACCCGGTCATAATCGTTATGACCATCTTTTTTTTTTTTTTTTGTAATATAACATTTTTTACTATTTTTTAGCAAAGGTCATAACCATTATGACCACCCGATCATAACCGTTATGACCAGGTTTTTTTTTTTTTGGTAATATAATATTTTTTACTATTTTTAAGCAAAGGTCAAAACCATTATGACCACCCGGTCATAATCGTTATGACCATCCTTTTTTTTTTTTGTAATATAACATTTTTTACTATTTTTTAGCGAAGGTCATAACCATTATGACCACCCGGTCATAACCGTTATGACCATCTTTTTTTCTTATAATATAACATTTTTTACTATTTTTAGCAAAGATCATAACCATTATGACCACCCGGTCATAACCGTTATGACCAATTTTTTTTTTTGGTAATATAACATTTTTTACTATTTTTAAGCAAAGGTCATACCCATTATGACCACCCGGTCATAACCGTTATGACCATTTTTTTTTTTGGTAATATAACATTTTTTACTATTTTTAAGCAAATGTCATAACCATTATGACCACCCGATCATAACCGTTATGACTATTTTTTTTTTTTGTGATATAGCGTTTTTTACTTTTTTTTGGCAAAGGTCATTACCATTATGACCATCCGATCATAACCGTTATGACCAGTTTTTTTTTAATATAATATTTTTTACTTTTTTTTAGCAAAGGTCATAATCATTATGACCACCCGGTCATAACCGTTATGACCATCTTTTTTTTTTTTTGTAATATAACATTTTTTACTATTTTTAGCAAAGGTCATAACCGTTATGACTTCCCGGTCATAACCGTTATGACCGCATTATCCTCTGTGAAACAGTTTCATGAAATCGAATTGGACTCGTTCTGCTTTCCTGAATGTGAAACAGGGGCAATACATTCCTACTCTTATTAATAATAAAATACGGTCACTAAGTTTAATTTAACCCTTACTCTTGGAACTGTATATGTTATTACAATATGATTAAAAATTTCAAAAAAATTTCCTATCTACAATTAATGGGAATGTTTGAATTGAAAAAATAAAAAAATAAATTATTTGTCAGGCGAAGTCCTTATACACATCGTCATCACTTTTGTAATTTGTTTCAATTTTTCGCTTGGCATGCATCCACAAGTAACATGCTAGCCACTCCCGAAATAGTCTCATGCGTCCAGTTATTACCCAATAACTGACATCCCTCCCTTCTATCAAGCATTCAGCATATTTAATGGTAAACACTCCACAGTCACCCCTGTTGCACAAATGACAAAGATTATTAATTTTCACTTCAACTTTTGAATGCAGTATAGTCGTTTGGAAATGTTGTTTTACTTGCACTCACTCATTGGATTGTTGAGGGATGTCTTTCATGATGGTGATTGGTAATGGGTAAATTCCAACAGGTTCTCTTGGTTTGAAGTCAAACAAATCTAAGCGTTCAGCCAGCAATGGAATGAATATTGATAAACATTCCATTCCTTCTCGGACCTTAGCATTGTGAGGGCCTTCATGCTGCAGAGAGTCGTACACGTCAATGGTCCAGCTTGTCAGATCGAGCTTCGCTAATACCCAATGTTTAAGGTCAGCCAAATGTACTGGTATTAGCACAGTTATAACGTTAAACCATGATGCCCCACTCTGGACATTAACGCCAAGCATTATCTTGAGTAAAGTTTCGCAGGTTCCCAATCGAACTTGTCTGGTGCACTCTGGTATATACGCCACAATGAACGAACCTTTGAACAAAAATACGTGTCAACCGTTGTCACCTTCCTTCCGTTGTGCCAATTCGGGGAACTGCCTGATCTTCTTTCTCAAATAGTGAAAGGCGACATCAACGTGCTACATTAACATAACATGAATAAGGGGATTGTACAATGGGACGGTCAGCAAACAATATACATGATGGTTGTTATAAATTATTTATAACAGGCTGCCGAAGATAAATTCATGTAATATACTTTCTTCATCCCATAGCCAAACAGGAGAGGTTGCTAATTCATAGTACCAGCTTTTTTTTCCTACCTCCATGCATCCGAAGTCATGGGGTTTGTCAAGTGTCTCATGCTTGACACTGTATCGTGGAGGCCGTTTACTGAACATCAAGCATACATTTTTTAACACTTCAGTGCACTTCCAAATATTTTACTCAAAACGGACAATGTTAAGTTAATCAACATTACCCTGGAAGTGTCTTCTTCAATAATCCTTTAATGAACCACTCCCTGAACTCCGCTAACGTCTCTTCAGGAGGTTCATCTGCGAGACCTCGTGGGAGTGCATAATTCATGTCAGTCAGCTTCTTCGAAGGGGATCCAACGTCAGTCTTACGACCCGATGGCCGTTGGCTAAGCCTTGATAGTCTAGCCCTCTTCTTCTTAGGGATCTACAAAGCACATATGTTAAACAAGTTAATCATATGCATATGACCAATAATTGTAAATTGTAATTCACAGCTATGCGTCACAACCACGTCCTTTAAAGTTTCCTTGTTGGAGTGCTCGTCAATCATGACAGGATCATGTGATGGGATGACATCTTCACCCTTTGCCCTCTCTTTCACCAACCGTTCCACTTCAGGCATGGCCTTCTCCCTCGTTCCAACGACTCGCTCATCGTTTACACTCGTCTCGCCCTCCTGTGCACAAACCATGTATTTAATATTTGCCTTTTCGTTGTCAGAACATGTCATACAAAATAGCTTCATTGTATATAACCGTTATGACCCACACTGATCATCTATACGCATGTATAATACTACCTTTGGTTTCTGATCCTCGGCATCTTCATGCCAATCGATCACCTTATCGGCAGTAAGGAACTCCATTGCTGCCTGCAGCCCTATATCCGCAACAGCATCGAAGTCAGGGGAAGGAGTCTTGAAGGCTTCTGACGCCTTCCTCTTAACATTAACCTCTTCGCTGCTGCCAACCTTCGGCACAGGTTGTGCCTGACCCTGCTGATCATTAGCATTATTGGCCGTCAACAATTTTAGAACCCTCCTCAACAGTTTGTTGGAGCGGGTTTGTTCCTTTTTTAGATCCTCTAAATTTTTATTCAAAGTAGTTAAATGTCCTCGGATCTCATTTTGGAACTCCAGCCACTCGGAATTGATATCCGGGCTCCGTCGGGGGACTGAAGATTTCGGAGGTGGTAATTGAGGCAGGCCAGTCGGCCTATTCAAAAAAAGGCGCGCAACATTCTCATACTTCAACTCCTTCTCGGTTGGCATCAAGAGAAAACAGTTACGCTGCACACATGGTGTAATGTAACTATCTTAGCCAAAATGTATTATTATTATTTTATTATAATTGGCCATAACAAGTCCTCAAACTTATTATGGTATGACCGTGCTTGGTCATAACGATTCTGACCAGACGGTCATAACGGTTGTGACCGTCCTTGATCAGAACGGTTATGTACACCACGGTTATAACAATATTGGCCCCATGTTCATATGCGAGACCATCAGGACCAACAATATATTGGAATGTTCATCTTTATAAAAGCGGTATTTGACTAACCTGTGGTTCGCCAACCTCCATAAATGCCCATTGAACATCATCAAATTTTACAGTATCCGCAGTGGTCCAGGACGCCATACGCGGAACGGCTTGCAAGTAGTTGGTTGTGAACTTGGCTGCCATCGTTGGAAGTGTCTCATATGCCCATACGAGTATGGCATGTGGGAAACCAGGAATGCTGTAATGAACTGTGTTAACTTGTCTTTTTTGTCTTATCTTCGAAGAAATCCTATTTTCCACTGTAGCACATATTGCAGCCCAGGTTGCGTCCCATGATAGCACACCCCAAGGAAAATCGTTGAAGGCATCCAAGTTGTCTGCCAACCCGAAAAATTTGGGGTCTATTTTCACGGGGATAGCATTTGACAAAGGGATCGAGAATATAATGTACAGAAGGCTAAGCTTTACCGCATCTTCGTCGTTGTCAAACTTAGCATTCGACAGTTACAGCTCCAAATTTTCTCTCAATACGCCCTTAACAGTCGAAAAATATCTTGACATTAATCTGCTTTCGACGACCGGGAGATGCGTAGACCATGCACATTTTAGGCCGGTTATTAGGCAGAACTCCATTATGGAGAATCTGGCCAAGTCTTCTCTAATCTCGAACCACAGTGCGTCACCCATGGATGTGTGGTTTGTCAGGCGCATCACAATGTTGTGGAATAACTGGCCAGCCCAACCTAGAGACTCTAGATGCAAGAAAGGTTAAACGCATAGCTGGTCTTTGACGGACTCCAACTGTCCTGGAGATAACCACTGGCTCAGTTTCTTCCATGTCTCGTTAATGTTTATGAAAGTATTGATTTTGGCCCGGGTTATCTCACTGTCTGGTACGAGGCGGACATATTGACCCTGTGTGAATGGATAACAAAAAAAAAAATACAAAGTTTAAAACTCGACCAGCTTATGGTGCAGAGGCCACCAAACCAACCGATTGATAAAACTTAAAACACTTTCAACTAGTTAAAAACTCAATCTTTACATGTATATTCAAACGGCAAACTGCAACTCCATGGCCGAAGTTAGTTAGAAAAGTCTCATATTTGACTAAAACATACAGAAAACAAACATTTTACCTCTTCCTCTTTCGATATCTTGGATTGAGTTTTACTCGATTCATATACATCCATTTCCCCCTTATTTCTCTCAAAATCTAGAATAGTCACCATTCTATTGATATGGAAGCGGCATGTATACGGATATACTTGGTGGTTTACGACGGTTATGGAGTAGAAATATTTAGAAAACGATACGATTACTTCTTTCTCTCTCTACAACCGGTGTTTCCCTCTCTAAACACTGGAAAAGCTGTTTTAAAAATTTTACATAGCGGCAGAGGGAGAGTCACTATTACGCGTGGGGGAGATGATGGCAAATATGGTATTTAGTCACTCAGATTTCGTACAAAAGACTGTTGGTATTTCTAAAAAATCGGTCATAACGGTTGTGACCACCCGGTCACAACCATTGTGACCAGGGTTAAAACACTTTTTACACAGCTTTACCCCCTAGTCATAACCACAGTGACCAGGGGGTCACAACGAAGATGACCGCCTTTTTTGTTACGTTCCCTAACAGTTAATGATGGGATTTCTCTGCAGGAATTTAATGCCAATGACTCGGTTTACGTGTAAAGTTACCCCTAATAATAATATAATAATATTAAAAGGTTTAACAATTGTTTTCCGGGGGGTTTTTTTTTATATTTATATAGATAATGACCACGGATTTCGGTCATAACGGTTGTGACTAGGGGTGTCAATTCGTGTCTCGTGTCGTGTTCGTGTCGTATTTGAGTCGTGTCGAATTTTTTCTACCCCAACCCGAACACGACCCGTGACACGAACACGATACGAAACTGTGACACGAACACGACACGAACTCGTAACGGGATGACACGAACACGACATGAACTTGACCCGCGACACAAACTTGACCCGTGACACGAAACTGACCCGCGACATGAAACTGACCCGCTACACGACCTTGACCCGAAATTGACCCGAACTTGACACAAAATTTGACACGAACTTGACCCGAAATTGACCCGAACTTGACACGAAAAGTGACACGAAATTGACACGAATTTTTGCGGGTCTACACGAACACGGCACGAATTTTTTCGTGTCAAATTTTCCCAATCCGAACACGACCCGCCCCCAATTTTTCTCAACCCGAACCCGTCAAATTCGTGTCGTGTCGTCGTGTCACGACCCGTATTGCCACCCCTAGTTGTGACCACCCGGTCACAACCATTGTGACCGAGGTTTAACATTTTTCCAAAGCTTTGCCCCCTAGTCAGTCTAGCAAGAAGGGAAAACTAAATTGAAGCATCATGTGGGCCGGTCACAACCTTATCACAATAGGATGATAAAGGTCATAACGGAGATGACCGAGCAGTTATAACTGTTATGACCGTTGCCATCCAAATGTCACCCTGCACATTTTTGGTGATAAGCTCCCATGTTTTTCCAAAGCATTACAAACATTTTGTCACTGATGTGAATGCAAGCATTCAGTATGGAAGGAAGTCAACAAACTTTAGTTGAAGAAAAAATGACTATGACCTATTGATCGAATAGCACAGGGCAAACATTTGTTATACACAACGTAATTATCAACTAGGGGTGCTTAATGATGGATTTGGCTTTGTTGGACGGGTCCTTAAGGGTACTGAAACGGTACAGGTTTGTCGGTTGTGTCCATAACCATTACATCTACCACACCGAATTGACTCATGTTCTTCTCCTTGGGACAAAATACTTCAAACCCGTGGCCTTCCGGGCCCACGCTTTGTTTTGGGAGGATTGACGATTTGCGACTTGATTGCTTCAGGAACATCCCAGCCATCAACGCTGCCAATAGGATGGACTACAGACGAATAACAACCATAAAGATAATCTTTCATGTAGTATCTCGAGCAATAATTGTATGGATCTATCTGTCGGTGGTTACAAACGGCCATGGCATGAGGGCAAGGAAGTTGATCGACCTGAAATCGTCTACACGTACATGTCCTTTGGCTCATATCAACGATCCATATTTGGCTAGCATTGTTGGTGACAGCGTACTCAAACTGATCGGCTGGCCGTGGCTGTAAAAAGGTGAAATTTAACAATTTGTGCTACTTTGGTTTAAGGGAAAATTGGCATATACCATATATGTGTTGGATGTGGGCGTGATCACGTACCGTTACTTTTAGGCCTATTAAGAAGTTGGTGTGAAGCAGTCTCTCAGCCTTTGGAGCAAGTTTCGATGTCAATTTTAGAGGCCTCCTCATGCCTGTTGACAAACCATCTTTATTATAGGTCCCTCAACCATTCCATTAAGAATCCAACTGGCATTAACCTGGCTTTCCGATCCACATTATTCAATGATTCCACAATGTTGGTTGTCATGATTGCATACCTCCGGCCGTTGAAATATACTTGCGACCACTTTTTAGGATCGGCCTACATGAGGTATCGGTGCATGTCGGGGTTACGATTACGGATGGATTCCATATGACGATGGTGCTCACTTAAAAGATACGACCTCGATGCACCATCAAAATAGGTCTTCAAAGGGCCTTTGAAATCCTTGTACTTGGTCTTTAGGTTTGCAGCCAAGTGTCGGACGCATATCCCGAAGGCAGCGTCCGGATACACGAGTTTGGCTGCATACTCGATACCCTTATGCCTATCAGCCACAATAATAAGAGAATCTCGAGGTTCGATTGAATCCCTTAGCTTCTCAAAGAACCATGTCCATGAGTCGTTGCTTTCAGACTGAACGATACCAAATGCAAGTGGAAATATGTAGCCATTTGTGTCGTGACCGCATGTTGCAAGAAGCACCCCTCCAAATTTGGCCTTTAATGCGGATCCATCAACCACAATTACTGGTCGACAATAAGGCCAACCGTGCTTCGAAGTAGCTACGCACATGTAGAGACATTGTAAGCAATTTGATGAATCCGTCTCGATGTCAATGTCGGATCCAGGATTTTTCCTCTTAACCATTTCAGCCCATGCGGGCAGAACTGTAATGTAATCAAGTTTTTAACAGTTATTATAGCGTATTATAAAACTTATAATATCGGTGATGAACGTATTATAAGATAGAGTAAAGGAAAGTGAATTATCATTGTATGACTCTGCATCATTGCCCCTTAAGCTGGTTAGTACTGCTTCCTTACCTCGCCATGCTCGGAGATAATTGAAAGAGACTCCAAATTCGGCCTGCATGTCTCAAATATTTTCTCGAGGTCTATATAAGGTATTAGTTGGATCCAAATATTTTGCCTTGGCACACTCCCCAATCATCCAACTCTTGGCTTGATGATGATGCCCTTGAACAATTTCGATTGAGCAAGTATGGACGTCGTCGTACCGCTTCACGACAAACATTTCACTACCTCGCATCCGAGTTGCACGCAATTGCCATGGACATTTTTCAATATCTATACATATCACGTGTAACAGAGTAGAGGTCGACCTCTTCACCCTGAATTGATAGTGTTTACTCATGGCATCGTGATGAAGATGGTATTGCAACAACTTTTTGTTCTGAAAAATACAGTTCCTGCGTATTGTGACAGGTGTATAATCAGCAACAACTACTGAGCCAGATAACCTGTCAGGACTTGGTACGTTATCGGATTGAGATGTTAAGTTATTGACAATATAATATGCTCCAATGCTTACGTCGACACTATTCTCGTTTGATTTACGAGCATCACCCCCAACCTTCAATTCATCAACATGAGGAGGAAGATGAGGGCAACGAGGAATAGGAGAAGGGATGATCAGATTTCTATCATCCACATGTTGCATGGCCTCATCACTCTGTACACCTTCTCTGCCCTCTCTGGAAAATTGACCGTCTATGTGGTTGCTTTCACCCAGCTCCGGTGGCATGACGTCAGCCGCAGTATCATCCAATACGTCGATGGTAATAGGAAATTTACTAAGCACATGAACATCCTTCTTCTTCAATTGTATATAAAATTTAACGTCATCATCACACTGTATCCTGACAAGAGGCGTACTAGGTTCAGCACCATATCTCATGACTACAGTTTTGGTTGGGACCCTCATACCAATTGCACATGAACATCCTTCTTCTTCAATTGTATATAAAATTTAACGTCATCATCACACTGTATCCTGACAAGAGGCGTACTAGGTTCAGCACCATATCTCATGACTACAGTTTTGGTTGGGACCCTCATACTAATAGGAAATTTACTAAGCACATGAACATCCTTCTTCTTCAATTGTATATAAAATTTAACGTCATCATCACACTGTATCCTGACAAGAGGCGTACTAGGCTCAGCACCATATCTCATGACTACAGTTTTGGTTGGGACCCTCATACCAATTGCACGTCTGACCAACTCAATAAGACCAACGTATGTTGCCGTCTCGGGCATCAATATTCCCTTCATTTGTCCACCAATGTAACTCAATGTGTCGTCCCATCGACCATTATACTTGATAAAAACACAAACGTCCTCCATTTACTGTGAAACTACAAAAAATTATCGAATAAAAGGGTTAATTTTGGCGTTAAAAAGAGAGGAACAATTATGAATCACGGTAGGATGGCTTATATCTTAGATCTGGTCACAATGATAATGACCGGATGGTCAATAAGAAAATGACCGGGTTATTTCATTCTGATCACAATGAGGTCTGACCAGATGATTAATATGAGTGACTTGTTAATAACCGGATCATTTCAAAACTGGTCACGATGATGATGACCATATGGTCAATATCACAATGACCGGTTTGTCATGGTGATAATGACATTTTTCTTTCAGAGAAACATCTTAACACACCCCCATTTAAATCATGTACTAACAAATAAAACCAACTAAAAACCACCATTACCTCGGATTGGTCGTTTAGAAATGGGAAGATATCCACGGAAATGGAGTTGAAGCAGATCTTGCAGCTTCGGCCCGTTTAACAGAGTGAAAAAAGATGTGGACAGATTTTTAATGCTAGGAGTTAGTTTCGATCAATGGGTAATGGTGCAGGGAGGATTCGTGAGGATTGGGTGGGAGAAAATCAAGGAAACGAGGGAAGAAAAATTAAAATTTTCTTTGTTCAGTTGGTTATATACTGTCGCTATGGATGTGGAGGGATGAGAGTGAGGATGGCGGGCTAGGAGGAAATTTTTTCAGCTTAGGGTTGACTGAGGGCATATATGCCTTCATACATACCCAGAAAAAGGTCTGGTGACGTGGCGGATCTAAAAAACTGGTCATAACAGTTATGACCGGGTGGTCATAACAGTTATGACCTTTACTAAAAAATAGTAAAAAACGTTAGATTACAAAAAAAAAAAAAAATATGTTCATAACGGTTATGGCCTTTACTAAAAAATAGTAAAAAAAGTTCGATTACAAAAAAAAAAAAAAAAAAAAAAAAAAAAACTGTTCATAACGATTATGACATTTACTAAAAAATAGTAAAAAATGTTAGATTACTTAGAAAAAAAAAATCTGGTCATAACGGTTATGACATTTGCTTAAAAATAGTAAAAAAATGTTATATTACAAAAAAAAAAAAAAAACTGATCATAACGGTTATGACCGGGTGGTCATAATGGTTATGACCTTTGCTAAAAAATAGTAAAAAATGTTATATTACAAAAAAAATAGATGGTCATAACGGTTATGACCGGGTGGTCATAATGGTTATGACCTTTGCTTAAAAATAGTAAAAAATGTTATATTACCAAAAAAAAATGGTCATAATGGTTATGACCGAGTGGTCATAATGGATATGACCTTTGCTTAAAAATAGTAAAAAATATTATATTACCAAAAAAAAATCTGGTCATAACGGTTATGACCGGGTGGTCATAATAGTTATGACATTTGCTTAAAAATAGTAAAAAATGTTATATTATCAAAAAAAAAAAAAACTGGTCATAACGGTTATGACCGGGTGGTCATAATAGTTATGACCTTTGCTAAAAAATAGTAAAAAATGTTATATTACAAAAAAAAAAAGATGGTCATAACGGTTATGACCGAGTGGTCATAATGGTTATGACCTTCGCTAAAAAATAGTAAAAAATGTTATATTACAAAAAAAAAAGATGGTCATAACGGTTATGACCGAGTGGTCATAATGGTTATGACCTTCGCTAAAAAATAGTAAAAAATGCTATATTACAAAAAAAAAAGGATGGTCATAACGGTTATGACCGGGTGGTCATAATGGGTATGACCTTTGCTTAAAAATAGTAAAAAATGTTATATTACCAAAAAAAAACCTGGTCATAACGGTTATGACCGGGTGATCATAATGGTTATGACCTTTGCTAAAAAATAGTAAAAAATGTTATATTACAAAAAAAAAAGATGGTCATAACGGTTATGACCGGGTGGTCATAATAGTTATGACATTTGCTTAAAAATAGTAAAAAATGTTATATTATCAAAAAAAAAAAACTGGTCATAACGGTTATGACCGGGTGGTCATAATAGTTATGACATTTGCTAAAAAATAGTAAAAAATGTTATATTACAAAAAAAAAAAGATGGTCATAACGGTTATGACCGAGTGGTCATAATGGTTATGACCTTCGCTAAAAAATAGTAAAAAATGCTATATTACAAAAAAAAAAGGATGGTCATAACGGTTATGACCGGGTGGTCATAATGGGTATGACCTTTGCTTAAAAATAGTAAAAAATGTTATATTACCAAAAAAAAACCTGGTCATAACGGTTATGACCGGGTGATCATAATGGTTATGACCTTTGCTAAAAAATAGTAAAAATGTTATATTACAAAAAAAAAAAGATGGTCATAACGGTTATGACCGGGTGGTCATAATGGTTATGACCTTCGCTAAAAAATAGTAAAAAATGTTATATTACAAAAAAAAAAAGGATGGTCATAACGGTTATGACCGTGTGGTCATAATGGTTATGACCTTTACTTAAAAATGACAAAAAAAATATTAGATTAAAAATAAAAACTTTCGATGGAAGTTTCTCTCTGTAAATCTACAAGAAAAGTGAGAATCAACGACAACAATTTTAGTGACGACTAAAACTTCGTCGTTGAAAGTGACATTCAACGACAAGTTGTCGTTGAAACTGTGCTATTAACGACAGGATGCAATATAAGCATCAACGACAACTATATTGTCGTTAAAAAGCTTTTATTGGCGACACTTTTCTTCACATTGTCGCTAAAAATTTGAGATTTTTGGCGCCAACGAGCTTTGGCACCATCATATTGGCGGGTAAACTTTTAACGACAACTTATATAAATTAGTGACAATCATATGTCGTCGTTGAATATATTCAGAATTAGTGATTTTTAATGATGACTAACTTTATAATTAATTAAACACTTTTTGTCGTAAATTATGAATTTTTAATGACGACACAATTGTCGCCGTTAAAAGTTGTCAATAAAAGTTTTGTCCAATCGCATTTAACAACAAAGGTCATTGTCATTGAAAATCTAATGTATTAGTGATTTTTAACTATAATCAATTTTCTCATTAATTTTTCAGTTTTTGTCATAAATTATCAACTGTTAGTGACGATACATTAGTCGCCGTTAAAAATTGTTAGTAAAAGAGTTGTCTAATTACATTTGACGACAAAGGTTGTTGTCATCATTAAAAGTCTAAATTTTATAAAAAAGTATAATTTTTGTCATTTAAAGCTTTAAATTAAAAAAATGTAGAGAACATGCAGTGATAAGGAATAAAATCTATACATATATACCCACACATAGACTGAGACAGATAAAACGTGGAAGTAAGTTGAAAAAATCATGGAGGGAGTGTGAGAAAATCAAGGAAGGAGTTGGAGTAGTTATAACGTGGGAAAGTGAAATTTATAAATAGCCCCATTAAATTATTTAAGGAAAATAAAGGTTTCCCGGTTTTAATTTAAAGAAAAAAATTAAAACAAAAAACAAAAAAGAACAAAAATTTTTATATTCAAAAGAACCAGAAAAAACTAATCCTAATAAAAAATTATAACAAAATAAAATATATATCTCATTTGATCCTCTTTTTTACTGTTTAAAAAAACCAAAAAAACAAAAAAATAAATTTTTATCAGGTTATATACAAGCAAAAACATTATAAAAAAAAGGATTTTTTTAAATATAAAACAAAACAAACAAAAAAGACACACAACCCCTCCCCCCCCCCAAAATCTGAAATAAAGATAAAAAATTTAAAGTAAAAAATCGTTTAAAAATTAAAAAAGGCATAGTGAGAAAAAACACAATATAACAATAGATCGGAATCTAATGTCTAAAATTTATCATAAAAAAAATGTCAAAAACAATATTAAGAAAAAAAAAACAAACTCTAACTAGGGATAAAACTGACAATACACTGTAGGAAAAAGAAAAACAACTAAAAAAAGAGGGGTAAAATAGGGATAACACTGTAGCAAAGAAAAAAGCAACTACAAACGAAGGGTAAAATCGTCAATTAATAATTTAGAAGGACAAAGTTGTTATACATATGTAAAGCATGTTATATTTTTTAGTAACAAAATGTAATTTTTGGCTACCAAAATATGATTTTGGTAGTTGATTCCACATTTATGCTACCAATATTTGGTAACGGAAAGCTAGATTTTGTGACCAAATTCAAATTTGGTAGCTGAATTGCAACATTTAGTTGCCAAATTCCTGATTTGATAGTGAAATCTTGTCAAAAATTTTTTATTTGTCATAAATTATAAAATCTTGTCAAAAATTTTTTATTTGTCATATGTAAAGCATGTTATATTTTTTAGTAACAAAATGTAATTTTTGGCTACCAAAATATGATTTTGGTAGTTGATTCCACATTTATGCTACCAATATTTGGTAACGGAAAGCTAGATTTTGTGACCAAATTCAAATTTGGTAGCTGAATTGCAACATTTAGTTGCCAAATTCCTGATTTGATAGTGAAATCTTGTCAAAAATTTTTTATTTGTCATAAATTATAATATCAATAAGAAAATAATATCATCTCTCCTAATTAATAATCAAAAAATACTAATTATATTTTTATAAATAAATATTTAATCAGATATTTAGAATTTCACTAAAAATCATATGTCTGCTATCAATAACAAACCAAATATTTCATAAGATATGCCAGAATTTCACCAAGGCATTTAATGTTTAAGCTTAAATTTTTATCTTTTTTTAAAAAGTCAACAAAAATTACTATTTAAACTTAAAAATTTCAACTCAACTCAAACACCAAACACCCCTTAAATGTTTCACCTCTGCCGGTGTGTACACATATATATATATATATATTTATATAAGTATATATATAAAAATATAGAGTACATCAGAGAAGCAGACGAAAATTCTCTCAAAAAAATACCGAATAATTTATGAGTTGTCTCTTGAAATTTAGTAAGTAACCTGAGATTTTGGTGGCAAAAGAATATCAATTTTTCATTGAAATTTTAAAATTGCCGCCTCTCACTCTCTGATCACTTTCCCCAATTATTCGCCCACTCCAATGCCGATCATTCTCTCCCTTTCGTCTCTCACTCTCTCACTTTCCTCTCTCACTCATCTTGCCCATTATTCTCAGTCTCCCATCTGTTTTTTTTTTTCAATTTTATTTTTTCCAGAACTCGTCAAGAACATCGACTCGTCATTCAAGTGCCCGGCCAAACCACCTACGGCCACGGACCTCAACTATCCCTCCCTGGCCATCCCCAAGCTCAACGGCACGGTGACCGTCAACAGGACCGTGACGAATGTGGGTCACCCCAAGAGCACTTCTTCACCACCATCCCTCCGTCGACCGTGGATTTCTTCGGCCTCCCTCTCTCTTTCTCTCTCTCTGGTCTCTGCCTCTCTCAAAAAGCGCCGAACCCCCAGCCTAGCCGCACTAGAACCCACGCCGCTCGGCCGTCAGTCACTCTTCCTCAGCGCTCGCTGTCTCCGGCCCAAATGTTGCAGGTAGGCTTTCTGTTTTCAACTACGATGGTCCCAAAATAGGTAGCCGCCTCTAATATCATACTGGTGGTGGCAAATAAGCCCCTTTCAGATTCGCTTTCTTTGTTATTTTGATTAATCTGTTTGAAATTTGTGTTTGGAATTGGAGTCGAACAAATTCGTTGTTAGTCCTAATCCCCAGATATTATTATTTATTAACAAAGTTTGATTGTGAAATTCTCTATTGATAAATTGAAAAATTGTTTGGGTGATAATGATTTCGGGTTAAGATTAAGAAGTACAAAGTTTTGGAACCACTATCATCCCGATTCATCTTATAATATTGGATCCCTCTGTACGTTTGTTCTTCGTTTGCTAAGCTTTTGCATTTCTCTGTGTTTTAATCAATGGAAGAGACTTTAGTCACCATGGTTTCGCATTGAAAGGTAGGTTCCCCCCGGTGGGATGCTTTGATTTTTCTTTTTGTTTGCTTCAAGAGGTGACTTCGTGGTTTGGAATTCTCTTTAATGTTTCCTTTTGTTTACTGTAGTCAGGACAACAAGTGCACATGGAAAACAAATTGAAAATGGAAAGGGATAGACCTCTACGGGATAACTTCTTATTTAAATATTTAAAGAAAACAGAGGTTGTATTCTTATTTTGATTTATTAAAATACGCCAACAATAATCTTTATATTCTTATTTTGATTCATAGCTCTGAAGCCTCTTCTTCTATCACTGTCATATATAATGTTTGATTTTCTAATATTTTCTGTTTTTGATTTGTTTTCTTTATTGTGATTTCTAGTGTTCTGTTTTCTTTGAGAAGGATAATCCTTCTGCTCACATCGAAGACAAATATGGTCTCTTTTCCAATCTTGTCGGAGGTCTCCAATTGCCGAAGTAAGGACTTAAAGCTCATCAAAACGTCAAAAACTTCCCTTTCTTTGTTTGTTTTGTTGTGATTTCTAGTGTTAGCTCATCAAAAAGTCACTCTACCACCACCCCCCTGTGTTAGCTGCTCCTCAGGTTTCTTTTTTTCTTTTTTCTTTTTATTTTTTTAGTTTTGAAAGTTGATTCTTTTGTTTTGTTTTCAAGAACAGAGCATTCTGTGAAGGGCATTTGTTTTTTTCAGTTTACCTATTTCGAAAGAATTGATTGCTCACATTAAGAAGGATGGAACAGTGTTGCCTCGCATAGGTGCATTGATAGAGGTAAATGTTGCTCTTATTTGGAAGAAAGTTAAAATCATTATTTGGGTGAAACTGTGTAGATGAATTTCATAAACTAGCAAATTCTCCCTGTTTTCTATTTCTTAAGAACTTTTTCAATACTTATTTTGGGTAAAAATGTGCAGATGAATTTGGAGTTTTTTGCCATAGATAGCCAGGTATGTGATGTCGCACTCGGTCCACTGTTAAAATCGCTATCTATAATTTGAATAATCATTTTAAACATATTCTCCTCTGTGCACGTTGCCTTGTCTGTGTTTATATGTTGAACAAATAAACTCAAAATTTCCCTGGAATTAAAAAAAAAAAAAAATCAAGGTAGTAGAGATATCCTTTTAATGTTTCTGTTATCATAGTTAATTGTTGCAAACGATTAGTTATTTTTGAATTGGAAAGCATTCAGAAATTTCAAAGGGGGATAGGGGTTGGATTTGGAATGCCTAGTTCTTATACATATTGCTTATTGCAATCACTGGACTGTTTCTTTTCCCTATTGATGCTGAATGTGTTTTCGTTTTTTTATCTTTGTTCCTTAACTCTCTCTTTCTTGTGCAGGGTTTTATTACCAACAATGAGAGGGCCTTAGAGGAACTGTTTGGGGATGAGGAGGATACACACAAAGGTGTTGCATGTCTGAATGTGATGGCAGCTCGCATTGCTACTGTTTTTGCTTCTTTGAGGGTACATAAATAGTGGTTTACAACAGATTTTGATTGATGATCAAGTGGCAATTTTCTGAAGCATGTTATGTTTTAACTTTTAATGATGCAGGAATTTCCATATGTTTTAACTTTTTTTTCTATATTTTTAGTTTTGAAAGTTGATTCTGTTGTTTTGTTTCAAGAATAGAGCATTCAAAACTCTCCATGTCTCTCACAGCTGGAGGGAAGGAGTGGACTAAGGGTCGTCAACAGAGGAGGATAACGTCTGAGTGAGAGATCGGAGAAAGAAAAAGTAAGCCGAGAATTTCTTCAGCCTCCCTCTCTCTTTCTCTCTCTCTCTGGTCTCTGTCTATAGATTTTGTTACTTTTGTTAACTAATAAGATCTTCTTTGCAAAATTGTTAGTGATTCCTTTTCTTTGAAGTAATGTTAGTGATAATAATCTGACAAGAAATGTTACACTACTCTTACAGATTTTCTCAAATTTCTATGGATGATGATTGGACTGAAATTGATGACTATCTGATTCAGAAACTTTCCACAAGAGTACAACTTGGACGAAATTGGAAAAGGAAAAAATTAGGCCAAAGAACCTATGTACAAGTTGGTGATGATTAAATTTAAGCTATTTTAGATATTTTTGTGAAATACTTTACATATAGAGCATATATGAAATTTGTGCATTAGTTTGGTTCCCTATAATATTATTGATTACCTATAATATTACTGATAGTAGTTACATCAAATAATGTAATTTGTTCTACTTAAGTTTATTTATTTTTTATTATTTTCAATGAAAAATCATTACACAATTACCAATCAAATATTTAGTCATTAAAGGTTTTAACAAGATTAGAATGAAATAAGTTTATGCTACTAGGATTTTGGTCACAAAAAAAACTTTCTGCGACCAAAATAAACAAAATTGCCACTAATTTTTGGTTGCAAAAAATCATTTTTCCTGTAGTTATAAGACATTTAACGACAACAGTAAGTCGTTAAAAATATATTTACCGGTTAAAAAAAAAGAATTAGCGACAACAAGTAGGTTGTCGAAATATGTACATTGTCGTTAAAACCGGTTAAAAAAAAAGAATTTAGCGACAACAAGTAGGTTGTCGAAATATGTACATTGTCGTTAAAATTTGTACTTTCAACGACGACTACCTTGTCGTTGTATTCTTTTAGCGACAAAATACCACTGTCGTCTAAAAGTAATCAACGATGCAGATTGTACTGAATCAACGACAATTACTTGTCGTAGAATAACACTTTTCAATGACAATGTAAGAAAGTCGTCGTTGAAACAATCAACGACACATATATACAGCGACAACTGCTTTTTTGTCGTTAATAACTTTCAACGACGACTTTCCAATTTTTAACGACAACTTTTATCGCCGCTAAAAGTCGATTTTCTTGTAGTATGGAAGTTTCTCTCTTTACATGGAAGTTTATCTCTATTATATGAAGATTTGGGTTTCAAAATGGGTGGGGAGGCTAGGCGGAAAAGTGAAAAAAGAAATAAGTTTTCGGTGGGTGGTGACTCTTTCTATCTCTAGATTTCAGTTTTCTCTCTCTAAAACACTGTAAATATTGGTTTGAAAAACTTTTTTGGGCCATGCGAGGGAGAGAGATTTTTGAGTGTGTAGGAGATGAGGGTAAACCTATAATTTGATATACATTAAATGTTACTGGACCCCACATTAAGTGCTGAAATTGAAGGGTACAAAAAATGGTGCTGTTTTTAATATTATTTATTTTAGAAGTGCTAAAAGTGAAATTAACCCAAGATATAAACGTGGAAGCATCATTGAACAGCTGATATCAGATATAGGAGGAGTGTTTTATTTATTTACTAGTTTAAAACACGTGCAAAGCACATGGAAGAGCTTTAGTTTAACCTTTTTAATATTCTAAATTTATAATTATTATTTAGATATATTATTCTAGCAATATATATATGATGCACATACTTTTAATTAAATGATTTTGTGAATTTTAACAAATAATAATAATAATAAAGAGTGGGCTTTGGTTGCAACTCTGTTAATCTATGGGTTTTTAACAAACTTTGAGATATATTGTAGGTACATTTTCTTATAATAAAAGATATATTGATTTTTAAAAGAACTCATTATAAAACAAAATAACTTGACCAAAAGTTTGAATAATAAATTATGAAAGGATGAATTGTTAGGAAACTCTCCTTTCTAATATAGTTATAGATTTATATATGACTAGTTAAATAACAAATATAGAATAGATAAAATGAAACAAAGCAAAAACAAAATCAAAATCAAAATTTTTTTTATAAAAATGCCATATGACGGGTGTCTATTTGTGATCTATCATGTAACAATCCAAGAGAGAGACGAAAGATACCGCAAAAAGATTTTGCTTTTACAATATAGGAAGAGATTTTATTAATTGTAAAAAACAAATGAGTCCTCATCCTTCACCATTTTAGAAATCTACGTTATGACAATTACAAATGAAGACAAGGGCTTCTACGTGTCACCATGCATGTGAATTTATTGGCATTACTCAACTTATTATTAAAAGGTGTCAATCTAATTCAGATATTCTATATTTTTCAAATATGAGCTATTAGTATTCTAAATAATTAAATACAAATACAAAAAATTACATCTCTGAATGATAAAAGAAATATATAGATAAAATAATTATTTGTTATCATTATCCTACCACCATCAGTGGAATAGTAGTAGTTTTCTTTTTTTTTTTTTTTTTTTTTTGATATGTGAATAATAGTATTTATTAACGCACGTGAACGTCTTATCCTTTTCACGCATGTACAATTGAATGATAAAAGAGAGATATAGATAAAATAATTATTTATTATCATTATCCAACCACCATCAGTGGAATATTAGCACTTTTCTTTTCTTTTTTTTCTTTTTCTTTTTTTTGATATATGAATAATAGTATTTATTAACACACGTGAACGTCTTATCCTTTTCACGCATGTACAATGTGCACGTTGTAACGACGTATCCTACATATAGACAATAGAGAATTGAAGTAAATATTTGTGATATTGTAGATATATATACATAGGGAGAGGTTCTTATACAACATCCCTTATATATGTCACTTATAACATGATTTATGTTATATTGTATCAATTAAGTAATTTATTTGTAATTTGAATGAGTTTTTTTTTTTAATAAATTAATTTGGATGGTGAGCTTGATATGGATCACTAGTAAAAATTGTAGATTACACGACGGTTTTTTACTATCGTGTAAAGTTTACATGACGGTTTACCAACCGTCGTGTAATTCAGTGTCGTGGTAGATAACACGACGGTCCCGTTACGTCGTCGTATCTCAATGTTACACCACGGTGTATCGTCATCAAAATCACATTACACGACGGTTCGGCCAAGAACCGTCGTGTAATATTTTATTTAAAAAAATATTTTCGTTTTTTTGGTGATTTCTCGTGCTAGCCTAACCTGCATGTTATCCAATACACGATCCAAGATAATAACTTCGATTATCAAATTAAAAATATATACCAATTTTTACATTACAAGTTCACATATCATAATTAATAAATTACATTACATGGCTAGCCCATTCTCCCTAATCAAATCCAAATCCTCAGAAGCATAAAATTCTTTACTTTCTAGTACGTCAATTCCATTTAACACTATGTCCCTCATAAAACCTAAAATAAAATAACCACATTCAACACTTCCCTCCTGGAGAGGACAAGAACGGTCCGAGATTATGGTTTTATAGTCTTGTCTCCTTCTAATCCCTTGACCGGCCATAATCTTCCAATCCGATAGGGCCCTAGCAAATTGGTAAAATTGAAACTAATTAATTAAAATACATATAATAATTAAGATAAAAAACATATTAAAATTGACTTACATGTTCATTAGCTCCGTAAAATCGTCTCGTTTCTTCTCTCGAAGAGGATCAAAATAAAGGACGAAGTCCTCCATGGGTCCATGACTCCCAAAACCTAATTTTTGTATCGCGGTCTTGACAGTCATAGGCCGTTTTGAGCCACTATTTTTTGTGTTTTCATGCTAGAAAACTTCATGTAATCTTGCTATAGTTATGCTTTGAATATTGATCAAACTCTATTATCTTTTTCGAAAAGAAAAACTCATTATGGCATTTCGTCGAGCATGTTGTGTGCGAACAAAAAGCATGCTCAAAAGCATGTAAAGTGCCACAATAATTTTTCTCCTCTACAAAGAGAAATATTAAAAACAAACACACTAATTTATAACAATGGATCTTTAATGACAAACAACAATACAAACAAGCAAATGTGGTTTAGTCACCTTACTTTTCTTTAAAAAGAATAGTCACGGCCAAGAAGGAGGCGGCGGCGGCAACGGCAGATTGACCAAAATTTAAAAGAGAGATGTCGGCGGGTTGGTGAAGTATATATATGGGTACTTGAGAAAAGTAGAGAGTGTTAAGAAAAATAAGGAGATATGAGCGAATATATGATAGAAATGAAGAGGAAGTTGTATTTAACTAATTAGTTTTCGCGCGGAATTCGAAAAATGAAAATTGAACCTTTTCAAAATTTTTAAGCATTACACGATGGGTCGGACAAAAACCGTCGTCTAATCGAGGATTAGCCGACGGGCCCCCAGGGACCGTCACGGAAGCCACCGGGTTTGGTGGCTTCCGTGGAATCACGACGGGCCCCTAGGGGACCGTCGTGGAAGCCACCAAAATGGTGGCTTCCGTGGAATCCCCCTTAGGGGGGATTCCACAACGGTTCCTTTGAACCGTCGTGTAAAGTCTATACTTTACACGACGGTTCCAAGAAACCGTCGTGTAAAGTGGTACTTGGAACCGTCGTGTAAAGTGAGTGCGAAGACCACTTTACACGATGGTTTCTTAAAACCATCGTGTAAAGTATGGACTTTACACGATGGTTCTAAGAAACCGTCGTATAAAGTGAGTGCGAAGACCACTTTACACGACGGTTTCTTAGAACCGTCGTGTAAACCTCACTTTACACGACGGTTCCAAACGAACCGTCGTGTAATCTACCTTTTGTAGTAGTGGATGAATTATGATATTTTTCACCACTATAATGCTAGTTGCTCCGTCACACCATTTCTTTTTCTTTCTTTCTTTTTTTTTTTTAAATGATGATGATAAATATTAGCAGGTGTATCAAAACATCATGAATGGCTCCGCAACCATATAGCACTCATATCCATTACATGTCCCATTTTATTATTAAAGAAAGAAAAGATAATATAGCTGAAGCCCAAAAAAATAAAAAATAAACAACCCTAACACAAGCAAATAAAAGCAGTAAAATTATGCCCTGAAGCGGAGTCAGTTTCACAAATTTAAGCTATAACTTGCATATTGGAAATAGGGCTCAAATATGTCTCATTAAAATCCCTTTAACCAAAATCTAGTGAGGAAAAAATCGAAGGAGAAAAAGAGTCCATATTTATCAAAGGTCGGATACTTAAAAAATATGTGTCCGAGGAGTCCTGCCATACTAATATGTGTCCGAGGAGTCCTACCATAGCCGGATACCTCCAACGATTACTACTAGAAAATATGGATACCACGACGGAAATTCAACGACGGTTTTTTGAAAAACCGTCTTCGTAAATTCGGAAAAACACAAAGCCGAAAAGTAACAAAAAACCGTCGTGGAAGGACGAGCTTCCACGACGGTTTTAAATAACTGTCGTGGAAACTCCGACCTTCCACGACGGTTCACAAAAACCATCATGGTATCCTAGATACCACGACAGTTTTAAAAACCGTCGTGGTTTCTGAGAAATTTTAAAAATTTCTCAAAACCGTGCTAGCGTAAATTTAGATGTAAATTTTACTCCCTATGTATAAAAACAAAATAAAAACCTCATTTCCTCCACTTTCTCTCTCTCATTTTCGGAACTCTTCCTCCATTCTCTCTCTTTGCTTGCCGTGCATATCCTCCCTCCATTCTCTCTCTTTGCTTGCCATGTATCCTCCCTCTATTGTCTCTCTTGGCTCCCATCTCCATTCTCTCTCATCCTCACCCTCGCTACCTTGTCTCCCTCTCTCTATCGCCGCGTCTATATATGTCATCACCTATGCTGGTATTGATCGACCTGCCCGTACCCACACTCGAGTACTTGGGTAAGTCGAGGTCTCTCTTTCATCGCACGGTTTATGGAAGTGAATTTGGTTGATTGTAAACTTAATTTTCGGTGACTGTTGATTGTTGTTGTGATTTTGGGTGATTTTTTCTACGAAAATAGTGTTGATTTTGCATGTTAAACTTTTGCACACTACATTTTCGACAAAATGCCTATTTGAGTGAGACTTAATTTTGGATTGTTGTACAATGGTTGGGTGAGGCGACGGTTTACCAAATTTCTGGAAAAAAAAAAAAAAGTGTTAAATTCGTAAATTTTTTTTCTTTGTTTCCTACCACGATGGTCATGGAAACCGTTGTGGTAGTGCGAGGCTACCACGACTGTTTTCCTGAGAAACCATCTTGGTATGTTCTTAAATATGCACAATTAGGCTCTATTTTTGCCCATTACATAACAGTTAAAAAACCGTCGTGGAATCTGAACCCTGGATTCCACAAAAGATTCCACAACCTTGGATTCTACGATGGTTAGAAAACATCACGGAAGTGTTACCACAACGGTTAAAAACCGTCGTGCAATCCACATTCTATAGTAGTGTACCAAAGGTGGCGGCATCAACATCGTGACCATATTGGTCTATTTTAAATCCAAAGATCAAGAGCAACACACAACAATCGTAAAGGTTACAACCTTCATGACTCGTTACAGTCATGACTTGACCAACTCTAGAGAAGTCATTTTTGATATTGTTAGATTTGGAGGTTGACTCCCTACTTGCAACTAATTTTGGAAAGTTTTGCAAGCTCACGAGGTCCGTTTAGGCCACTTCTGGTCTTTGATCCTGCTACTCTAGCTTTAGAAAAAAGATGAGATCAGAGAGATAAGAATAGGTATAGACAAAATTGTGGCATTGTAGTCATTTTGCAAGTCAAAATTTATGATTGTTTGAGTGGTAAAAAAAAGGCTAATCACTTGAAAAATTTTAAATAAGCTAATGAAATCATGATATCATAATTAATGTCGTGTGGGATTAGGATTGTGATTGGAATCCTTTATCCTAATCCCTTCTTTATTGAAACACTAAAAATATAATCTGGGAATCCTAAAAATAATCCTTCGACAGTATGGCATATACATACATACACACACACATATATATATATATATATTATAAAACTTGTATAGATTGTTAGCACAGAGTGTTTTTTGTTATTATTTATTAAAACTATTATGACAAGTACATTCAACATCTATTTAACTTTGTGGTTTCAATAAAATAGTAAATCCCAACCTCTAAATATATTTAATTGCACCCCCGGTAAGTCAATAAAAAATCTACATAACTTCTCCTCCTTTCAAATAAATAAAATAGAAAAGGCTTTACCTCAAAAAATATAAAAAATAAAAGAGCTACTGCATCCCTCGTGACAAAACGTGGGATCTGAATATTTTATTTTGATTTTGGTCTGCGCTTATCATATCTGTCGACCATGACTTTCATCATGTCCGACCCCTCTTTCGCTGATTAAATACTTATAAAGCTCTGCCGTCAATTTCTCAGCGCTCTATTTGACATCTCCGAACCTTTATTCGATGTCCAACAGCTTCTTCCCCGTTCTCTGTCCTTATCTTCGAGCTCCTTTATTTGGGCTTTTTATTCAACAACTTTATCAGTTGTCCGATAGAACAGTCTTATTGCTCGAATATTAACCTACAACGTAATTTTTCCCCCATCTGTTTATAGTTTGTTCCGAAACTTGGAATTTTTCTCAAGCTATCCTTAAAAAAGAAAGAATACTTTAGGTTTACGAAATAAATTAGTTGGACAACTAAAATCATAATCCATTTTTCCTTTTTAGCAACATATATATGAGTACGAATCAGTTTGCTTGGACAGTTAATATGTATATATATAGAGAGAGAAACCGTACAGATGTATATATATATATTTCCAAACTCATAAAACAATTAATTACAACTTTAGTTATATCAGATTATGACTTTATTTGATACTTGAGTTTAATTTTAATTAAATTATAATTTTTTATATTAATTTTTATTTTTTTAATTAATAAAATTTATAATTAATTTTTAAAAAATTAATTAATTTTAATTTAAAATTTTCATTTCTAATTATAAATCAAACATAAATTATATTTTATAATTTTTATAATTGATATTTTCCACTAAGAAGTTAGCAGTATAAAATATTACTATTGATGTACATGTTACAGGAAATATAACCTATATATTGACTTATCAACACGTGTACTTAATATTTACACGTCATGTGGGATGGGCATATCATTAATTAAGGGAGTGTGCGATGGCAGATTGTGGATAAGTTTGATTGCATGAATTAATTGCTCGTTTATAAAAATATATCTAGTGGACAACAGAGGTAAAATGCTCTTTTATTAATAGTTGATATATACACACATATAAGAATAATGATAAGAAAGTCAATTTTAATATTAATTTTTAATCCAAATTTATAAAAATTATAAAAAATGAGTTGTCATTTTTTATTGATAATTAAATATCTAAAAATATAATATTTCAATAATTTAAATTAATGTGTAGAATAATCTTTTATTAATAGTTGATATACACATATATAGATATGAGTAATGATAGTGAAGTCAATTTTAATATTAATTTTTGAATCTTAAATTAAAAGAGAGTTAGTTGTTATTTTTTTATTGGTAAATAAATATTTAAAAATATAATAATGATATCTTATTTATTATATAAGTTGATATTCAAATATTAGAATTTAAATTAATGTGTAGAATTTTTTTTTAATATACAAGTGGGCATGTTATTTTTATATACAGTAGCTTACGCAATAACTGCTTCAATCATAACGATTGCAATGAACTAATATGGATTGGCCACAGGTCATGTGCAATAATAGTTCGGAGACTTGGAATTTCCATCAGTTATTTTGTATTCCAAAGCTTAGAATTTTTCTCAAGCTATCCTTAAAAAGGAAAGAATACTAGCTTTAGTTTTACGAAATAACTAATTAGTTGAACAATTAAAATCATAATCTATTTTCCCATGTGAGTACAAATTATTAGTCGCTTACATATAGATTTTAGCAACACTAGTGCTTAATATTTACACGTCTAAGAGAGTGTGCGACAGCAAATTAATGCTGGAAAAGGTGGACGGTATGAATTAATTGCTCCTTTATCAAACATATACATATATTGATAAACAAGAGTTAATTAGCAGTTCAAGACTTTTCAAAAGATTAAACTTTTAAAGTGGACATTAAACTTAACAGCCGCATGCCTATTCAGAAGGAGTTGAAAATTGCCATTTCTGATTTTTCGGAAAAATTAGTTAGCTGAGCTGGATAGTTTGGGAAGAAAATTGATCATCGAGCTTGAAAAGAATAAGACCTCTTACAAGCTGATGGCCTTGTAAGGGATAGAGTTTTATCAAGGAATTATGAATGATTTCTTTTTATTGCTTTCTTCTTGTTTTGGTTGATTTCGATCGGTTGTGTTTCTAGTTTTATTTCCTCTTAAATTGCTTATTAGTTTTGTAATTTGTTTTTTATTTCATATTTTGTATAAAATTTTTGCTTATATTAAAAATACATTTTGCACGTTAGGCCACGTCTTGGGATATGGTACTGTCCAAGAATATTTTATATGTATACATGCCTGTGATTTTAATATATGGTGCTTTACGCAATAACTGCTACAATGTGTTACAACTTCAATGAGCCAATATATCAAAATATATACATGTATATTTATATGGTTACACTTACAGGTCATGTTCAATAATAGATCGGAGAGAGCTGAACTTATAAATGCAGCCATTGTCAAGGACGACGAGTTCTATATCCCAAACTTCTCACAGGTACTCTCTTTCTAATCAATATATAAATTAGTATTTTGTTAGTTATTTTCGAAATTGACGTCGGCCAATTGAGCTAATATAATTCATGTTTTTTGTGGTCGTATGAGTTACTTTCAATGTATTGAGTCGTACTTCAAGTTTCATGAGGAACAACCATTTTTTTTTTTTTTTGGATTGGTGTTTGGTATTTTATAGTTTGTTAAATGGGAAATCTCACTTATAAAGCATGTTTGCACCGTAATTAATAATCATATGACTATAAGTTTATTTCAGATTTAATTAACCTATGATTATGCAAATTGTTCCAGAAAATATATTACTTGGCGGGCGAGGAAGATAAGATTTTCGACATTGAAATGCTCAACGAAACCAAAAGGTACTTCATTGATCCATTATGAATACTTGCTCATCAATGCTCAATCATTATCGAATTATAATATATATACAGTACACGAGTTAATTTAAAGGTTTATGTTAAAGTAATTTTTATAATAGAATCTCTATTTTATATTATTGAAATGAATCATTATTTTAATTTATGGATTCATTTTTTAATAATTTGACTATGTATGTATAAAATTTATAACGTGATACACAAAATTGCTTCAATAATAGATGAATCTGATAAATAAAAAAAGAGTTCTTATAATTGTTTGTATAAAATAAAATATCTTATCATAAAAACTTTTTTTTAAATGAATATAACGAATAACTTATCTATGCAGGAATTTAGGTGAAAAAGCAACTCTTCACTGTATAAAGAAAGCAGGCCACCTTGTCCACCTTGAACGACCCTTGGTCTACAATCGCTTCCTTGAGAAAATTCTTGCCTCTTTCCAAGCCGACAAATAGTACCACTATGTGTATGTCAACAGAGGATAATACGTACTATTTGTTTTATAACAATTATTATATTACTACCAAAATTTTTTCTAGTGTTTTTCTGTTTTGTTTTAAATGATGTACAGTAACTCGCGTTGTTATTAAAGCAATTTAAGTAACTCGTGTTGTTAATATATTGAACTTAACGATATTATATATCTATAGTTTGGAGATCGTATGAAAAGATCTGCTTTTGTTGTAACAATGCTATATGACACTTGTGTGGTTAAGTACCATCCTTGTAATAAAAAATGATCTCACGACGTTAGACCCATCCACATATGAAACTCACATTATATTAACGATAATATTTAGGGCAACTTCAATTCAACTTCATTCTGGCGTTAAACGCCAATTTGGTGCTGGGTTGTTGCTCCAACCCACGCTATCCCCAACTCAATTTTTAGAGTTGGCGAACAGTGTAGTGCTGCACTGTTTAAAATAGCATAGACGCTATTTTTTCTCTCTCTTTTTTTTTTTTTTGCTGCAAATATATATATATATATATATTGGTTCCAAAATTGCAAAAATATACCACAAAAAATCTTTAAAATACAATTTTCATCCCAAATGTATGTTATTTAACAAATTTTCTTAATTTTTTGCATTTTTTTAGATGATTATATTGATTTAATAAATGTTCAATTTGAATATGATTTATGTTAAGATTGAATATAAAATGGACTAGAATACATATGATACAAAACTTTATTTAATATAATTTCTAATTTGAGTTACTGTAATAAATATATTTTTCTTATTTGAGTTGCTATAATATAATTTCTAATTAATACAAAGTATGAAAAGTAAAAAGATTATTACTTAATTAAGTATATTTTTATTAAGTTATCATTAATCTAACCAAGCTTAAATTATTAAAAATTTGTTTACCGGCTGATATGTTACAGATAGATATAATAAAATAATTGGTGAAATGTATTAATTGTTTGGAATTTAGAAAAAAGGGTATATACAGAGAATATTCCTTTTAGAGTAACTTTTAAAGTTGATGGTTTGGAGAGCAATTATAAAATAGAGTTAAAGTTGGACTATTGTAAAATAGAGTAATAGGTTCAAGATAACCTTAGAATTTGTAGTCTCAAGCATTTTTTTTATAATTTTGTTGTTCAATTTCTTTTGTTGATTTTGGTATTTATGTGCAAGTGTACTTTAATCCACGAAATGAGCACTTTTGTTCCGGCGAGACCATACAGATAGTCTGTTACCACAAAATAATAAATACAATAAAAAAATAATAAATAAGTATAAAACAAAGATTGACAAACAAACCCTTGAGGGAAAAAATTACAGGTGCCGGAAACACCAGTTTAAATAGAAAGATTTTAGCAACAATGAATAACGGTTACAAGAGTTTGAAATTATAACAATTGTTTTTACATCAACCTAGATCAAGACTGCCACCTACCCGACATGGTAAAGTTGAAATCTCGATCAAGAGGAGGTCGGTAGCCTAATATGTGAGAGTTGAAATCTCAATCAAGATGAGATCGGCACCCTCTATATCTGACATGGCAGAGTTGAACCAAGATAGTTATCCAAGATATACAAGAAATTATTCGATAATTATCTCTTAGAAGGGTATAAAAAGGCCTTTTTAGCCTCCTTGAATCCCTAATTTGAGAAGACTCTTTGCATTCTTGCTATCAAAGCCCCCTTTGTAATAACAAAAAACACTTGCCAAAGAGGATGTAGCTAATTTTTTGCATTGAAAGTGAATCTCTATAATTTTTTATCTACTTTATATATCTGCACTTAATTTTTTGGTTCATATGGACAATGATGAAAATATTGATAATTTATCGATATTTTCCCAGAATTATCCATAAATAAAGACCCTTAATACAAATACAGGGATGATGATATTTATTACCAGAGTATCCGTCCGATATCGATAATTTGTAGAAAATTTCCATAATATATCAATATCCGTTATCTTCCTTCATAATTTTATCAGAATATCTGGATACTTACGGATATTTCAATGTATAAATTTGTCAAATATCTACTAATTTCCAAGTATATGAAAATGAAGAAAAATAATTTAAAAAGAAATAAAAGGAAAATTTTTTCTCTTTCACATGAATTGTTTATTTTTTATAATCGACACTTTTCAAGCCGTGAGTAAAACTGTATAGCCAAAAAATATTTAGGAATATTGTTTAAAAAAAAAAAGCCAAGAATCTAAGTATGTGAAAAGAAAAAAAAATGTGATTATGTCATTTTTTACTATCATTTTCCTCAAATGTCAAATAAATATCTTTGCTTGCACAGGAACAATATCCACCTTCTTGGGTAAATCCAAACTACCAAATTTATGACCTCAAATGGGAAAAGATCCACCATCATCTATGTGGCATCTCAATAACTATTTTCAGAATTATTTATTCTTAAGACAAGTATTATTTAGATCAAGATAGTTTGCAAAGTTATGCCTTTGAACCTCCAAGGAGTTCATTTTGGTATTGAATTTTAGATATATGAAAAATGTTTGTATTCGGTTATGGATCTTATGTGCTTTTATTATTATGTAAAACGTTATGTGATTTTAAAATTTACATTTAATGAAGTTGTTATTCCATCAATATAAATTTTTAAATAATTAATCGTTTTTATATAGATTGTGCTTTATATATATTTTTTCATATACATAATTTTATACTAAAAATAGATCAATTTATGTATTATTTTGTTCTTTTTCATTTCCTAAAATTTCACTTGAAATTTACAATATTTTATGCAAATATCTGTCATTTTTCTCATTTTTATCAATATGGACATCGATATCGATAACATCCGTCGATATTTCTGAAAATCCAGACCCTCGATATTTCCGTCGATATCGATATTTTCATCCTTCCATACAGGAGATAATATCAGCCGTGAGGTTATGAGAAAATTCTTGGTCGGCGAATTTCATCAGACAAGCAATGTTGGCACCAAATATGGCGGCATCAACATCGTGACCATATTGGTCTATTCTAAATCCAAAGATCAAGAGCAACACACAACAATCGTAAAGGTTACAACCTTCATGCCTCGTTACAGTCATGACTTGACCAACTCTAGAGAAGTCATTTTTTGACATTGTTAGATTTGGAGGTTGACTCCCTACTTGCAACTAATTTTGAAAAGTTTTGCAAGCTCACGAGGTCCGTTTAGGCCACGAGCTTTAGAAAAAAGATGAGAATCAGAGAGACAAGAATAGGTATAGACAAAATTGTGGCATTGTAGTCATTTTGCAAGTCAAAATTTATGATTGTTTGAGTGGTAAAAAAAAAGGCTAATCACTTGAAAAATTTTAAATAAGCTAATGAAATCATGATATCATAATTAATGTCGTGTGGGATTAGGATTGTGATTGGAATCCTTTATCCTAATCCCTTCTTTATTGAAACACTAAAAATATAATCTGGGAATCCTAAAAATAATTCTTCGATAGTATGGCATATACATACATACACACACACACATATATATATATATATATATATTATAAAACTTGTATAGATTGTTAGCACAGAGTGTGTTTTTTTATTATTTATTAAAAACTATTATGACAAGTACATTCAACATCTATTTAACTTTGTGGTTTCAATAAAATAGTAAATCCAAACCTCTAAATATCTTTAATTGCACCCCAGGTAAGTCAATAACAAAATATACATAACTTCTCCTCCTTTCAAATAAATAAAATAGAAAAGGCTTTACCTCAAAAAATATAAAAAATAAAAAAGCTACGGCATCTCTCGTTACAAAACGTGGGATCTGAATATTTTAATTTTGAGTGCAGTCTATAATATTGAAGATAATTTATAACAATAATAATTATTATTTAATGATCTTATAACAATAATTAATAGTTAATGTTCTCCTAACCTAAGCATTACTGCTACTCCGCGCGCGTTAGAATAGCCTAACTCCTAAAATGTTTGTCCTATTGCGTTCTTTCAAGCAAAGTGAAAAACAAGAAATCTTAATTGTGTGAAAATGGACAAATGCCGTGTTAATATCTTAACAGATTGTCGTATTTTCAAGAAATTAAAAATTGAAACGAAAAGAAATATTATTAGGGCATTACAATATAATTCCAAATTATAGCTCCGTTTAGTGAAACAGTTTGAATTGAAATTTTTAAGTTTGAGTCGGTTGATTTTTTAAAAACTAGTTATAATTTTTATTGACTTTTTAGAAAAAGATAAAAACTGAGATAAAAAATTTGAGTTTAACATATTTCACTAAATGGTGCATAAAAAATATTTGCAAACTGTATGATATGAATATCAGGTGATATTTGATAACGTTATATCTTTTACCAAAAGAAATAATTAATTTTTGTATGTTTATCAAGATTTATTTATTTAATTTTTGTATGTCATTATCCACAATCAAAAATAAGAATTTGGATCATGACACAACAATAAAATTTGAAACTAGATTAATTCTGACATGATTTACAAAATTAATAAATGAATTATGTGATCACATATGTTAGTATTATCATCATTATTATTTTTTGTTAATTCTATTCTCTATTTTTTAAACTCATTTTGATTAAATTTGAGTTGGGATTTTGACAGAGAATTAAGTAGTTAGCATATATCAACCTAATTAAGATGCACTTGCTATTTTTTAAATCAGTTATCCTTTTTCCTTTCATTGAAAACATAATAATTAAAATAAAAACAAAAAACAAAAACAAAACAAAACAAAACAAAACTTTGAAATTAAATTCAGTGATTAATCAATAATCACTAATCAATCAATAAAGTTAAGAATGAAACAATCACGATACTAAAAAGTTGATGGGAGTAATACTGATCCTAAAATTCTTTTATAATGTCATTACTTTAATTACATTACAACGATGCACCTTCCCTATTGTTTCAGATCATACAGCTAAAAGCTTTCCAATAAAATGTGTCAAAGAAGCATGGCTACCAAATTTTACTATTCACTGCTAATTGTCAGAATTTCCAGTTATAAATTATTTGTTCTATCTTCTTCTTCTCAAATCTCAAAAATGAGGAAGAAAATCTTTGTGATATTGTTAGAATAAGTAAAAGATTCCCTTGTTAAAATCTGAAAAGATTGTGTATGCGACTAAAGGGAAAATTAATTAATTAAGTAAAACGTGATTCCCGATGAAGATATTTATATGTGTGTGTGTGTAGACAGCTGTGTGAACTGTAATATACTAATGTGATCACCGAAAACGAAAGGAACAACACACGAATCAGGTGATATAAGATTCCAATATATTATCTATACCTTGCGTTGACATTGCCTTTTTAATCTTTAGAAATTGTGCGACGATCACAACTGTAGTATTATAAAATTATTGGTTCCATTTACTAAATTTAGGCAAAACCATGTGCAATGCAACTATGCAAGTGCACACACACACATATATGTACATACATACATATTTGTTACTTTGTATTTTTGGCTAAAATACTTACGTGTAATAGGAATCCATATGTAATTAGAGCCCTAACAACCATATTGATTGGCAAAATATGCTTCATGATATTCCGATCAGATTAAATTGGATTATAATAATTGATACATACGTCTGTGTGCTCTTATTTATATTTGATTAGATTATCTAATTGACTATTACTATTAACGAAAAAAAAATCTGAGTCTACATTTAAAAGTACAATAATTATAATAGACATATAAGGATATTAGGTCCCTCCACTTAAAAGGTTGACCTTTTAAGATAAAAGTCAATCCCTTAATAGTCTCAAATTCCACTTCTTCTATCTAATCTTTACATGGTATTAGAGCCTAACAAGCTCAAAAAAGAGGCTCAATCCATTAATACGAAATTGATGACTCTAAAAAAGTACTATTTTTACAAGAGCGTTTTAAGGGTAAAAAGAAACTCGAGTTCCACGTCGTAAAAATACAACAATAATAAGCGACGCATAAGATATTGTGTCACTCCACTTAAAAATTGATATTTTAATATAGAAATTCAATCGCTTAACATTTCAAATTCCATTTTTTCTCTCTAATCTTTATAGTTACACCTACAGTTACAATCTGTTGCCTTGTGATTAAGACACGTGTTTTGGTTTGTGGTTAAAAAAAATGAAACACAGAAAGTCATAATTAGTTTAACGTGTTCACCTTTTACATTTATTTGAATTTTTTACGCTTTGGAAACTCATAATATGAACATTAAAGTTAGGCAGTTAACGCCTAACTTGTTAGACAATTACAATGTGACCTAAATTGATAACTCTATTCAAATTGATGACTCTCAAAAGGAGGGTTACTGGTTAAATTTGAAAGTAGAGATAGCAAGTTGTCAAATACGAAATATTCCAGTGTAATATAGACCTTGACAATCAAGCAAAGCTGACCTTAACAATGTTGGGTCACCTCAGAGGTTTTTATTTTTATTTATTTTTATTTTTAAACATGCATTCATTCGAAGTTTGAAAACAAATTTCAAACCGGCGCAGATAAACAAAAGAACTACAAAAATATGAGTTGCTAGATTTGAAGAAAATAAATTGGTTGCCCTCTTTTTTGTGTAAGCACTGATTTAATCAAAGTTTTCTTCTCTGTTTCATTTAGTTCCACGAATCAAAATTGGGTTTGTATTGAGAAGTGACTTGAATCTACGTACTTGGGAATTTGAATGCTCTCATCAAGTTCACTTTGAAGATAATCAACAAGCAGATTTGTATGTGGAGGGGGAGAAAAAAAAAAAACAGATTTTATTCCTTTTGCAGAGTATTCAACCATGTCAATAGAACGCTCAATTCTGAGATGCAAATGGGGGGTGGCTTTGATATCAATGAACAAAAATTTCTCAAGTTATTTTGCTGTAGCTTAACATGGGAGAGAATATGAAGAAATTGTAGAGAGAAGTGAATGATAACCGTCGTGAATTGTGATAAGAGTGAGAGAGAGAGATTAGAAGACGTGAGAGAAAATGGAAGCGATGATGAGAGAGAAAGAGAGAGGGGGAGAGAGACGATTGAGGAGTTGTGAGAAAAATTAAAAGCAGATGAGGAAGGAAAGTAGAAGGGAAGTAATCGATAGAGGAAAGCACTTTAGTTTATCTGTGAAATAGGTTGTCCTTCATTTTTTGCTTACCAAGATCACGCTATTCATTTCCCATCCAATGGTCACTATTAAAATATCGGATATATCCGGCAAAATGGCTGTATCGGACATCAGATTAATCCTATCTATTATATATATATATATATATATGTATGTACACTTGTATATTTTGGATGTGGATAACGGGTGTGTTTACATGCTGCTAGTAAATAGGTAGAGAAATTCCATTTTACCTTTTACATCAGCCACCAAAAAAAAAAAAAATCACGATCAACATTCGGAATTTTCCTTCGAATTGGCAATTTTCTCCATTGAACTTTTAATGGTCAAATCTTTCGACCATAACCACAACCGCGGTGCACACAACACGTTCCTTAATATAAGAGCAACTGACTGTAATTATTGGTGTGCTGTGTTTGTATACCAATCATTTTTTAATTTAGTTCTTAAACTTTTAAATTTATATAATTTTAATTTTTGATTTTTTTAATAATTGAAATACTCTTAAATTTTTAAAATGTTACCATAATAGTTCTTTTTATTAATTATTAAATATAATCTGTAGTAATTTGAGTAATATGATGTTAATTAATGGATTCTGTTTAAAAATTAAGATAAATAACTACCGTAAAAGCATAACACAAACTTAAAAGTTTAGAAACCTAATAATTTACCCTTATTTTTTATGATTTTTTTTTTAATTTTTAGATTAATTGATTGTATGCTATAGAATATTCAAATTTATTTATAATATATTCTTCATATTTAGAAATAAGAAATTTTTTGATTTTAGGATATTTGATAATTTTGAGTAACTTAATTATTTTTAATACCTAATTATGAACTTGTATTTATATATGAATTTATTCATAATGTTTTTAATTAGTGAATCTTCTCTTATTTCTAGTCCGTAAATGGCAATACGTTAAATCCTTTATCTCTCTTTAATCCTTTATTTCTTATATTTTAATTTATTATATGTCAAGTAATTCATATATCCGAATTAAGTATTGTTGAGGCTTTTGGGCTCAACCCATCCCGGGGTGCGGACAGTCACGCTCGGGTACTCGGCCCGTGGGCTCGGGTGGCGCATGGGCCGATCAACAGGGCTACAGCCCAAGCTCCCTAACCTGTCCCGGGGGACGCGGACGCTCACACCGGGAGGTTGTTGATACCAGGGTTTGAACCCTTGATATCCTTTGAGAACACAAAGTTCCCACCCACCTGAGGCAACTCAGATGGGTAGGAACTTTGTGTTCTCAAAGGATATCAAGGGTTCGAACCCTGTATCAACAACCTCCGGGTGTGAGCGTCCGTGCCCCCCGGGATGGGTTGGGGAGCTTGGGCTGTAGCCCTGTTGATCGGCCCACGCGCCACCCGAGCCCACGGGCCGAGTACCCAGGCGTGAGTGTCCGCACCCCCGGGATGGGTTGAGCCCAAAAGCCTCAACAAGTATAAAATAAACAAGTCACAATGGCCCAATATGGCAACATAGAAAAAATTAAGCAATTTAATTTTCGTGACTTATAATAGTTTTTCAAGCATATAAGCAGCTTTACATGTTAATAATTAAACAGCTTAATTTTATCGAGTAAAAAATCATAGAAAAAAATAAAAACAAATAGAAACAAGCAAAATTTATAAACGTTAGTCTTAATAATTTGAAAATATATATGTCAATTTTCAATCGATAAAGTAATGCATTTTGATGATAAAAAAATTTATAAGATAAATTTACATGTTATGAAACTCTTGCCTTTTTCTCTAACCTCTCTTTCCTAATGAAATCTAATTACGACTCCTTATTTATTAACTCACAACCCAAAAAAAAAAAAAAAAAAACCCTAGGCTACGGAGGCAAGTGTAGACCTTTCGTGTAAGGGGGCTTTCTACTCCCCTTCTAACCCGGCCCCACAATGATAGTATCAGTATTCTCGTACGTGTTACGTCTGTGTTACGACATTAATTAAGCTAAATACAAAATTTTATTTGAATTTGACTTGAAAACCAAGTAGTGCTCATGTTTTTCCATCATACTTTTTCTTACGTATACACGCTTAAAATTCAAAAGAACTAAAAAATAAAACATAAAAAATATAAAAAAGCAGTTTGAAAGCTCAATGTACATGGGAAACAGCGAAGGATCAAGCCTGTAGGGCTGCGGACACACACAATTTCCAAACCAATAATAAACGACATCAATTATAGAAAATGAAAAAAGAAAAATTATTGACATCAATTATAAAAATAATATAACCATAATAAACGACAAAAAAAAAAGAGAGAGAAAATTAATTGTGCACGTGTCGCTAACACAGATTGAACGAGATGAAGATCTTTTGATTGGGTCAAACTCAAATTCCTCCATTTCTTCACCAAAAACACACCAATTTCACGCCCCAACAAAGTTTCATTTTTATTGATTTTTGTTTATTTTTCATTACATTTTACCTACTATATTTATTCCCCCATCTGTGCAATCTATATTTTAAGGCACAAATAGAGGAAACATTGAGACAAAAAACAGAGAAAGAGTGAAGGAAAAAAAAAAAAATGGTCAACATTTTCACAATACACAACACCCTGCTAGGCTTCGCTTTGAAGCTAGCAGGGATGAGACCCCAAAAGGTAGAAATTGAGCCAGGAACCGTAATCAACTTCTGGGTTCCGACCGAAACCGAAAACCAAACCAAACCCAAAAAAAACGTGGTCTTCCTCCACAGTTTTGCAGCCAATGGCATATTCACATGGCAACTCCAGATCCTCGCATTTGCCAAAAAATACGCTATCTACGTCCCCGATTTTCTCTTTTTCGGAGACTCCATCACCGACCGGGTCGACCGGTCGCCAGAGTTCCAAGCCGAGTGCGTGGCCAAGGGGCTGAAGAAGCTTGGGGTTGAGAAGTGCACGCTTGTAGGGTTGAGCTACGGAGGCATGGTTGGGTTCAAGATGGCTCAGTTGTTTCCCAACCTGGTCGAGTCCATGGTGATGAGTAGCACGGTGATGGCGTTGACCGAGTCGGTCAGCTCCGAGTCGCTTCGGAGGATTGGGTTCGAGTGTTGGTCGGATCTTTTGATTCCTGAGACTGTGGAGGGTGTAAAAACCATGTTTGATGTCGGTAGCTACAAGCTTCCGAACGTCCCCGACTGGATATTCAAGCAACTTTTGGAGGTAATTATTTGATAACAATTGAAATGTTTTTACTGTCAAATTCTTTTGTTTTTTATTTTAGGCCTTGAAATCTGCTTTTGTTGACTTCCGATCTCTATCTTCTGAATTGAAAATTAAGATTGAACATAGATCATCTGAGAATAAATATTATTATATATAATTAATTGTGTTCTATACAATCAATTCTGCATTATTGTGTTCTATATAATCAATTGAAATATATATATATATATATAATAATAATTAATATTTTCTTCTTTGTAGTTGGGGATCTGGAATTTCAATTGATTACATGGAACACAATAATACCGAAGTTATTTAGAGTTTTCTCTTTTTTTTACCAGTTATATAATGTGAAATATCTTGGGTGATTTTACATATAATTTTAACGATGGTTTTATATCTAATTTTATATAAAATATAGGTGGTTTGAATCCCTTACCATCACGATTGACAAAATTACATTATCTTGATCCATATCATACGTTGAAAAACACTCTAGTCCTTCCTAAGAAATATGTGATTTCTATATATATTAAAATAATATGTTTAACTTTTAGGTAGCCTCTAGAAACTCTATTAACGTCAATCATTCTAAAATATGAAAATATATATATAAGTAGTATATATATAGACAAGTTTTCAATAATTTATTCAATTATAGCCATTCATGAAAAAGTGGTATAGCAGGTATATTTCAGCAACAGAAAGGAGAAGAAAGAACTTCTAGAGGCCTTAGTTGTCGCTGACTTCAGCCTTCCTCAATATCCACAGGTTTGTCTTTTTCTCATTTTTTTAAGCAAATTTTCATTAATTAATTGTTTCTCTCGTGGAGCTCTGAAGTTGCATCAATAAGTATTCCCTTCCCATTTTATTTATCTCAGTTAACAATAAAAGTTCTTTTTTTTTTTTAACTGATGATCCGTTAATTAACAATTAATAAAAACTATTTCATCCTAAAAGCAGAGCCATCTATAATTATGTGAGGGACTTCCACTTAGTAAACTTTTTCTTTAATTTTAATTTTATCTTTTAGAGCTATCTCTCTATATATATATATATATATATATTTCATTTATCCATGTTAAAGATTGATTATCTATATAAGACCCCTGAAAACTTATCCTAATTTTAGTGTTAGTCCAATTGAAATAATAATTTAGCTACGCTTTATTCAATGTTACATTTACACAATTTAAAATTGGAAGGCTTTTATTTTCTTTTCCTTCTCAGAATGCATTAATGTGAAACGGACAACCTTTGTTTTTCCATTTTTTTTGTGGCTAGAAGACGAAATGGATCGCCTTCATTAACTACAATTAAAAGCTCTTCAAATATTTGAATTTGGCCAGTTAGAAACGGGGATTGTGATTCCTGTCATATGTGGTTGGAAATAATTTGATTTTTTTTTTTAAATAATTGAATTGTTACGTCATATTAATTGACTTGCTCAACTTAGTTCATGTTTCCATTGGAAGACCATAGTTCTCTCGACTTCGCACGCATTGCATGGTCAATTTTGTCCTTTTCTTACTTCGTCCCTTTCGTCTTTAATCTTTATGGTTTTATTTTTTTTCTCGCAGTATCCGTGATTTAACATCCTGAATCCCTTTTTTATTTTTTATTTTTTTTTTGAATAAAACACGTCTTTTTATGGAGAAAATTTATCCTGTAAATATATAAAGATGCGCATAAATAAAAGTTAAAAACGCTTTCTTGGTGTGTCCGACGACTTTGGATAAAGATTTTTTTTTTTTAATTTAAGAAAAAGATGGTTAGATATTCATTCCAGACATATACTTAAAAAAAAATGGAGAGGAACACAAAGAGGTTGATTATGTAAATACGATCACGGGCAAAGCATTCATTATTGTACATGCAAAGTGGGATCCACATCTAAATATCATGAGCTACCTGATTTCATATTGGCTTGAAAACTACTTATAATTTCTTATTTTATATGTTTTATTATTTGGTTTTTGCATAAAATGCTGAATATTATAATCTTCTATCAATGTTGGAAAAATGATCCGCTTGTTTTTCAATCATGCTTCTTAATTATGCAGAGGGTTGCTCTTTTGTGGGGGCAAAATGACAAGATATTCAACATGGAAAATGCCATCAACTTGAAGAAGTAGGCCTGCATAGTTTATCCCTTTAGGGACAATACTTAAATGAGAAATTTGGTACCCCATGATTTTAAAATATCACAACTTATTTGTGCTACAGATATATCGATATTTTTCAATTTTAAATCCATTAAGAAATTTAAAAGTGAAATCATTTTGGTATTCCTGTAAAATTCTCAAAAATGCAATGCACGTCATGATAGCATGTTAGATTATAAATTTTTTTTTTTTTTTTTTTTTCTAATTAGGCTTAACCCGAGCTTTGATTAATAACCATGCAGGCAACTAGGAGACAAGGGAACGCTAGAAAGCATAGAGAAGGCAGGTCATCTTGTTCAGCTGGAGAGACCCTGGGTTTATAATAAGCACCTCGAGAAAATTCTTGCCTCCTTGTTGGAAGACATCTAAAGAACCGCATCAATTTTTCACCCAAAATGAAAATAATTGGTGCCATCGTTTTCCTTCAATATTTAATATTGTCAATGCAATTTCTCTATACTTATCCTTGTAACTAATTAGCCATTTGCATTAATTATTTAAGGTCTACTGACCATATATTTCTTTTTCAGCTTGATTATTTAGTGCATTTATTCTTGAAAAGATAATAATTATTGCATGTATTTTTTTTTTCTAAGATTGTGAGAGAGATATCAAGAAATGAAGAGTTAACGTTGTTTTACCAGTCAAAAGGGCGACGCCCGTTGGCTGTGGCCATTGTGGAAGTATATGAATATTTTCTCGATGAGTAGTGTTTAGAATACTAAATTTAATTTTAATTTTAATTTTTGAATATCAACTTATCCAAAGACTTATATTTTTTAATTGATAAATATAATTAATTAATGTGATAATCTTTTTAAAAAATTATGAATAACAAAAAAAAAAACTCATACTTACCACACAAGCGCCTTTGCTAAAAGTACTGCTATATATTGGGGTAAAAATATTGTATTTTAAGTATTTAGTCAATATCTCAGTAAATATTGTATTGATTAGTTGACTGTATTTACTTGTTAAATATTATATTTACTTTGGTATTTCCTCGAGTTAAAACACCTCGGCCATCTGATCTGTTTCTGTTTATAATTAAAGATACGGGTTGTGGAATATTATAATAATTCTTAATATTATATATCTAATTTTTGTATCTAACATAAAATTGTTAACAGAGTGTACATCACTTTTGACGATTAGTTATTGATTAAGCTTAAATTTTCCATACAGGATACATTTCAATTCCAAATCTTTGAAGGTGTATTCCTCTAATTCGAAAGTCAAACCCCAAGGCCAATCCAGTACTTTAAAAAATAATGGGTGATTCTCAAAATTGTTCCAAAAAGCATATCTCTAGACCATTGCCTAATCAATAGCACCTTCATTCCCCCCCATGTCAAAGGTCAAGTATTGTATCTTGCATAAATTAACCCCACTGGTCAAAAAGGTGAAATCAACTTTTACCATCGACGGGTCTTCAGTTGCCAATGCAGGTCTTCAGTTATGAGAGAGTATTATACTTTTAGTATTAATCTTTTACGTTAGGGTCAATTTTCAAAAAAAAAATAGTCAATTAAAGAGTATTCTGGTAGATTATTTTTCATAATATACTATATCATATTTTCATTTTCAATACAAAAATAGTCAATCATATTCGGTGTTAGTCGTCGAAGAGTATTCTGGCATATAGTTTTGATAATATCTACTAGAGTGTTTGTCACTTTTAATATAAAATGATCGGCCGTTTCTAGCTTCGTACTGAAGTGTATTATAGTAGAATATTTTGATAATCTACCAGATTATTTTTAACTCCCAACACAATATGATTGTCATCTCTGGCTTAGGTTGCTGAAGAGTATTTTGATAATATATATATATATATATATATATATTCTAATTAGTATCAATTTTGCCTCTCTTTTTTTTAATTCTTAATTCATGACCTAAAAGTTTTAAGATCCACAAAAGTCACGGGGGAATAGAGTCCAAAAACAAAGAAGGAAAAACAATGATAGATCAGACTAACCAACTGATTGGTGTCCTCCCTATTCAACAAAATGGAGTTCCCTCTTTTTGGGCTTTCTTAATTTATTTTTGTGGGCTTGATTGGTGAAACTGGCACAAGTCTGATACCTTTTATGAGCATGGGGGGAAAAAAAAATTTTACCGGATGTTTTTTGCAATTTATACACTTTAAATTCATAAATTTATTTTCCTATTTTATTCTTTAGGTTTGACTTCTCTGCACAACTCTATTATCTCTTTCCTCACGTTTTTTTACTACTCCATTGCTTTCTGAGGACTCAACTCCAATTCTCTGTCAATTTTCGAAAAAATATTATATTTATCTATTATATCTCTCATCTTAGTAAGTAGTAAATAATTTTACTATTATTTTTTCTTTTACTTTGTTATATTTCGATCACATGTAAAAACAGAGTTTTATATATATATATATATATATATATATTTTTTTTTTTTTGGGTAAATGAAACAGAGTTTTAGATTAAATGCTTGGGTGATTGCTCTCAAGATTAACTATTACGGTACGTAAAGTGTTAACATCTGATTAGGTTAGGTGACCCATAATAATCACTTAATCTAATAGATGATCTAATTTTTATTTATTTAGTTAAATGACCTAATAAGTATATTTTAGTTAATCAATCTCCATATCCCCTTCTCTCTGCCTCTTTCTTTGTCTTCTCTCTCGGTGAAATCCAGCACCGGTGCTAGAGGAGGCCGATATTGCAACTTCATTGGCAACGCGATCGTTCTCCGTTGGCGATTCAGTTCCAGCGTTGCTTCAAGCTAGTGTGGAAGAGATCAACTCTGACGTTGGTTCTTTTCTCCCCTCCATGATTGGCGTTCTGAGATCGAGGGCATTAAGAGACGTGGGGAGGCGGTGGCGGTGGCCATAGTGGCACTCGTCGGTGATTTAACAAAATTTGAGATCCGATCGTCGAAAGGGAGAAAGAGAAGGGTGGTAAGGTTGTCAAAGGAAGAGAGGGGAAGGGATAGAAATATGGTATTTTTTATTTTTAAAAAATTTTTAATAGTAAATCAATGATTTACTAAGAATTAATCACTGATTAATCAAGAGTCAATAATCCATGATTGACTATTTATAAAATTGATTGACTATTTTATTAAGAAAAAATGCCTTTAATTTAATTGATTTTTAAAAACTTGAGCCATTTGTTAAAAAAACTTCTTAAAAAAATGGTATTTACCTCTATATCTCTTAATTCTTTTTAAAAAAATTTTGAGACACAAGTTTTTATGTTTATTTTATTTTACTTTTAGTATTTGTCTGTTATGAAATTTTAATAAAGTGTACATAAAATAATAGTTTTTAAAGGGGATTAAATTTTTAATTTTGATTCTTCGTGGTCTTTGTAGGAAAAACGACAATGGTGTAAAATTAGTCATTCTCTATAGGAAAGAAAATTTTATTATGCCCCATTAAGTTTATAGTCTGGCTTCGTCCCTATATGCAATCTCCTTGCTGATCTTCAGTGAGATCTCATGCTACTGCAGTCCATAATCCGAGAGAGAGAAAGACAGAGAGGAAAATGGCACAATGAAGGAAATTGGGTTAAAGAGAAACAATATAAGAAAATAAAATAAAAGAAATCGGTAAGGTCACAATTCCAGATTATGTCTTCCGGTGGTTAAACTTCGGAATCATGTATAAATAAGGGACGCTTCATCAGCTTTTCTCGGAGATAAAACCATGAACCAAATAAGCACTTGATAGACAGCTTCAACCTTAAAAGCATTAAGTAAAGCCCAAAAATATTCACTATATATATATATATATATATATTTATATTTAAATACTACGTCAGATGGCCTTACAACATAGCAAAAATTAAGGCGTCAAGTCGAAACTTGCTAGTGTAATAAATCTAGTGATTTTTGGATTAAGGTAGAAGTTTTACTCTTTTTTTTTTTTTAATAAATAATTAAGATACAAGTTTGTAGAACAATATCTTACATTTTATTCGAGCCAGAGTCCCCTGCATTGCTCAACAATTTTAAGCGCATCCGACTAGAGAATCCAATACGAAAATCCACTTCACAAGGCCGACTCCTTCTCTTTCCGCAATACACTTCAGTAGCTCCCTCCCTTAAGGAATACTCCTCTATGTATTTAGGACGGGTTGTGTCCAATATTAGCTCCAAGGAAATCCCCTTAATTAGTTTCTAGACCAGCGCAACAAGAGAGTTCGGATTAGTGATTATCCTCCGTCCTTGTAATTTCACAAGTAGTGCGTTTCTCTGGAGCCATTTCTTTCCCCGTCTCCCTAGCCCGGCATAGTGCTTTGCTTCCCGTTCTTCTGAATAATCGACTAAATGTATTGTTGGTGGTGTAACCGTTCCGGCACTAGAGACTACCTATCCACCGGGGAACGAGGTGCGTGAGAATCAGTAGGCTCTTTTGCCCACCCAATAGAAAAAATCCGACTAACAATGTGACCCGACTAGATAAGAGAAGTCAGGCCGCGATTGTAAATGAAGTCCCTTATTGGGTCAACGGATTAACCTACCAGCACCTCCAATAGGCTGCTGATCCCCGAATTACCTCTCTTTTGAGAACCTCGAGCATATCACGATTAGGCTTCGAGGTACCGGCCGGAGTAACACTTCCCCGACTACAACTAAGGAGTGCCTCACTTCCTCAGGTATGAACTAATTTTTCTTATCAAAGCTCTACTTTTTCGTTTGCTCGTCAGTGTCATTTACTGATTTAAGTATTGGAGTCCCCTTAATAGGCACTCCGCTGGTGTCCCCTTACTCTGAGGTGCTTCTTTTTTACATATGACTAGGTGGAGCATGACAGCATAAAATTGATCATGTTAAGTAATCTCATTTGATGTTGTGTCAAAGATTTTTGGCATTAATATGTATGTTTTTGATAGAAAAATGACGATAGAAAGTTATAACTAGCACCAGGAAAAACTAAAGTATCCAAAACAGATTGACACCTTTTCGCGATCCCATCCCACACCAATAAAATACACACACAATAAAGATAAAATAATTTAAAAAAAATTGTTTGAGAATAGAATCAGGGTTATTGCTCATTCTTTTTTCTTTTCTTTTTGTTATTTATTATCGGATTTTAAATCTAGTATTAGTGGGTGATATCATCCAAATCAGCTTACACCATGCTGCTTACAACAATCCGCAGTGAAATGAAATAGAAAACTAACAATTAAACGACAGAACTAGCAGGGATCAACTAAACATGCTAAATGAATTGTTTTGCATTTTTAGGGTACGTTTTGTGCAGCATTCCGGACCTAAAATTTATATTGCAGCTTTTTATGTTTTTTTGAAAAGTTAATAAAAATTATAACTAGTTTTTAAAAAATCAACCAATTTCAACCTAACAATTTCATTCATAATCGGTACACCAAATCCACCCTTAATATCAAGCCCCATAAGAAGCTTCAAGTGGTAGGCAGAAGCAGATGCCCGTGCATCACCGCAACAAGCTAATTATCTAATCCATCTTCTACGGCATTATCAAATATTTTGATCCTTAATGATTAAATTTTAGTCTAAAATGTTTCTTTTTTAGATGAAATTTTTATAACTTTGAATATAGATTTGCAATTAGTCTCCAATATTTGGAGATACCATCCATGAAATGAATTTTATTTAAAATCTTTGAATGTTTCAGGGACAAATAAATTAGCCTCTGAAAGTATTTTTCTAGTGATGAAAGTAGAAGATTATTGAGTGATAGATCTAGAAATTTTTCTCAGCAGACGTATATAAGAGGACACAATTTTTATATTTGAAAAAATGATGACTTATATGCTTTTCTCAATGGAAATACATAAGATGATACAATTTTTAATGTTTAAAAAACAATGTCTTCATATGGAAAAAGAGTTTAATAATTTTTATTTAATTTTGATCAACATCTTATAATTTTTAGGTACAACTCTTATATTTTGATCAATGCCTAGAAAGTGTTATAAATTAGTTTTATTTTTTTTTTATTGATATTAAGTTTCATTTTTATTTTTTCACACCAATATTTTTTTCCTTTTAAGATGAATACTCTTTCCAATAAACAAAAAATTATCCGCATCAATATTCGTGATGTTGATAAATATAAAGTCAATTTCTTTAAAAAAAACAAAGAAATTAAAAAAAAAAAAAAAAGAGCAAAAAAAGAACGTAGGTACTAAAATGAAAAGGATAATATAAGTTTAATTATGGCATTAAAACATGAAATAGTTTAAATATTAAGTTTGGTTTAAAAAAACTTTTGAGTGGGGACACATTAAAACTATCAATAGCCCCTTGAATCCGTGCTTGTCGAGAGCAAGTTTCGCACCTCAATCTCGATCCAGCTCAGTAAAAAAAATAAAGATCATGAAACAGACAGATCATAAAGCCATATCATATTGGAGATAACCGTGAATAAAACGTAAATAGCAACTTCTCAGAATCAACTATGACTGCACGCCAGAATATTTTGAGAATATTCCTCTCAAAAATCCATTGTTCTGAGATTTAAGGGAAGTCAATTTGAGAATAAAAGTATCAGGATCGTCAAGAATATGAATGCTTCAAATAAAGTGGATGTAATTCAAGAAAAGAAAAGTTTACTCAAATTTGAAAGGATAAATTCAACTCAAATCAAGAAACAAATGAGCAAGTGGCATTATAGAGGCCTCTTCTGCAGCCTTAAGAAGAATTCTAGACACCTACATCCACTTCAAGCACCCCATATATATCTCTCTGCAATTATGAATTTCTCACGATTGATGTCTCTCTAAAACTTCTTTAAGCTCTCTTGTTCTGTTTTCACTCTACACAGTGAAAATGTCCACTATGCATAATGAAATTCCAAACACTAACTCTCACATTAAGAATAAACCTTTATTAAAAAAAATATATATTTGTTTACTTTCTATACTTTATTTATTCACTCATAAGCCATATTAACTCCACAGGATAAATGGCTATTCTATCAATCATAGGGGATAATTTTTTGCCTTGTAACATCAAAATCTATAATTACAGTAACTCATTTGTGTGTTGTATCTTCACCTAAAATGTCCATTATAATATTATCAACTTAGAACACAATATTATACTTTTCCCCAGTCTTGCGTACTAAAATGATGTGACGTTTGGACATTATCTCTGTTTGTGAGTAGTTTATCATGTATGGTATGTCAGCTAATTAATGTCATGATTCGGTGAAGCCATATTTATCAATTTACAACTCATTGGCGTCCAATTTTGAGCTCTTTTTTCAAACTTTTTATAACAGTATTTTCTCTTATAAAAAAATTTAAATTTATTGTTTAAATTATGCATTTGAATTTATGATCCAGATGGGATTATGATTTTTTTTGTTTACTCAATCGTGCTGATTAATAATTAATTTCAAGAAATTAGGGAAAATAAAGTAACATACCAATATAGTGGCAGTTGTGCTCTACACATGAAGACTTAAATAGTTTACTTTTTTCCATTCAAGTTAAAGGAAAAATATACATATAGATAGCAATATTTCTTTGGTAGAATATGTGATGGCTAGTAACATTATACTTCCACGAGGATATATGGTAGGACTAGAACATAGTGATGGCGACAATTACACTAAAAAAGGTGAGAGAGGAAAGAGAAACATAGAGAGAGTTATACATATGTATATATATATATATATATAGGCATGCATGCCCATTCATATGTGTATATATATACACACACACTAGAACTAGAAAAGGGAAATTATTATTAAAAAAAAAAAAAAGGTGAGAGAGGAGAGAGAAACATAGAGATATATATGCATGCATGCCCATTAATATATAGAAGTTGTTCCGGTAGGTGACAGTGATAGTCTGATAGATATTGTATGGCTTTGGCTTGGACTTTACTGCACCTTCAGATATTTTAGAAGCCTGAGAAACAAGAAAGAAAGAAAGCAACCTAAGCACATGAAAAATATCAAAAAGAAAGTGCAAAAGAAATTAAATTCATTTTCAAGTTGTTCCCATTACAGTCATACATACAATGTGTGATAGATTTCACAAATCACAATATGTACGTAGTAGTATAGACTTTTGCCTAAGAATACATATATATATATATATATATATTTATATATACATGTGTGTACGATGTTGTTCCAATAGAAATGTCTTATTCCAACACTACTATGATTTGCGGTCTTTTGCCTCCTCTCTCTCTCTCTCTCTTTTCCTTGTTGAAAGGTATTTAACGAAAATATCAAATTAGATTTGTGCATGTCATGCATGTGCAAATTCTTTAGGATTAGGGACATGACAAGGGGGGTGATGAATGGATATAAATGGATCATCTCAGTCCATTGTAAGAACTTGTCTAGCTCACTAGGTATATATATATATATATGTGTGTGTGTGTTCATAAACTTGGGATGTAGAAACTCTACTACATTTTATGGTAAAATTAAGTGTGAATTATATTTATTTGAATATAAAATGGAAAAAAGGTTATTCATAGGACGATAAGGTAGGCCAACTTTAAAAAGACAAAAACAAAAACAAACAAAAAACAAAACAAAACAAACTACCTAAAAGTCGAAAACTTTTTTTTTTTTTCCCCGAATGAGTGGACCACATGGTGGAGCTCCAAATGATTCATAGCTTTAGAGTTTCTGAGTTCAAAAGTGACATTCATGACTATTAATATGGACTAAGATGTAGTGTTAATTTTCATTACATAAGCAAAATTGATCACACTCTTATACTTATGGGCTACCTTCTAATCTTTTAAGTCGTGTCTCTTTTTTATTCAGAGAAAAAAAAAAACTGCAATTTTTCTCTTGAAATATGTTAAAAATGGGATCGATTAGTTATTGTCAATTTAATATCTATTAGAGAAATGTGTGGAGAGACAATCTAAGCAAAGTAAAAAAAATTTCATGTCGAAAATATCGTTACATGATAATGATTGGATCATCAAATAACAGCTCAAGAACAAGGACGGAAGCTTGTTTATAATACATTCGTCTTTTCAAAGTAGATAATAGATAAGTCACATGTCGGTAGCTTCTAACCCATATGCAGCCAAAAAATTTACACAACTTTTAGCCACCACGACTTGAACTTTTTAACTTTTATACCCAACTGGTTTGAAATTAAACAACTTAAAATTTTTTTTTTTTTTTTTTTTTGTCGTGCATGAACCAACAAATTAACATTAAAAATAGACAGGAAAAGAAAATCAAGGTATAGGAAAACAAAATAAACTGAGAGGGAACAACTGATATCTCGCACAGAAAGTACGTAAATCTACTAGTCTAATAATGATATCGTATAAACATACGTATATACCTGTCCTCGTCGTCGACATTGGAGGACTTGTAGTTGGGAATGGGAATACGGCCAGACTCGATTCGCCGGAGATCCTCCAAGAGGAGTTCGTAGTGCCTCTTGACTTCGTCGGCGGTTTTCCCGCCGACAGCTTTGGCCACATTCTGCCACCGGTCCGGGGTGTCCTTATCGTACAAGGCTAGAGCTCTCTCAAACAATTTGTTCTGTTTTGGAGTCCAAGATGATTGGCTGTAGCTTTGCTTGCTTAGAGAGCTTGAGGCCATATTTTGGGATTGAAATGAAAAGAAAACTAGTAGTTGGGGAGCAAATTGGAAAGAAATTAAAAGGGGAAAGGAAATAGTGGTCTTTTATGTTATGGTTTAATTGTGCAAGGAAATAGTGGTGAGGTTGCTCTGTTTATAAAGGGGTTGGGGAAAGGCAGTGATTGGACGAATCTAAAATGGCCCAAAAGAAAAAAAAAAAAAAAAAGGAAAAGAAAAGGGAAAAAAAAAAAGGTGTAAAGTGAGGTGTGACTCGTTTCCTTTGGAACCACAAAATTGAAGCAGGGCCTCAGTGATCAGGCGGAAACCGGATATTTTGCAGGGTGTCTGATTTTTCTTGTTATTTTATTTATTTATTTATTATTGAAATCCAAGAACGGATAACTGATCCTTCCTTAACGTGATCAAAGGGACTATCTAAATACTGCAAGGAGCATTTGCTAAGAACCTATTACTAGCGTCAGGAACTCTAAATCGAAATCTAGACTAACAAAGACAAACTTTCATAATTAAAATCCTTTAAAGAGCATCACTTATTATCCAAATTAATTTTGATCGTATATCCATCACAATAATTCATTATAGTCAGGTTGTTGAATACGTGTATAAGACGCTCATCGGATTACTATTATTATTATTATTAGCCATTATAATTATTATAATAATTTTTTTAATTATTATATCAAATTCTGGTATTTTTGTTTGGGCTCAAGTTATTGATTAAGCACTAATTATATTATACATGAAAAGAACATGAAATAATTAAAATTAGTCAATTTGAAATTAAGATACACATATTGCTAAATAGCTTAATTGGTGGGCTGTTTATTTTTTTGTTTTCATATATGTGTGTGTGTATTGTTTGGCTTGCTTTTGAAACAGGATTTTGAATTACTTTAATTTTGTTTCTATATTTTTTTCAGTAAATTTTGAGTTTAATTAGTTAATTCCTCTCTGCAAATATTGAAAACATATATATATATATATATATATATATATATATCTTTGTCAGCTGGGGGTTGATTTTATTGTCTCTTTGTAAAAGCATTCAAGTGGGAAAGCAGGGCCAAATGACCTCTCTGAATAAAGCAAATTAAACTTAAGATTGCAATGACTTGAATTTCAAAAAAAAAAAAAAAAAGCAATAATATAGACATGGAAATTCTGACAATTTGTATTTCGGATATCAAGATGTTAATAGTTCGTAAATTTTATGAAAGAAAATTATCGTTTGTCATGTTATTATTCAATTTTGACTATACGAACTTGTGTTAATTATCTTCATGAATCATGAAAATGTTATTTTACTAAAACTTGAGAGAGAATTAACATTTGGAGGAAATAACAAATTTCAACATTTAGGCATAATAATAATTTGATCTTTCCCATTTAAAAAATGAATTAAACTCGTTATATAAATAAATATATTTACTATCCGATTTATATGGTAATTCCACCTTCACTTTAACATTAGAGGCATGTTAAAGTTAAGTGAGATTTATATTTATATTCTGATTATTTTGAAAGTATACCATTCATTTCGTACCTTATTAAATATTATCATAAAATTTTAAATGTGGGTAAAATTTACATCTTAAACTGGTTCATGCTCCATAAACATGTGTGTGTGTGTGTGTGTTAACAATTGAAAAGGTCAACACATTCGTTAAAAACTAAAAAAAATTAAGAAAAAGCAATATCAAGACACTCTTCCAAAGGTCCACACTAAGCACACCATCAATTATACCATAATTTTTTTTTCTCATTTTTTCATTTTATTTTTTGAGAACTTGTTATCATTAAATTAGTTATACATTGAAAATATTCCTCCAATATAAATGATATATTTTATTAATAAACTCAAAATATGTGAGTATTAATATATATATATATATATATATAGAATATTGAGAAGGGATCTTATATGATATCCCTTTATACATTATTTGTAATATAATTTATGTTATATTATACGACTAGGTGATATAAGTGTAAAATTTTTTAATGCACTTGTCTTTTCATTTAATATTTAAATAATTATATGTAATATAATAAATTATATATAAATCAATTAATTATTAAAAATAAGATATTTTCTCTAATGTAATATACTATATATATTACATATATTTGGCTAGCTTTCAAATTAAGAAAGCTCAGTAATCGAGACTGATAAGCAGGTGGTAGTGATGAACACAACTGACACTGGATCAATTGGATTGATCAGAACGAACGGCCAAGAAAGGTGGCGTATTGGGGTTCCATGCAGAAATTAAAAAGATTATTATTATTTTTTAATTTTCGATTTTGTTATAAATTTCAGATCTTTGGAATTGGTTTTCGGATCTCTCTCTCTCTGGACAACAATCCAAAACCTTCTAGCTGGCCCTAACTTACCCTCTCTCTGTAGGCTAACCCGCCCATTCATACACATATATACCTGAAACCGTACCATGATATCTACAATGGATGATATTATAATATATCTATATATATATATATATATATTCATATTTACATCTGTTGTTGGTTTCTGCTTCAACAGGTTTGTACTACTCGACCTGATCTATTTTGAAAATGGGATAGGATTAAGATTTTGCGTCATCTGATTGCTGAGTCAGGTTTAGCTAGTCCACAGCAGACTTCAGCAATGACTCCTCGTCAGATTGTTGATGCGTTTGAAAACGTCATTTGTTGAATATTATATTTCAACATAATTCAATATATATTTTGATAGGTTATATATTGTATCTTGATATAAATATATTTAAATAATATTTTTAGTTTTTTTATTATTTATTTTATTAATTCTTTTTATTTATTTTTATCAGTCATATTATATATCATACGGTACTCCACCCAAAAATGTGATGGTTTTTTTTTTTAAAGTAATAGTTTTTTTTAATGTATATTTTATAGTAAATTACTAAAATACCTTTTAGTATTTTGTCACATGTGTCACACGTGACATATTCAGCTAAAATTTTAACATTTTAAACAAACAAAAAAAAATTATAATTATTAATATTTAGAGAATTTATGATCTTCTTAATCAAAATTAAAATAATTAGAATCAAATCATCACATTTCAAAAAGTTCATTAATTATTTTCACCAATTACTTTATATATATACAGTGCATCAAGTGGCGAGCTCAATTGGGATGAACTAGAATTGTTCTTTTCCTCAGCTTTTTTACTGTTTTATCCAGTCGTTCTTCAACCTGTACAGTGCATCCCAAGTGAAGATGTGTAAGACGTATCCTCAATGTAAAAGCTGTGCCAATGGATTTTTTCTTTTAATTCTGATTTTTCTTTTTATTTTATATTTTCTTCTTCTCTTTAATTATTTATGTATTTTTCTTTTAGTTTGTTAATTCGTTTTATGTGCTGCATAGAAATATATATATATATATATACATATATATATATGTATATGGATATTTATAGATATCTTCTTACTCAGACCCTGTGTAAGCTTGGGTGATGTTAAGTCTTATTATTGACAACCACGTACAGCACAAAGATTCAGTGGTCCAGTAACCTCTCATGAAAAGAAGATCTCAAAAATGACGGAAAAACTATTTACAGCAGTTGGTCCCAATTTCTTTAATTTTCTTCGTTTGCATGCGTCTGTCAACATGTATATGTATCATGCATAATATTTCATGGATCTAATTATTTATGTATGACTTGTTTAGCTAGGTTTACATAGTTATATAATATAAATCATCTCATTAATTGGTAGGAACCACCAAGCCCAAAAAACAAAAAATAAAAATAAAAATTTAGGGGACGTAAATTATATCATAAGTTTGAATTAAAACTACTTAACCCTAGCGAAAGCAGTAGCCGGAAGGCAGTCTCATAAAATAAAGCCTAAACACTCACCTAAAGAAATACAATTCTAAATTAATACTTTTTTTAATTTAAATTTAATCTTTTAACTATCATTATCTATGTGTATCTTTGTTATTTTTTTTTATGAACTAAACTTATAATGGAGTTTATTTATTCTTAAAGTTTAGAATTTACAAAATTATAAAATTATGTTATTTAAGATATTAAATTTTAATTACGAGTACTTAAAACTCAAATTTAAGGTGAAATTGAAGGTTTTTGTTAAAAAAAAAAAGATTATTAAGTGAATTCAGTAGTTCAAAGAATTTCATAAACAAACAAGGAACAAAGCTGTAAAACATTTTGTCATAAAGGTGAAAAAAAATATAGAGAGTAATTGGAATTTTCAAAACTTAGGAGGGTAAAAAGAAAGTTTTCAAAAATCTAAGGAGGCCGCCTATGCCCCCCTCAGCCTAACGTTTCTCCGGTTCTTGGTTTTAATGAGCCTCCCTTAATTTTCATCAAGAGAGTACATCCTATTTAGTAGTAATTTTATTTTGCCTGTCTTGTAGGGTTATTTTTGGTTGTATCACTGGTTTTCTTGTTTTGTTTGCACTTGTGGTTGATTATGAACTTCTTTATTCTTATATATATATATATATATATATATATATTTTTTTTTTTTTTCCTTTTATTAATAAATTGGCGGAGTCGATGGTCTACTATAGAGCGAGTTGCTCATAAGGTGTTAATTTAATTGAAATGTGTTAAGTTTCTCCTATTTTGATTACCCATCCTCCATTTACACAAAAAAGGCATTTATTTTTTATTTTTTTTTAAATAAAGTCAAAATCGACGGGATATTTTGAAAAAATTTTCTCTATTTCCTACTCGTCCGCTAAATTCCTTTATTCCTTTATTTTTGTTTTCTTTTTTGTTTATCTCCTTTTAATAAATTTAAATGGTTGATTTAGTTCCTCCTCTCGATCCATTAAAAAAAAAAACTCGAAAATAAATAGTAAAAAAGAAAAATTCTTTTGCCGTTAATTGGTGTGGGCGATACATGATTTTGTTCGTATATATGCATATTATAGTGTGAAAGCGATACGTCTTGTTAAAACACTGAATAGTGCATACCATTTCCTTCCAATATTCTTTTTCAAAATTCTAGCCAATAATAAATTGGAAAATTATATTCCCTATGCCCTACGGAAGTTGCTTTCATGCATGAAAATTTAAACATTCAGATACATGCAATCATGCCATGTGCCCTGAGGTTGAAGGGCATTCACAACAACGTTGCATTATAAATATTCTCTTGGTTAATTGTTCTTCCTTTATTTTATTTTATTTTATTTCCCAATAACCCCCCCGGCCCCACCAACGCCCACCCCCTCCTATCCATCAATTCCATTTTGTGGTTCTGGTTTCCTTTCTTTAAAATCAACCTATGACTGAAATCAGAGGTAATCGATCTTACAGCAATGAACTCTATCAATTGACTCATAATTATCATTCAATTTAAAAAAAAAAAAACAAAAAACAAAAAGTAAATGGGGACGAAGAAAATCCTACATTCAAATTCATTAAAAGTGCAAAATAGAAAAATAAAGATAAATAGATTCATATTCCAACCTCATTGAAAAATCAAATAAAATATTAAAGACAATAAGTTATAGCGTCCTTCAAAAATGGTAAAAAGAACCCAACCGAAAATTAACCTCATTGTACATCTCGGTACTTGCAGAACTTTTCTTTTCAAAATCCCAATACCCTAAAATCACAATCTCCATTTCTTCCGAATATATACATAATTGTCGATTTTCTCTCTCAACTTGTTGTTTTTGAGGTTTGGAGCTAACTCCTCAATAACGCAATTATATTTCAATTTGAAGTCAAAAAATTTTTTTATTACATACATAACCTAGCAGTAATACCATACCTAATACACCTAACTCCACATAAAGGTGCAGAATTCGAATCCTCATACCCTAAATTATAAAAAATAAATAAATAATTTAAAAAAAAAAGACTTTTTCTTTTTTCCGAAAAAGTTCAAGTTACAAGTTACTAGCTAGAAAGGTCCCCCCAACAAACCAAGTTGTCAATCATATTTAGTAGGGGTTGGGCAACGTTATCTTTTGGCATTGAATTGAAGGGGAAAGAGGACTGGTGGATGATGATTAGAGAGGATTGGAAAGGTATTCGTTTGGTGTGGAAAAGGGTGGTCCTCTAAAGGATTCTTTGTTTGATATTATAGATTCATCGCCGTCTATCGCCTAATTACCAATCATAGGGGAAAAGCAAAAAAAACCTTCCTTTCATAGCTAGCGAATCCCCTCATTATAGGCACCGTTTTCCTACGGCAAAGTGGTCCTGCAAAACTTGGAATGCAAGGTCCTCAAAAGGATTGCTTTGGTATGATTGAGAATTTTTCGATGACCAAAAAATTTGTGAAAAAATGTTAATATTCAAAGACTATGACTTGCCAAAGAACACAAAGACTCACATTTCTGGTCCATATGCATTAATCAATACACAAAGAAAAATGAGATTGGAGATATATACCGAGAATCTTTGATTCAAAAAGGGAAGAAAAAAAAAAAAGAGGCTTGCAAAATGGCCACTTTTTAATTTATCTCCTTTTCTTTTTTTCTTTTCTTTTCTTTTCTTTTCTTTTGTTGTTCTTTCGGTGATTGCATTTGTACACTAGTTGCTAGCTAGTTGATGAAGAGATAAGCTGATAGATGTACGAGTAGTCTTGAGTACCAATCAATATTGAAAGAATCATATTGCCTCTAGCTTCTAACATCCACTTCATTGGTCTCACTAGATATTTGTCTCCTACAACTTGGAAGACGTAGATTTATATGAGAAACTTTTAATGAATTTTTCCCCTCCACATTCCTGTCCTTAGTTTTCTGCCCCCATTCCCCGCCCCCCCCCCCCCCCCCCCTTCCTTTTTAGTTCTATATCCCTTATTAATTTAAGTTTATTTCAGTTTTAGCACCTGAAAAATATACGTTGTCTCACTTTAACTCCTAGAATATAAACATCACATTATTGACACCCGAACTTATTAGACATGTTTCACTCTTGCTCTCCCAATATGTGATAGAAGACGTTTAAAAAATTATGTAATGAATAGCATGTGAGGCCTACGCGAGGTGGGTGGGGGTTATAATGAATTCTTGGTAGTAGATTGGGAGATAATTGAATTGTATCTGTGTTACCTAATCCAAAATTGTGATTTTCATGTTTGGGAATTAACTCGTGACATCAGAGAGCAATATTTTAGACATTTATTTATGAAAAGTCCTCGTAATCACAAAAAACGGCAAAAATGATCAAATTAATTAAAATACCAAGACTATGCTTCCTTGCCAATTATAATTATTGATTAGTTAAAACCTTAATTAACAAAAATATCAAATGAAATAAATACCTAAAAAGTTTGATAGGTGAAAAGAGCTCTAACGTGGGTGCCTGTGACATGTTGACTGTTTAGAGTAATCAACCTATGCGAATCTCACAAACTCAAACCGGAGATGTTTGTTTTTTGTTTACCTCTCTTTCCTTTACTTGTTTTCTTTCTAATGCTAATGGTTTGTTGTTCAGTCCATGATCATTGCGGAGGGGAGCACAAATTTGAGCGATGGAGATGGAGATGGAGGCCCGTGTTAGATTGTGAATTTACCCCAAATCATATATTTGGCTAATGTGGTATTTATATCAATGGCTTACTCTCTCTTCGAGCTAATTTTTTTTAGGATGAGTTTTATCCAAATTTATTTAACATGATACCAGAGCCAGATTTTGCATGTAATCATGTGTTTGGATTGTCCCATTTGAAGGACACAGTACACTTGAGTGATGGTATGAGATTGTGAATTTGTCCCACATCGCTAAGTTATTGAACTATTATGATATTTATATGTAAATTAGGCTCTGTCTCTTTTAGAATTAACTTTAGGGAATGAATTTTACCCAAATCCATTTAACAACTTGAATGAGTTTTCTTTGGTGGGTTTGCCACCGATAACATCGATCAAACGAATAATTACATATACACTAGACAAGTTATGACGTCAAAGATGAACAGAAAAATACCCTAATTTGAGTCACCACCGGAAAATGATGAATTTAGTATATTACTAAAGGCATTGAATAATAACTATTGGTTCTAAATAAATGAATGAGAATAAATTATTTATTATGAAAATGATCACTATTACATCTAGTATGTAATTAAATTAGGATAAATATTTACGTGATAAGTAATTAGGAAACCAATTTATATTTATATTTTTATTAATCTAATAGCATCAATTGAAGTGTTGGTGCCCACTTTAGTCCAAGCTCGTTTCATGAGGCTCAGAATCACATCCTCTGGTGGACCATATCCATGGACCCAAAATTACGCTTGAGGAACCCTCTCAATTATGATTTGGTAGGGCATAATAAAAGGTAGATAGACCCATTTATTTATCACTCCAAATCAACCTTAATCTCACTTGGAGTCTCAAGGGTAATGAGTGGGTGAGGGAGAAATTTTCACAAAATACTCCTCATAATTTAAATCCCAAATTCTGTCTCTAAAGCCCAAATTAGGGAATAACCATCCTCTTACCTTTGGTAACCCAGCAGATCAAACCCATCCTTTAAGTTCAAAAGGCCCAATCCCACGTACCAGCCTTTAAAAATTATTTTAAGTACTGTGTAATTCGCCGGTCTATGGGCAATTTTGCCTGGTCAGAGGAAACTTTCCCCTTATCAGAGGGTAATAACTTTGTCCTCTGGACAAAGAATATGCCTTTTACCATTGGAGCATATTAATATTTTAAAAATTAGTTATAATTTTATTAATTTTTTTAAAAAAATAATAATCAATAAAAAAATAATTTAATTAGAGTTAAACTTGCGTGTCAAACAAAACTTATATATTTATGGCATCCTTCACCAAAAATAGTATGGACTATGGAGTGGCAGCAGCTCTTATCAAAGCATGAGACGACGTGCTGTAGCAACATCATTGGTGATTTCATTTCACTTTAGAGCTATCACCAAAATATGTCACTCACTACGGACCAGTCAATCAAAGATTCCATTTTGATCTCCTATATATAAATTCACCCTCATTTTCATTCCAACAGGCCTTCTTCACGTTTGCATATATAATCTGGTAGATTATTCAAAGTAATCTACTAGTCTCCGTTGACCGGAGCCAAAGACGTCGGCTATTTGAAAATGAAAAATAACCTAGTAGATTATAAAACAATAATTTATCAGAATACTCTTCGACGAGCAGGCGCCAATGATGGTTAATGTTGATTACGACAACACATAGCAAATTACCAGTGAATACCGTTTCGACCGGTGGGATAGGTTCGACCAGAAAATATTACACAGGCCTTTGACTTCTTCAATTGGATGTTAAAAACCTGAAGCCACTGTAGGTAGAGCAAACAGTCCAAAAGGACAGCTTTTTCTTCGGGCAATTCTAATCACCCTTTCAGAAAAGGATTATCCATGAACTAAGATGGTCCTGCTCAGAAGCCCAAATTCAATTATGATTTTGGTTTGGTAGTTTTTTTGTCCCGAACTCTTACAAACCTAGACAATCTTGTAGTGGTCTGAATTTCCTACACTTAACTTGGTATCCTGTTGGACTACTTGCCAAGTCCATTATCCTCTATCCGAACAAAGCAATGTATTGCAAAAAAATGGGCTTTTGGGTTCTCATGTTATGCCCTTGTTCACACTTCTTTGTTCTTGAATACATAATAGCCTTATATGGCTCCTCTATCCATCTCATCTCCTGATCAATTTATTTCTGTCATACATGATTGACGAACTTTGGATTACACACTTCTCCATTTGCGAGCGAGTTTATAACAAGAGACTTCATTTTGTCCCTTGTTCAAAAGCGCCAGATATTTTACACCAAAATCCACAGAAGAGTACTTATATTCTACTGAGAACGCTTGTAGCTTTTTTTTTTTTTTTTGGGAAGATGAAAAGGCTTTAACTTGGCTAGTTGTAGGTTTTCCCTTCCGACGAGGAAAGAGAGAGAGATAGAACAAGTGGCATGGGGGTGTCAATACGTGTCAAAGACAAACCTAAAATCTAGGCATTTCAGTGCATGGAAATGATGAACTTTCTATTGTGAAAATATGATTAAAATTATATCAAAACAATAATAGAAAAATGTAGATAGAAATGTGCGGGTTTTTGAAGTACCATATATGCTTATTCTTTTTATTTTTAGTTTTTTTGTATTTTACATATATCGATAAATAACTTGCTAATGATTTCACTTTCTAGCAATCCTTTTGAAATCATCACGAACCCTTATATAGCATTATTTCCCTGATCAACTATTTCCTTTTTCCACTCTACACGAGTGGCTTACAGGATAAAAGATTATGCAGTGCATGAATGAATACATATACACATATACATATGTATATATATGAATAATAATCTCTCTCCTTTTTCTTTTCTCTCTTTCTCTCTCTATCTCTATCTGTCTGTGTCTCAAATCTATCATAACACAATAATAAGAGTCAGTACAGCTGGCTCTCTCAAAATCATATTGACTTTGCTGGCCCCCAACCAAACACAATCATAATCTTGGCGGACTAATTCCCCACCAGCTTTACACAATACTTAATAGAGAGAGAGAGAGAGAGAGAGAGGGTCTGTGTGTACCCACATTGAAATTGCCCATCAAATCCCAGGAGTACTTTTCTCCCACTTCTAATATTTTAATGAATAGACCTTTTATGGGTCACTCTTGATCTTGAATCTTGCTAATTATGATTATACTAACTAAATCATGAGGACAAACATAATTTAAAAAATCATCTTTGAGATTCTAAGGAATAATTATATCCTTTAAATATGGCTTAGATCATATAAGACTATTTTCCTCTCAAACTTGTAATTCCTTAACAACTTGCCCCGTTACATTTTTTATTTTGACGATATACCTACTAAACTTTCTAAAATTGTTGCCACTTCATATTGAAGTGAAGTTTGAATTTGAAAATTATGGGTTAAATTAGATTCGGAAATTTTGGTTGATAATGGGGTTTTCCAACTTCACGTGAGGTGTATGTGATTTTTCCGTGATCAATTTAACAGGACATTAAGTTAAATGAACTATATGCTATAATAATTTAGAAAGTTCAACAAGTAAATTTTCAAAATTAGAAGTTTTGAAGGACAAGTTATCAAAGAATGACAAATTCTTGTGCAAAAGTGCTAAATACTATACGGGGGTATATGGTTTACTATGATTTTGGTGTCTATTTCTACTGACCATAATATTTGTCAAACATTTTACCTAAAAGGGTAAAATTGTCTGTGCTGATGTATTCATCAATTGGGTTGCATGGCAGCAAAGGGGTCTCTGTTCTCTGTGGGATAAGACCTTGAAAATAGACATTATGATATTATGAAGTAAAAATATGTTTAAAACACTTCTTATTAGGTGTTGAAAAAAAAAAAAAAAAAGGTTCAAAGCATGACCAACTTCAAATGTGTTCATCATCATTATTCAATTACATATTGTGATGTGATAGAGTGCTAGCCAAGCGAATATAAAGAGTGTAATTGAATTGAAGGACAATGGTGATTGTGACAGTCCAATATAATTAACACCACATATATCACTTGGGGGAGGAAACTACAATGCATTATATATATATATATATATATATTTTCATATATATGTACCATGTAATTTTTTCATAGCTAACATTTATTATCATTATTATTATTATTATTTTACGAATGAGATGTAATGACTGAAATTCGAACTACTTAATACAAACTAAATTTTCGGGATATGCCCCACTTTTCACGATCACTTGGTATGAGATAATGATAAATTGAAGACGGAAATAATGACGTTTCTACTTTATATTAGACTATGTTATTCTCTCCTTTAAATTTTCCGACAGAAATTGCAGGAGAAATGTCGTCATTAGATTATCCAAAGTCATGCTCAAAATTTGCCTACAACTGTCTAAAGTTTTGTTCAACCCTAGACTTGATTCACACGACCCCCTCAATTGACAACCTTGAGGCTGAAACTAATTAGGTTAACATAAAGATTACCGATAATTTTTTTTTTTTTTTTTTTTGGCTTGTTTGTTTGTTCTCGGGAGCGTTTGAACCCAAAGTTTTTAGTTTCTCACAGTGTTTTCTGTGTGTGTGTGTTTGTGTGTGTGTGTGTGTGTGTGTGTGTTTCTTGTGAATTTTGGTGCAATAAATTCAAAATAGGTTCAAACCTCAAGCATTTTATAATTATGAATAGACACAGTATTTTAATATATATACTTTTGTTTCTTATATTTAATTTATAAATTCATTGTTGGGGGTGGGATGTAGCTGAGGAAGCTGTATTTGGTGCACTTGGGTATGTACCATTGTCCCTACAATAATTACATAGACATAAATATGTTTCAATGGCCCTAGCATTTTCTATCTTTCATTATCTTTTAAATTGGAGACCAAGATCTTGTATATGCATATATATTTAGTTTATAATTATTTAAGAGATTCAGAGATATATGTTTTCTAAAATTTTTAATTTTGTTCCTCGTGAAGCTTGGTATTATTGTTTCCGTATAATTTGTTCGTTATATGAGATATTCCCGATCACACCGTCGGGTAATAAAGTAAGTAAAAAATGAATAGAGGAGATAAGGAAAACAATATTATTAAATCCTTCACTTTTAAGCTTTTTTTTTTTTTTTTTTTGGTCTCATCCATATTATTCAAAAAACGTTTATATTCTAAAAGGATTTAGTTTCATAATAATTATTCAGTATGATATAATCATTTTATATAGAATTTAATTAATAAAGTTAATTAATTAATCACTTATTATATATTAATCCCACGAAATTGGCTCAATGGATGGAAGAGGGGTTTAAAGTCTTTATGTCGTAAATTCGAAACCTATAAAAATAACATTCAAATTAATAAATTGAGTAAAGGTGTATAACATCACTCATATCACCCAAAAAAAAAAAATCACATATTATTGATGATGGGACGTTACTCATATATATTAGTACAAATACATATACATAAATATGTATGTATATATATGACTTCAAATCAATACCAATGATGATCATGACCTATATGATGTATTCTTATCAAAATTATAGTTTGTAAGTTTCATATTTTGAGAGAGAGAGAGAGAGAGAGAGCGAGAACCAGGTTGGCATGAATACATCATCAGTAGGTACACAAGGGATGGGAAGGGGACACAAGCAAAGATGAGTAGGTACAAATGAGAGAAAATGGGAGCCAAAAAACTGATTAGGTGGTTTTATGCCTAGAAGAAAAGGGAACAAACACACATTTGGCGTGTAGAGAGAGATATATAAAGATCCTCCAAACACCATGACCAAGCCCTCCACAATAAGTCATAAAAATTCCCTTATTTTCATCTCACTAACTTTTCCCTTCACCCCACCTTAAAATATTCTCCCCTTAATGTTGTACATCACTAAAAAAAAATCTTCATGTTCTACTATAAATTAATCAAAAGATATCCTCTAGCCCTTCCCTTGTTGTCTTTCTTCTTGAATGCTCATCCAATACTCTTCATGTGATTATGTCTTCTACTACTAATTTTTATATTTCGTTCCTATTTTGTGTCTTTGAGTTAAGGAGCAAAAAGCTTATTATTAAATTAGTGGGAAGACATTATTATAAGCAATATTAATTTATAGTACCTTAATTTTTTAGACATGTAGAGATATGAGTCTTTTAATTGTGTCAAGGACAAAACGCTATAGCAAAGAGTCATGGAAAAAAGAAAAGAAAAATTCTTTGGTGATATCTAGGGAAAAAAATTAATAATAAAAAAGCAAATGAAAATATTTCGGACATATTCAATACCTTATCTACCTATTTTCCACCCACCAAAGGTTAGCTCTGCCCCCAATTAGCTAGAGATTAGCTAGGAAGGAATTTGATCATGTGTACTTTTTCTCTGTATATTGGGTGCTGGCTGGAATCTCTTTCTTCGGATGCGTTTTAGAGTTTCTATGCCATTCTTGTCACTTTATTTATTTATTTTTTTTATATTTTTTTACATGTTTTATATGTTAAAATGTACATTTCTCTCTCTTTTGACTGGCTTTGATAATTATATATTGGCCTTGTCATGCCATTTTAAAATGTATACATAGCATAGCAAACTTTACTCTTATGATGAATGAAGATTTATTACATACTTAATTAGTAGATCTTGGAACGTATTCAAAACTAGTGTTTTTTTTTTTTTTTCAATGGTATAGAGAGTTATGATTCTCACTTATTTAAAAAATGAATCAGATTTTAAATATGAAAGTTCCTGCTCAAATCTTTTACTCTTATCTAAATAAATAAATAAATAAAAACTAGGATTATGATATATTGTTTTACCACTACTGCCATATAAGAGAAGATTATAGAGATTCCATATCGTAGGTTAAGAAACGAGTTTTGTTTAAGGTTTTCTCAAAACTTAAATTGCTAAAAGATGATCAATATAAATTGACAGGTAATAACGTAGTAAATCATAATGATACATTGTTCATAAACATAGCATGTGCTCCAAACATAACAGATAGAAGTTTATACAAACTAATCATCACCCCCATGAACGAGGTCGGGAATGCTAATTTTGACCTAAAGTTTCCATAAGGAGCTTTCCGTGTTAGACTATGGTAACTGTAATAGATTAACGGTTTTGACTGTGTTAGACATGGTAAAATCATGTTTGAACAAAAATTTCTCACCCGATCATTTTATTGTAAGATATATAATTTAGATCCTTTTATATCAAACTCTTATAATAATGTGTATAATAAAGTAATTACTTTTCCTACTCTGTCTAGAGACTTCCTTAATTTATCATGAACATGTATAACATGGTTATTTTTCTGTTAGTTCTCTAGCTTGAACTTCTACTTTATCAAGGTCCTAGATAGACAACATAATCAAAGGAATCTCTTATCTCAGAGAGAGAAAAGGTAATTGGGCAGGCCGATAAATGGGCCCATGAAAGGAGAAGCAAAAGTGGACAGGGAAGTTGTCTTTATTGCTGGCTTTGATACGGCAGCTGGCATATATTGTCTTTGACCAAACGACTTTTAGTTGACCCCTAATTCATGAATCCATGCAAATACCTTTTACCCCCGTTTTCATCTCCTCATCAACTTGGTCATCTCTTCTTATCCTCACACTGTTCAATATTTAAACTATTTATTATTGTCATATACATATATATATATATATATATGTGTGTGTGTGTGTGTTTTCTCTATATGGGAGCTCTCCAGCACAGCACCGGAATGACAATTTTAACTTCTTTCTGTACATTTTTCTAATAATTAGTTGATTTTGATGTTATATTTTTCAATCATACTTCTTTTTTATACTAATAGTTTTAAATAGTTTATGTTATAAAATTCTGAATAAAAATTACATATAAATCAATTAATAGTTATAAGAAATAAAAATAGAAAGTTATAATTACTATACATATTCGGATTGCTGGAAACCGGATATAAAAATCGGTTTCTTTCTTTTGATGAACCACTTTTAGCTTGAATTCCATGCCTTGTTTTTTCTGCACTATGTGCTGCGTCCATCTTTGTAAAGAGGGGGGCAAAAGTTTCAGCTTGCCAAAACATATATATAGCCACATGCATAAATATGTAGAAATATATGTACACATATATATAAGTAAATTTATGCATTTTTTTATTTATTTTTATTTTGAAGACAATTATTGCAACTTTCCCTGTGACTTTCATACCTTTCTTGATGCATGAAAGGTCTTTGTAATGGAAAATATGAGAAAGCCAAAATCCACCACACTTGATATAATTGTTTTGTTGCATAGTGGGTAATAATTTATAAATCGAGGAAATCTCACATGGAGGGGTAAAGAAAACATATAAAATGTGGCAAGTAAGCTCAAGTGATGAGACACACAACTTAAGAATACTGAGAACCTACATATAATAATATTTTTTTTTATGCAAACAAAATTTTATTAGAAAAATAAAAGAAAAATGCTTACAAACAAAAAACAAAAACACTAAAAATATAAAACAAGAAAACCAACCTTATAAAGCAAATAAAGTAAGATAGGAGCAACTGAAGAGAAATTGTTAGGATTTTTTTCAATTTAAAATCGTTCCCTTTACAAGTTGTATGTTTGTTGATCTTTTTCTCTTCAGACTTTGCTTAATTTTCTTATCAAAGTATCCAACTCTGTTAATTTTACCCAAGAACTTGAAATAATAATTTCCATTTCTTTTTAAACATGTATATAGTTCTTGATTTCAATGTACGCTTCAAAACTTCTATCCTCTAAAAAGTCCTTGACTTCTATCTTTAGCTAGTATTATAAGGCTTCGTCATGTTGTCATTTTTTAATTCTTTTTTCCCTGTTTTTTTTCTTGGTCTCTAGGGTAAACCTTTCATCATCCACTTGATTGGCCTAACTTTTAGTAGTAATCATGTTTATCTTCTTACTAAAGTTGGATAAAGAAATATGATGCTCAAAGAGAAGATCACTAAAAATATGACTTGAAACATCAGTACTCTGAGACTCGATAACGGGGAAGATCAGTGTAAATCTGTACAAAATAATATATAATTTCGATATAACTTCTTGATGTTCAAAGTCGGGGATAATTACTGACTCTTGTTGACACAAAGACAACTACTAATTAACAAAGAACTATATACAGAACATCTGTGTAATATATAAAACACCAATCAATAAGGTTAATTGGAATATCGGATTGGATCAAAAATTTGTCAAAGGATTGAACAATATTGGGAAAACTCTCCTTGATTTTCACTATAAGTGGATTCACTTAATATGTGAATTCATGTCAAATTGTTATCAATAGATATTTATTAAAGATTGTCATATCAATTAATAATTAAAAATCACATCTACATGAGACGGTAACAATTAATCATCACGTGAATTTGTGTTAGAAAATTAGGATTAAAGTTGGCTTCCTTGAGTCTTCTTTCAATAACCACAAACAAAATACTCACTAAGCCTTGAGTTTCCATGCATCAATTTAGAGGGCAGTCTTACTAACCAATTAATTAAGTTATTAAATCTAGCTAGCTAAACAAAAAATTAGGACAAAATAAACTTTTTTAAAACATTCTGTATAAAATTTAGAATCAGAGAATCTTAGGGGGGAAATTAAGAAATTTTAGATCAAATTTTGAAAAGTTATTGAGTTTGAAAAACGTTCAAAAAGCCCAAATGGAATAGCTGGCTCCACTCTATAGGGAAATAAATATAACAAGAAATTCTTGGGTATATTCTCTTCTGTCAATCGAAGCCTTGAATTAAATAATAAACTCTATCAAATTAGGAATCATATAATTGCACAAAGATATATATTGCTGCTTTGGGTTTTGGAATAAATTGAGAGATTTGAATATTTTGAGGAAAAAAAAAATAACGGAAAAATAAAAAGTTATCATAACATAGTGCTTGAAAGTGGAAAGAGTTTTAAAATTGGAAAAACATTAAGGTCCCGCTTGATTGATTTGGAAATGTTTTAAAAAGAAATCTCATGCTTTTCTCAAAATGAATTTTGAAAATAGTTATGAAATAGAGTTTGTTTTGTAAAAAATAAAAAAAATGAAAATAAAAAATCATTTTCATATTTTGTTAAGAAATGAGAAAATGAAATAAAGGTTCTATTTTCATTCTCTTAGACTTATACACGCAATTATATTTTCAGAAACATAGCCAAACTCAAGTTTATTTTTTCTTGTACTCAAACTTTTTTTTTTAAATCTAGAAATACAATCAAACATAATTTCGAAAAGTAACTCAAAATCATTTTTAAAACACTCTCATTTCTATTTTATATCTAAAACAAACTAATTCCCAAAATGTTCTCAAACAGATCCGAACAAGTTTTTCTTCTAGATTGATTGTTTGTCATTTTTATCTTGTATCTTCTGTATTATACTTTGTTTAGTTTATATTTGGTTTGTTTTTCGTGATCATTAGAGAGTACTGTTTGTCTTGAATGTGAAATCAATAAGACACTACGTGCATTATATTTAATACTATCACTTATATATATTTTTATTTTTGATATAATTTTGTTCTGATTCAAGGTGTAAAAAATACTTGAGCTATCAAGCTGGCTGCAGTTAAAGTCGGCATCAATATAAACAACAAATTATACAAGGATAAATTCGTGCATCAAAAGAAAAATAAAGTTGACTTATGCGACAAGAATATTGTTTAAAATAAAAAGTCAGCTAAAAGATTGAAGAGCATTCTAGCCAGCAGAAAGAGAATGAAAAAAAAAAAAAAAAAAAAAAGGAAAAAAGAAGGAAAGAAAGAAAGTCGGAGCCAGTGTTTATGTGCATAATGGCATCAAACGTCAGATGGTTGGAACTTGGAAAAGATTGAATTGCATGAAATTAAGCAAGCATAAATGCACATACCAAAAAGTACCATCCAACCATCCAACTAGTCTTAGATTCTCTCTCCCTGTATAAAAACACTTGCACATACCAAAAAGTACCATCCAACTAGTCTTAGATTCTCTCTTTCTGTATATAGACACAAGCGCGTGCGGGAAGGGGCTGCTATATGGCAACTCTTCACATGTCAATTGTATCGTTTGTATTATACTATACAAATTATGTTATAACGCGATTTATATTATATTATATATCAATCATGTTATTATTAAATATTATATTTTTCAGTGATATATGTTATTTAAATCAATATCTGAGTATTATAATATGACAATATTTTAAATAAGAAGTTACGTGTAAGTATATTAAATGTTACAAGTTTTTAATTAAATAAAAAATTATAAATATCGGATGACATGCAATATCGCATACGAGATTTTCTACAAGCCAGATAGAAGAACCACGTGGTTCCTACTTTCCGGTTTCGTGACTCAAAAACTTGACATGATTCCTCATCTCTTTGTGATGAAAAATATCCAAGAATACTTTTTGTACAAGGATGGGGCTAACTGCTAGACAATTTTCAAAATTATCCATGGCTTCGTTTTGCATTGTAGGCTATGACGACCTATTTGGTTGCATGTGTATTAATTCAAGATTGCCTTCAATAATTATATTGTAAACTACCATATTACATACGTGGTATCATAGCTTCCAATCATGTACACCATATGCGTGTTTAATATTCATATACACGTGTAACCAATAGGAGCAAGCACGCGGCATTTGACACATGATCAGCAATATATGACACCTTTAACCAGTATAGATTACGAACGACTTTTTTTTTTTTTTTTTTTTAATGTAAAGACGTAGACTAGATGGTAATTTCACATCTTACTGATTGCAACATGAAGTAATTAGCACATTGACATAATTATAAGTAATTAGCAAATTGACAAAATTATGAGAAACATAATCTATTGAGTTAAATTATATTTTCAACACCGTCAGTTTTTAAAACGCACATATTTAATAATATGTGGCATTGTACATCATAGTAAGAAGCTAAATTTTGCACTTATAATCCGTCCAAAAGATAAATTTGTGCTTATGACAGATTTTTTTCCCTTTAAACTTAAATATAGTCACCCTTTTGCTATCGTCTTTCTTTTTTAATAAATTCCCTTTCATTCTTATATGTAACTATATTATCTATAATGTGTAACACATACAACGACGGGATATTTAAAACTTATAGGCATTTTTGCAAAGGATGTTTTACTAAACCTGTATGCATATTTTCATATGGAGTTATTATGACAATCGACTTTTGCTTCTCAATTTAGGTTGGAATCGCACCTCTGGATTGAATGTGACTCCATTTGGGTTATTGAAATTCTTAAATCCAGAAGCAGAAAAGTTCCTCGGAGATTTCTGGCTAGATTCTATCAAATATCTTGAGAGGCTGAAATATTACCGTTCTTATATAATCTGGTAAAACAATTACGTAGCAAACAAGTTACTGTCTCATTTGGTCAACTTGAACGACACCAAAAATTGTGATTCTATAATCCGGCTTTTTTGCTCTTTTACGATTCACATACAAAGCAGGATTTTCCTTGCTATCGTTTTGTAATTACACTACAAAAAAGAATAATAATAAATGATTTTTAGTCACTACATTTTTTTTATAATACTTTTAGTTACAATATTTTTGGGTGACTAAATATCACTTTTAGTCACAACCTTGTGACTAATATGCAATTAGTCACAAATTTATGTTGTGACTAAAATTTTAGCCATCAGGTTTTCAGTCAAGGGAACAGTTTTAATCACACCATGACTAAAAATCTTATGCTTAAAAGTTTTGGTCACAATATTTTTGTGTGTCTAAATGTATTTAGTCACACAAAAAATATTGTGACTAATTTTTTTTTTTTTTTTGATAGTGTCAGCCAATTATTGTAGTAAATATGTATTATTTTTACCCCCTATCTTTTGCCGTTGCGTTTTTACTAAAGGGTTCTCATGAAGGCATATGTGAGGCACGAATTCAAGATGAGATTTTTGGCTCAATTCCTTTAGACTTGTTCTGGCTATGCCGCTATGATGTCTAATCTGCTTTCTTTGTAGCTTCTTTTTTTTTTTTTTTTTTAATTGTTTCTGTTTTTCCTTTCCCTTACTTTATTTGCCATTTTTTGTATCTATCTTTTTATTTTAATAATATTAATAGGATCATGATGATGTTAACGAGATACCGACTTAGTACGAGCCTTCTTGTAGGGAGACTATCCTCAAAGGCCTCTCCTTTCATGGTTTAGTCTTATGATGAGGTAGAACTTTACCTTCATTTTGCAAGGAGATCATGAACATGATTGCTACTCAAAACTAGATTTATCAAGTGAATAATGAAGAGTACTCTCTTGTGGATAAAAAGACAAGCAGAGAAGAATTCAGAAAATCGCAACAATAACGGAGACCCAATAACACTAGTGTCATCTAGATAAACAGTCAAATGCTTTTTCGAGGATCAAAGCTTCCAAAAGGAGGTCGAACTCAATAATTGCATGCTTGCTCAAAATTGGATGGAAATTGATATTTGAGGTTCTTAAAAAATTAAAAAAAAAAAAAAAAAAAAACCAATAGAGCTGAATATTTTGAGAAGAAAATCAACAAAAAACTTAAAAAGAAAAAGACCTCTTACAAGTTTAGGACTCTCAAAGGAAACGTTTAGTATTAAATTGAGTGAAAATCTAAACAATTTTTGTTCAGTTGCTTTTTTTTTTTTAATTATTATTATTGTTTTATTGCTTTGATTATTTTTCTAGTTACCCTTCTTCTTCATTCTAGACAAGATCTTTTCTTTCATATTTTTAATAAAATTTTTTGCTTGTTTAGAAAAATGTAACATATAGAACTCTTCGAATAAAAAAAAAATAATCTTGTTATATTATTCCATACATATTTTGATTTCCCAAAAATTATTCTATCATATTCTTTCATATTTATATTTTATTTATTTCTCATATTTTTTCGGTCATCTTCCTCTATGCACGCATTGTTGTCTTATACATTATAGAAGCCCATCTCCGAGGTGAGGCATTATATATAGTTGACATACATATATATATAAATATATATATATATATATATATATATATATAGTTCAGTCTGGAAGATCATTACTCTGTGGCAGATATATGTGGCCCATGCTCAAATGATCACAAAATTAATGAACTCAGAAATCGAAAAATATTGGAAATAAGGAGATACACAAGTAACAAATAAAAACAAGGTATAAAATTCTATATATTGCTAGATATTTGAATAATATTGAAAGCCAATGACTACATATCCAGGAGCACAGATTGGGGTAGCAATGGTGCATTAATGGAGGGAAGGGATGCCCATATATAGTTCTCCTATATATATATATATATATATTTGTATCTATATATATTTATATAAATAATATGGTTGCAATTAGTGGAATGGAGCTACACTACTCTCAAGAGGGTCTTCAAAAGAATCCCAAATTCTAGTTTTATCTATCTCTCTCTCTGTATATATAAATATATGTATATTATAATTATAAAATAGAGATGTAGAGAGGGCCTGCAAGAACTAGGATTCCCTATACATCGGATCTGTTGCAATATTTGGTTGCCTCTCCTAACCCATATACCTCTCACCTCCATTATTATACATAGTCACTCGTCTGTCTATTAAAGATAAGATAAGAGCTTACCCATGAATAAATTTCACGGTTCCAATTAGTAGTGTGTAGAGCTAGCTCGGGTTGTGCACGGGCGGGTTCAGCGGGTAGAAACCGCACCCATAACATGATGGTTGATGATGTGGACCTGTTTTAACAAGTGGTGCACGTGCAGGTGTGGGTGCGGGTGCGGGTGCAGGTGGAAAGTCTACTGATTTAGTTGGTTTGATGGGGTTTTATGCACAACCCTAATACAAATAGTTTCTTATGGAAATTTTGTGGAGATAAATTTGGTAGGGGATATTTTAACGTGATAAATCTATATTGCATGGAGACTTAGACCGACCAATCACGACGTGCCATGTATGGAATTGGAAGCTTTATGTTTTTGTCTACTTGGCATGTACACTTGGCAAGCCACAACGATCGAGGTGGTTGTTTATTGGCTAATTCTCACGATGAAATTCAATTGGACCACATTGACAAATTGCATATATTACAACAAAGTAGTTGCACTTGCCCCAACTCTTTTCTCATTTTATATGTGTGTATTCATTTGCTCGGAAGGTGGCTAGATTTTCCATTTTCAGAAAATTTGTTTCCGGTATGTTAGAATTGTCGATGTCAATTTATAGGGAATAAGAACATAAAGCTAGTAGTAGTAGTTGAAGTTATATAGTTTAACACCTGATTGATATTTTGTATCCATATATGTAGATATTACTAGTCCTTCACTAAGTATTTGGAGAACCAACTAATTTGACTTAGGACCCATTTAGAAATTTTAGAGATGGAGTTTTGTAATTTGGATTGAAAATGTGTATTGAATAAGACTTTTGAAAATGAATTGTGATATTTAAACTAATTCAAAAATATGAAAACTGTTCGGAAAAACTAAAAAAGCAAATTGGATTTTGTTTTATCCATCTCATTATTGTGAGTATTTTGACACAATAATCATCTCATTTCGATATAAAATTTGTGGACTTTTAAAGTTTAAGTTTTTTAAAAATTAAAGAGAGAGAAAGTGAGATGTAAAAATGGGAGTTTTAAATTAAACGGTAAAACTTCGCATGTGGAAAAGTTTCCCAATCGCCCTTAATTCCCATTTCAAATTAGCATAAAAAAGACAAGTTTCCATGATTTTTTTTTTTTGTTCGAAAGAATGATATTAATTTCATAATACCTAAAGTAATTAGTTACAAACTTCTGAACATTGTCACAAAAATTCATCTGTGTAAAAGTTATTTTAAAATTAAAAAATTTAATTGATAGAGAATCTGCTTTAAATTGATATACAGATAGGTTATTTGGTCACATGTTTTGGCCATGACCGAATCACGTCATAACATTTCTTTAAGTGTTGGGACCAAAAATTCTGTGGCTAAACCTTATTAATTTTTTTTTCTTTTTTTAATTTAGTGGATAGCAGAAGCCACACTTTGTCTGGAAATAAATATCTATATTTTTTTTTCTTAATTGAGACAAATGGTCATAAATCTTTTTTTTTTTTTTTTGAAACACATTTTTAGAGTCAAAGATTTAAAATCCACACATTAAGGTGAGGTTAGGTGTTTATTACTTATTGCGGAGTAAATCAATTATGTAAATGGCCATTTTTTAAAACCCAAAAGTTTGACTATTTTTTCAAATGTTTTCGCCCCAAAACCGACCATTTTCCCCAAATCACCCTTTTTGTTAACTTCCTTTTTTTTTTTTAGCAAGTGTCATACTCCTGCTCGTCTAAGTTATCTCTCCATTCCAATTTCTAATAATGAAGATCGTAATGTTTCATTATACAAGATATTGCATACAAGTTTTAATTATCTGTTAATTATTTACTATTTTTTTAGATAATTGTGGATTATGATTAATAGTTTACATTTTAGATTAAGTCCTTGATTTTAATTTAAGATTAGGAAAACTTACATAGTTTTAAATTCTTAATAATGTGTATACGCTCATAATCAACAGAAAAAACTATGCCATATTTTTTTCAAATTAACATTCTTTCATAAAGAACTATCCATATTTGAAGGGGGGGAAAAAACAGAGAGAGACCCAAAAAAGAAAAATAGTGATACAATGTACTTTATAGGTTCTGGTATAGTCAAACTAAAACACTGCATAGATGGAAAGCATTTGAATTATAACGGGGCAAAAAAAAAAAAAAAAAAAGAAAAAAAAAAAGAGTGGGATGAGAGTAGTTTTCCTGTTCATCATCAAGACCACATTAGAAAACGATAGAAGAATTGAGATATATAGCCAAAAGGCCAGGTCCCATTTTTGCCTTTAGCTGTAGTACAAGAGTCATGTATACGTACACACATACAAATTTATATATATATATATATACGTACATATATATATATACACTCTCTTTCTATATATGTGTGTGTGTGTGCGCGCGCAAGTAGAGAGATAAAGTGGAGAGAGGAGAGAGAGAGGATGTTGTGGGGAGAGATATATGGATATGGCCCATATATATATATAGATGATAATGGAAGTAGCCTTCATCCTCTCTGGATTTGTTCCCATCAATCCAAATTATATCTGTTACCCTCTACCTTCCGTTAGCTTCAAGTGGCTGAAATTAATATAAATTTGAAAGCAAAACCAAGATTTCGACCCTTGACTATTAATCAATGTTACCTGTCTGCCTATATCTGATTACGCTAACTAACATCCACCTCCTACATATATTTTCCACTCTAGTGTCTTTTATGTTTGTGTGTATATATATTTATATATGAAATATCTTATATCTACTACCGGATACCATTCAATGCTAATAACTTTCTGTTCAGAAACTTGTAATAACTAATTTATTTATATATAACTTCTTATTTAGAACCTTGTAATATAGTAATTTTTTATTTAGAACCTTGTTAATTAGTATAAATTGAAAAATATTACATTATAATCACCTGATTAATACAACATACCACAAAAAAATGTTAGAAGTGTCGCATAGGGAAGATGCCTAATAACAACTAAATCATTTCTTCTTATGAGTTATGATAACAACTAGATAATTTTAATATAATATTTTTTAACTTTAAACTATTAATAAATAATATATATTATAAGATTTTAAATAAAAAAATTACATATAAATCTACCCGTTATTATAAAATAAGAAGTTGAATGTTACAACTGTCTCTTTATGTCCTGCCGTCGAACATGAGATCATTACTATATACATAAATGCTTTTACTAAATAATTATTCATATATATTCATATATGTGCATGCTAATTAGTAGCATCTATAATTATTTAGCAAAGTATGGCATGTAGACGTAATAGTGTTTTTTAACTTTTGTTTTTTCCCCCTTGTGTTAGAATAAGAAAACAGAAAAGACAAATATTGATGTTTAGGTTGATCTAGATATCATGTGTCACATTATTAACCTACGACGTTAAATATGGCGCCGCTAAACTTCTTTAATTGTCTATCAGTCATAGTCTATAAATAAAGTTTTGACTTTGTTAATAATAATTTTGTTTGATTTATTAACATATACAGCTTCAATGAGGTAGACTCTTTACCTCCTCTCCAAATTTAAAAAGCGTCCAAAAATTGGAAGATTCAATTTGACAAAAAAAAAAAAAAAAAAAAAATCTATTAATTAGTCAATTTTTTCTCCTCGGAGCGATTAAGATTAGTGTCATGTCCAATAAAAATTGACTAATTGGCTTGTTTCTTCTTCTTTTTAACCGTAAAAAGTCTATAATTTTCAATTATTGAGAAGAAACAAAAATATTTATGTGTTCAAAACATGTGAGTTTCTACTCAAACTCCTCATTCCTCTCCATTGAACTAATAACGTGGAGGTTTTTTTTCTTCTTCTTCTTCTTTATTTTTTTTTAAGTAATTTGGTGTCTGTGTGCTGCCCCATAGATTGGAATTCGTTGGAACATAATATCAAAACGCAGATATTTAGGGATTTAATAATTGTAAAGTTGGTTACATAACCACACAATTAGACAAAAAAAAGAAAAAAGAAACTAATAAAATAATGTTGGGGGAGGTTGATGATAAGAGACTGTCCTTTACTTATTTTTAGAAAAGCCACTGATGCCACGTCACCAACACCCCCCGAGATTCTCCAGCTAAAACAAGACCGTAATCACTTTACTCACAAACCCCACGCGCATCTGTCGCAACGACGCTCACGTGACCAATATCAAGACGCGGTGTATCTCACGCGACAAAGACGCTCATGGAGAAGGAGGTTTTCCCCGTAGGTTTTTTGTGTTGCAGGCCGTTATTTGTTGGGTAAAAAAAATCTTGTCTTCCCAGGTATACTATACCCAAGTACCAATCGAAAACCAGGCCTCCTACTTACTTTAAATCCCCGTTTCAACACGTCAGCGTACACATCACCACTCTGACATGTCAGACACGAAGCCCAAGGAACTGCCACGTGTGAGAAACCACGTGCGTGTTGCCGTAATGTCAGGCCCCAGTTTTTGGGCATTTCTTCACGGGTGGTGAGGGTCCAAAAACTCATAACACAGTAAATATGGCTAAAATACTTCAAATATTTTATTGTTAGAAAACAAAAATCTATAACTAACTATCTCCTTCGCAGTTCGAGAAAAAGGAAAAAGAAAAAAAAAAAAAAAAAAAAAAGAAAAAGACTATCCCCTCCGCAGTTTGTTTTCTATTTCCAATTGACACAACATTTTGCCAGTCAAATTCTACGTTAATTGCTTGTTCTTGGATGAAAATTAAGGGAACATAAAGGTAATTTTCAATGTAGCTTTATATTAATGTGTAATTATTGAATTTTAATATTTGAGTTGAAAAATCACTTTCTAAACAATGTTATTGTCAGTTCAGAATTTTACATAATTTGACGTCAAATAAAGTATGTTAGGATTTGATATTTGGTTATTATAAATTGACATGTTGACATTTTTGTTTTTTGTTTTTGTTTAATTATTATAATTCTTTTTAAATAACTTAAAAGTTTAAGTTATGAGTTTTAAGGCTCGAAATTAATAATACTAATAATATATTTGACATAACATTATATATTAAATCACAAAATATGACTACTCATAAATGAGGTCGTTTTCTTTACCCTTAAAAAAAAAAAAACTAAAACTAAATATGACACTGATATTGACAATTTTAGTTGCAGAGGAAGCTAGCTTTTGATGTTAATAATATATTATAATATGTTACCAACTTTAAGTGTGTTTTGCAGATTATTATAATCGTTGGCGGCTGCTAATTACAAGACTAACATGTCATTAGGAAACAAATTAGAATAAAAAAAATCTAAACAAAACGGATTATGGAGATAGATATAGCTGAAAAGAGTATCTGTCACAAAAATATCTTAATTATTAATTAAAAGAAAGTGACCCTGGATTTTGTGTACTCGTAAACGGGGTACAAGGAAATCTATATGTAATAGCGTCCTTACGTGCATGAAAATTCATGGAAAACTAATCGAATATTAGCAAAGGGATTATATAGTTGTTAGTACAGAACAATATATATATATACACACTATATATATTACAATATATATATATATATAAAGGCCCGGCCTCCGTCGGAAAACAACCACAAAACTGATGAAGAGGGGGACTCTCCGTTATATGGACAAGACCACGTGGCGGTCATGTCAATAGGACCCACAACCCACAGCCTCTGGTTATGGATACATTCGATGGCTCTCTGCCCCAGTTGCCTTCTCTCTCTCTCTCTCCTAATTTCTCTCTCCTGATTTTCCTCTCTCTCTCCTCTCTTTCTCTCTGCTAATAATTCCGGCCAATCCTTTTTTGCCCTTTATTTATACCCCACCCCTTCCTTCCTATTCACCCTTGCCTTACATCTCTCTCTCTCGTCTCTCTCTCTCTCTCTCTCTAACCACTACGCCAAAAGAAAGTTGATACTCTCTAGCGGCGCATTTTAGCAGCGAGCATAAAACACACAAGTACTTCTTCTATGTATAACTATATCTATATGTGTATATGCGGCGCACGTTAGTGTAACAAACAAAACTCATTTATAGATATATAGTACTTAGCTACTAGGCTTTTTTTGTCAGAAAGACCCCTTCAAACTTTTTTTTTTTTTTTTTTGAGATGAGAGCTTGTGCCTAAATTCCAATATCCTTAACACTTCAGTTTCAGTCCCACCACCTTTTTTTTTTTTTTTTGGTTTAATTATTTTAAGCGCACACTGCGTATTTTAGCAGCCAGAAACAGACCCCAAAGGAGCTTCAATAAAGAGATATTTTTTTAGTATTAGTTGCGTGACATGAACAGAGCACTGCCGGAGATGTTGCACTGCCTGAATTCGACGGCGAATATCATCGCCGGAAACTGTACGGACATGACGGTGCTGGAGCGGCAGAGATCAGCCCAGTTTAAGTGGCAACAAGAACAGCTTCAACAACAAGAAGGAATGTCAGAAGCTTATTTTAATGGAAGTGATCATCACCAGCTTAATGGGGTGTTCTTTAATCCTTCCGGTCAACTTCCGGGTTTTCCGGGCTTGGTCGGCGGAGTGTCTGTTATCGGAGACGTGGCGGTGAATAGCCCGGTGAAGCCCGATCCGGGTTTGGAAAACGGATGGTCGTCTGAGCTGGACAGGTTCCATATGGCCGGAATCGGACTCGGGTCACCGCCGGCGGCGGCGCCGTCTCCGGCGACGGGGTTGGTCAACGTGTCCGGATTTCAGATCACGGCCGGTGCCATTTCCAGGACCTCGAGCTGCCCGACAACGGTGGCTCCGGTCACGGCAGCCGATGTTAAAGCCCGTGAAGCTTTCCCGCCGGAGAAGGAATTCAGTTCCGCCGCCGGTGCCAGATCAGAGAGCTTCAAGAAGAGAAAGGCTGATAAAATACACAACACAAAGGTAAGACATAATCAACATGTCCCAAAAATTTTTTTTATTTTTTTCTCTCTCTAATAAAGTTAAATAATTGATTAAAAATATAATTAAATGAGTACATCCAAACTAAGTTGACACGTGTTTTTTAATTGCGTATTTTTTTTTTTTCAAATGTTGATAAAATTTATCCATAGGTTGTTCAAGAAGATGAATCGAGAGAGAAACGAACTAAAGGAAGCGCAGAGGAAGGAGATTCGAAGATCACAGAGCAAAATAGCACAAAAAGTAATAATAACACAAAAGCAAATAACAGAGAATCATCTGGTGATACTTCTAAGGAAAATTCAAAGGCCTCCGAGGTTCAAAAGCCCGATTACATTCACGTCAGGGCACGAAGAGGCCAAGCCACTGATAGCCACAGTTTAGCTGAAAGAGTAAGATAATATAAAATATATACACACACACACACACACATATATATATACACACATATGTATCTACCGTATATATATATACTAATGTGAGATGGGTATGTGATCATGTAGGTAAGAAGAGAGAAAATAAGTGAGAGAATGAAGTATCTGCAGGATTTAGTACCTGGGTGTAACAAGATCACTGGAAAAGCTGGAATGCTTGATGAAATTATCAACTACGTTCAATCTCTTCAACGACAAGTAGAGGTATATTTTGTGCTAACAAGTTACAAATGAATGTCGTTTATCTTCCAAGTTTTAATCAGTCCTCAAATTTTATTTATGTTATCTATGAACAGTTTTTGTCGATGAAACTAGCTGCTGTCAACCCTAGGTTTGACTTCAACATAGACGACTTATTTGCAAAAGAGGTAATAATACTTTTTATTTTTATTTTTATTTTTTTAATATCTAGTTTAAAAACTTGATCAGTTACTAATTATGTCATTTTCGTTAAACAATTCAAAACAGATGTTTCCTGCCTGCGCCGCCGCGTCGGGTTCCCGACACTCGGGATGTCAGCAGAAATATCGAATTCCGGTTATGTTCAGTTCAATCCGGCGGTGGTTTCGTCATGTGGTGGATTGGAAATGGGGATGAACTCTCAAGACATGGGGCTTAGAAGAACAATTAGTGCCCCTGTATCACTCCCTCCCGAGACATTTCTTGACACATCTGGCTATAGTGTAATTATTTCTTCCACCTATGTTACAAATTTTTTTTTTTAAATTACATATATATTTGTATATAATTTGTTTATCTATAAATTATTGAGCAATGATTTTGACATGTTATCATAAAATTGTTTGTAGCAAATCCAGCCACCAACAGCTTGGGATTCAGAATTTCAAAACCTTTTCAGTATGGAATTTAATCAAGGAAGATCAATACCATTTTCATCCCAGGCATTTACAGGTAAAATTATACATCCCAATTATTATCTCTTTGAAAAAATTTTCTTACCATTTTCTAAGAACTCCATTATTAGTAGTAAAGTGGGCTTATAGCGTGTGTGTGTACACACACACACACATATATAATAGATATACCCCACAAAAAATGAATGAAATTTGCCTAGGAATTTCTTGGATCCAATCTGATTGGAACAAAGAAACTTTAATAATATATGTCTTTTTGTGTATGTTTTTCCCCATGGAACAATCAAAGCCGTAGATTTTTTTTTTTTTTTTTCCTTCAAGTGACCATGATTTTCCAACCACCATTTTTGATAAAAGTGTAAAAAAGAAAAAAAGAAGGGGGGGAAAAAAAGGAGGGTGGGAAATAAAAGGCGTGGTGGATTTTGACTCTGTAAACCACATAATGGCTATCATCATCAATAAATGGTGTGTATTCATTAGATTGATAAAGTCTTACTCAAAGTGAAAATGGGTCCCACACTATAAGAGGGAGCTTAATTCTCCCATTCACACCAATCAAAGGTTTCGATTCTTTAATATTGTTTGTTCCATTCTTTAGCCAAAAAAAACAAACAAAAAAAAAAAAAAAAAAAACAGAGCACAAGGATAGCCATTACTGTTACGAAAGATATTCCTGCACATATATTATGTGTGTCTCTAGTTCGACAGTCGGATCTATCTGACAACATAATTGATTTATATATAATCTTCTATTTAAAAAATTATAGTGATATAATTTAGAATAATTAGTGTAAAGTATAAGTATCACTCAAAAATAAACTGAATGCTTTGTATATTGTGATATTTACAGGTTCTATTGAAGCTAGCAATTTGAAGATGGAGATGTGAATCAGAATATCATAACACGATTTCTTAGAGTTAATGAGTTCCATCTAAATGCCTTTGGTCTAAGATTATTTTTTATTCTCTAAGTACATAACATATATATAAATATTTGTATGCAAACTTGCGACATAGTATGAATAAAATAACTACCCCTTTAAGGATTAACCACAAACGCCCTTTTCCAATATTCTTGCATTGTACTCCTATTGGTGTGGCTGCAAGGTTAAAATGTGCTCAAAGAAGAACATGGCAGTATCCACAAGGCAATATAAAACTTAAAAATTTATGGAAGAATCTAAGGGACATCCCATCTTTTTGAGACGTACTTTGTAATTCGATTTTCGAACATTGAACGATGAAAAAAAAAAAAGCTCTTATATGTTTTTTAAGATCTAAAAGAGAGCTGATAACTTATTTCTCAACATTTGAGATCATTTTTTATTTTATTTTATTTTTTTAACTGCACAATTTATAATGTACCATAATTTTCAAAAACTATTACCAACAGTAATTGACATCGTATAAAACATGATAATGTAGGTTTGTATTACGGGTCTTTTTCATGGTAAGATCGTATGATAAAGCACGTTTCTAACTATCGAGGATAATCAAAATCACATTAGTGTAAAAACAGAATAGGTCACATGATAGAATGCAATTAGATTAGAAACAACAATACATAGTAGTAAACACCAATTATGACGATAAAAGTGGGAAACCACAATTTCCATTTGAGGCAAAATCAACCCCACAATCCTCAAAAATTAATTTGGGATTAGGCCACCAACTGTGATTGGATTGTAACGAGACATACATAACTGTTGAGGGGCAACGCAGTGTCGTTGGCAATTAATCCTCTTGGCTCAGCTTGTCCCTTCCATGGTTGAACTCTCACAGACAAACTTCAACCAGGCACTTGCTTTGCTCTCTCTAAGAGACAAACGACAATATTGAGACCAAACTTGGTGGACCGCCACACCCTCTCACTCTCTTGGGGGCAGAATATATATACATATATATATATATATATACACTCTCTCTATATATCTATATATACAACAATATTTTGTTGAAAATGACGCTGATGTAGTATTTTCAGCCGGCGGGTGGTCTAGAGAGCGATCGGTTTGGGGCGCGCGACAATGATTTTAAGAGCGAAAAACGCAGCGAAAGCAATATTTGCCGGGACAGGCGACAAAACACATTTTTATTCCAATTTACACATTTCAGTTCGTTGACATTGTTTTCATGTGTGTCCCTAGTACATTCAATTCATATTAGGTGAAGTAGTTATTTTTATGTTGTTTTGTAACAAATTTTCTTGGAAAGCAAGAAAAAGGCTGCGAAGGTGTTTGGAGAGCAAGAAAATTTTTTATCTACTCAAAATAAATACGGTGAAGCATTATCCAGGCTCTCTCTATCCAAGCCCTGCTTTTGCTTTATTTATTTTTTATATATTTTTGGTAAGTAGCTAGCAAAGTGAAGGCTAGCTAGGAATTGACATTAATTTTTTTTTTAATAATAATAATAACTGTCATAAATGGTGACACCATGACATAGACATTCACTAAGCTCTCTTTGGAACTGTGTCATTTTACTTCTCATCCTTTTTCTGAAGTTGGAGACTCTGTGCGTTTGTCCACTCGGTTGTGCATGTGGGGGAGGGATGGAGAGATAGTGAGAGAGAATGTATAGTTTAGTATATTTTTCTTAGTTTATTATTTATTTATCTTATCCAAAATTATCTTGTAATAAAGAATAATAAGCTTATGCATCACATTCAGCACTTTTTTTTTTTTTTTAATAAAAAAGGATAACAGTAGTTCTTCAAAATAGCAACACTATAAGAATCTGTTTGTACTACAGGTGAAATGGAAAAAGGACTTGACCCATGCTTTCTCGTTTAATATCTATTGGAGAGACATAATTGTAACCTCATTAAGAATAATGGGATTCAATTCCTAGATGCTAAATAAGAGAGTCTTAGTAGGTCATTCTCTTATCACTATATAACACCACCACCGGTGGTGCAAGACGTCTAACTTATTTTGACCAAACAACACTTATGAAAGAAATGTAATGGTATTGTATAAAAAAGTTTCTCATGATATGTAACCCTTTATTATAAACTTGGTCTAGTACAGTCGATGTAAATAAGAGATCAGTTTGATTCTATTTTTGCTTGTTAATTAAAGAGTGTGTCTTTTTTTTCCCCCTTCCCTACTCGTTAATTGAAGAGTGTATTTTTTTCCCCCCAGCAAACTTAAAAAGAAGAGGAAATTAAAGAAAAAGGTCAAAAGTAAAATGTCACCCAATTTTCATGCGGCACATTGAAATGGAATTGACGTCAATGGTCTTATGGTCTAAAGGTAATATGGGTTCAGCACTACTACTAAAGTTGAAAACGCCTTTGCCACATGAATTCATTGCTTATTAGGATCCCGGAAAAAGTTAGAAGGCACCTGATTTCAAAAGGGATAAATCAAGACAAGAATGTTAAAAAGTTAAAAATAAAAAATAAAATAAAAAATCAGTCGATTAATTCGCTTCTTCTAGAATAAGTTTCTTAACCCAAAAAAAGAAAAAAAAAAAAAAAAAAAAAAAAGAACTATATGATCATTACGAGAGAACCATACTTTTACCATAATATTTAAAAATAAGAAACATAGTTTGATTTTTTATTTTAAAAAGTCGCAACATTAATAAGTTTAGTTATTACGAAATATTGTTACATCCTTTTAACATGTTGAAAGGAATAATATCTAGAATTTTAATATGGTTAACAAATTTCAAATCAGACCGAGATATTAAGTACTTTAAAAGGTTATAATTTCCTTGTCTCATTCCTATTTTCAAAACTTCATCTACAACAAACAAACTCCATTAAATGTTGAAAGAAGTATACTCCAAACATTCAAAATCAAGCTCTTTAAAATTTTACGTTTTTATTGAGCAATATGAAAAGACCTTTTCAAATTTTAAGTAGCTGTAAATGTTTTACTTTTTCGGGACCACTAAAAAATTGCCTAGACCTTATGTGCAATTTTTATTTATTTTTTTAATATTATGATTTTTTAGGCATTGGAGTTACAAAGGGGCTCACCTTTAATATCTTCGCTCTCAGGCCATATGTGAACAATGACAAGAGGTGGACCAGGCCTCATCCATTTGTAAGATCTCATTGATTCTCTTTGTTCCACGCGATGGTGAAAGATGATTTTGCCTTTTCCTTTTCTTGGGCCCACTACACTTAACTTTATATATATATATTTATTTTTTATTTTTTTTTTTTGCAAATTTTCCATTCTAATCTTTTTTTGAGAGGCTTTCATATACATGTATGGATATCTCTCTCTCAATAACATGACTTTCACTCACATGGTGTAGTTCCAAGAAATAGGAGAGGGGCATTAAAAAGAGCTTTAAAAACGCCCACATACAAAAAGATTCTTGTGGCATTGCAAATAGTATGTAGTGCACAACTTTCATGGTTTATGTTTGGAGCTAGTCAATCTGCTCCCAAAAATTTTATGTCTCTTTCTTTGTCAATGAGAATCCAAAAAGGCTACTACTTACGTGCATTACAACGGTACAATCCTTAGGAATTGTGTTCTTTTGAAGAAGATATGTAAATACAGGATCTTATCCCTTTTTTGTTTTTTGTTTTTTTTTTTTTTTTCGGGAGGGAAATATTTCGAGACATTAAAAATATAAGAAGGGCTTTATTCGAACCAAAAGATATTGTCGGAAAATGCAAACTTAGCAAGTGAATGGACCATTGTATTTCTATTTCTAGAAATAGGGGTGCATTTGCTATCAACTATATGACTACATTAACAAAATATAAACATAGACCCTATAAGGGTTAATTCGCTTAGCGGGTGAAAAGAGAGAGAGATTTAGTATAGGAGTTTTTAGGTTTGATACTTGAAAGTGTTTTCTTTTTTATTTTTTTAAATTAATCATAGGCGTATGTACCATACGGTTTATATATATATATATATATATATAAAACAAAAGTCGTTGAAATAATGTCAATATAAGAGATATATTTATTGAAGGGATGTGTAAGAAGATTAAAAGAAAAAAATAGTGGAATTGTTTCTTTCATTGTTTTGGTAAATTTCAAGGTTTACAAAACAGAGGATTTCTTAAAAAAAAAAAAAAAGAAAAAGAAAAAAAGAAAAAGAAAAAAGAAAGAGAGAATTACAGGATTTATTCAGTAATCAACATGAGATATGATATATAGTCATATACTAGAGGAACTCCTTTCCAAAAAAATATGCGAGTTTTCAAGTATTTTAAGTTAATCAATATGGTATATATTCACTCAATCAACCTGAGATTTACCTATTATTTCAGTAAGTACACATAAGAGTTACAAAAAACGATTTTCCAACTCAAAAAAATTTCGCCATTTTTTTTTTTTTTTTAAGTTTCCCCTGCACGCGTCCAACTTTCCAATTAACGCATAAAATCAATAGGCAAAAATTTTTAGACTTTCATCCAATTTCTTACGCAATTTGAAGAATTTTCACGGATATACAAGTGAAATGTTAAAAATTTTCCATTAACATGTGAAGAATGTTGGTTTTTTATTTATTTATTTTTATTTTTTATGTTTAGCAAATAGACATGTTGGGTTTTTTGTATGTTGGCATTTATGGCAACTTTATTAGAAAAATCAAAAACAATATCTTGTTAGTTAATTTTAGGACGTTGGGTAACTTATTTGTTTTGAAGATATGACTGGTTGCTTATTTTGAAAGTTGGGTAAGTTACTTATTTTAGAAAATGCATTTGACTTGGTCTACATCATCTATAAATTGGCTATTTCTATTCTGGTAAAAATCAAAGATGATTGCGTGCATTGAATTGGAGATTATTTTGATATTTCATTTAAAAAGAGCTCTCTAATTTGAGTATGTTTCATTTTCCTATTTAAATTAGAAATTCAAACTTTTCAAAAAAGAGAAGAATCTGACATTTGAAATTTGGAAGATTGGAAGATTTTATTTCTAAAGTTTTTTGAAGTTCTTCGTGATTTATTACGGCTATTATGAAGGAAGATAAATTCGAATTATGAAAGAAATTTCCATATTTGAATTTCAGAGTATTTCTGAAAGTGTTACAAGAGAACAGAAAGCACTTAGAAATTTAAATTATTTTTTTAATCTGAGATTTTGTGAAGGTTGTATAACTGCTTATTTATAATATCAAAAACATATTATGAAGCATGGGCACATAGAGAGTTTTATATCATATTTTGAGACTTAGTCTTTTGACGTGATTTTCATTTTTCGGGAGAAGAATTTCAATGGTATCGTTCTTTAGGAGAGGAACTTGAAACTTTCGGCAAAAGGCATTTTCAATTGAATGAAATTCACCGTCAAGATGAGTGGTACTCACCAAACACATCAGACTAATAGGTTCAATATAAATTTGAACCTACTTTTAGATACAAATGTTAAAATAGAATGGTGTGATTATAGGTTTTTTTTTTTTTTTTCCAATTTGTTAAAAAATTATTCTAATATAAAGAACACATTACCGCCACACCGCCACAACCACCCCCCCCCCCCCCCCCCCCCCCCCAAAAAAATTGTTATCAATATAATTGTAACAAAGGTTAGTAAGATTAACTTAAAAATTCTAGTAATAAAATAGGACATTTTATAATTTGGAAGGCAAGGTGAACGAGTATATTGTTTAATTGTCTATGAACTTTTACAAAGGTCACGCTCTTTAAAAAAAATTATATATATATGTGTATGTCGTATAACATGCAATCCTATAAACGATTAAAAAAATTATAAATATATATGAGATCGAACAGACAACTCCAAACCGAAAACCCAACCCAACCTCAGGCTATTGATTATATCACGAAGAGAGAAGATTTGTCAATCAAGATTAAGTTGTATAACTCTCTTCTAAATACAATTTAAAAAGAAATGCTAAAGAGATTAAATCTTCTAATTATATATGATGAGCATACAGACATACAAAAAAAAAAAAAAAAATTGTTTACTACAAACCGTTACAACCTATAAGCAGAAGACCCAAAGGACAAGGCAATATTTTACATACAGCAGAGCTCCACTAGACCAAAGACTCATCTCCAGCTTCTTAAAAAAAAAAAAAAAGGGAAAAAATCAGAATCTGATGAAACCAATTTAAGGAAAATTCAAACCTTAATTAGTTAATTAGAAAAGAAAAGAATACCTTTTCCAGGAACAATTATAACTGGAGCTGATTTACAATTGTGGAAGCAATACTCGCTCACGCTTCCCTGTAGCACACTGAAGAAAATTCCAACAATTAGCAGCTATACATGTTTAATTACATACATATATAAATATTTATTTGTATTTGGGACGGATTGGCTAAATTCAAACCATACGTTGTTATGTCAGAGAAAAAAACTAAAGTTTTGTGTATACTTATTATATATGGATATATATATATATATATGCTTTTCTATGGCCTTTTGGTGGGAGGTCCTTATAACGCAATATAAAATGAGTATGACACAATTTAAAAAAAAAAAAAAAAAAACATAACATGAGAACCATTCCCTTGCATTAACATGGAAAACTTAAATAATAATAATAATAATAATATAGCACATGATAAATTTGAAAGATATGCATTGTTGGTGGAAACTATATTTTCTATGTATCAACACGTAAAACATTTTAAACGTAGATTATCAGCTTTATGATGTGCTATGTTATGTTTTTATGAGATTATTCTTACTCATTTTATGATATGATATAGACACCTGACAATCAGACATAGGAACACATAAAAAAACTCTAGTATTATATATATGTTTATATATATATATATATATATAGAGAGAGAGAGAGAGAGGAGAGAGGAACCTTCGAATTAAGGTTCGGCCTCTGGTACCCATGACCACAGCTGCAGGCTTTACCCTTTCTGCTTCTTTGCAAATCACTTTACCTGCATCCCCTTCCACAATCCGTGCTACAGATTTAACCTAATTCCATGAATATGATTTTTCAGTAATTCATATATCTCAAAAACGAAATTCTCAAATTGACAAAAAGGAAAAAAAAAAAACTAATAAATAACCAATTAAGCCTATTGTTAAAAATTAGCGCGCTCTAATTCTATATCACCGAGAATAATAAAATTATAAAGAAACATAAACAATCACAAAACACGTAAATTTTTATACAAATTCACCTCAATGTGAATGTGTTTTATTTCAACCGCTGTAATTATTTATTATGATAATCAAGAAATTTATAAGAAAAATTCACATCCTTATACTCTCTGCGTTTTCTATAACCTCTCTAGTAATCAATTTCTAAACAGTGTTCCTTATTTGTAAAGAGAAATCAGGACAACCAAAATTCCAAGTTAAATCCCCAAAATACCCTTAATGAAACAACTCACAAGTACTGTAGACCTTTCGAGGACTTCACCTCGATATCCCAGAAGGGGGGCTTCCCGCCCCCTTCCAACCCCACGGCAATCTTACCACGAAGTTCAATACGCATGGTGTTTCTTCTTAGGGTACTAATTAGGCTGCATAACTTATCACTTATTAATATTGCTTTTCAACACATCAAAATGTCACTTTTTAACCCCAATTGACATAACATGTACTGGTAATTTTTTATTTATTAGAAGTATTAAAAAGATTATAAATGAGCACATCAATTTGCATTAAAAAACTTATAATGTTGCATCTATATGCAAGTGTTGTAACGAACAAATATGCATTAATGTGTAAATTACCCAGTTCTAATGGTCATCACAATGATCTATATCAATTTCCAAGGTTTGTCTCTCTGTTTGCTAGAGAGTTGCTCTGTTACAACTTACAATCCCCAATTAGATCATCATGCCGTAATATTTATAACCCCCAATAGATAATGCTCCGAATGCACGCACATATACATACATACATATATCGTATATGTATGTATAGTGTGTTTGTGTTTGCCGCGCGCGTGAGATGGTTTGTTTTGTTGTGACCTCTTGATGTTAAAAATAAGTTTTCCAATTTAGCTCTGCCTATTTCTCCATTGAACGTTAAGTTCGTGTTTGGTTCACTAGTTGAAACTAAATTTGTTAGATTGAAGTTGTTGGACTTTTTAAAAATTAGTTAATATTTTTGTTTATTTTTTAGAAAAACGAAAAAAAAATGTTAGAAAAATTTAGTGTAAAATAGTGTTCCTAACAAGGACCAAGTCATCGTACCTTATGCAAGAATCTATCTAGTATATTGCAAGCTAAGTTTACATAAATTGATAAACCCTCCTATGCATTGTTCAATCAACAAATGTAAGATTAACAGTCCATAATTACAATTTATATAAACACAAAATGACACAATAATTGGAAAAAAAAAAAAAGAAAAAAGAAAAGAAAGGGTCATTAACACATACCATAGCAATTTCAAAAGCCTCAAAAGCAAGCTTCTCCATCAACTGCTGAGTTGCCTCATAAACAACGTCGTTTTTCACATCTAAATCAAAAACCAATTAACATAAGAAAAACAAAACACCCTAGTATTACACTAGAAGAATTCTATGGTTCATAAGGCTCTATTTGTAAGTTGTTAAATTTGTATCAAATTCTAGTAATTGACCTTTATACTTTTTAATTTGAAGGTGATTTTGAACCGATATAACATTTATAAACATGCCTTACATCTAAAATATTGATACCACAAGTACTAGATTAATACGAACTATGTTACAGGTTGTAAATTTTTAAAACGAATACTCGTAAATCAGACCATTAAAAAATCAATCAAACGGTTAAAAAATAATTTCTACCGATAATGTGGAATGAAAGGTCCTACTGGACCCTAATTTCAAAAGGGCAATGATAAATGAAGCGGCATGAAAAGAAAGAGAATCTAACTAGAAACGACATGAACAAGATGGATGGTGCCAGCGGTTAAAAACAGTTTCTACTGATAATTCATAATAAAAGATTCTACTAGACCCTAATTTCAAAGGACAGTAATTAAAATATAATCTAGAGTCATGAAAAGAAAGAGAAACAGAAACTAGGTAAAAACTACATGAACAAAGTGGAGAGAGAGCAGGGATAAAAATTGAAGCTATCAAGTCATGAAAAGAAGAAGAAACTAACTGGAAACGGCATGAACAAGGAGAATGGTGTAAACAATTAAAAAAAAAAAAAAAATTTCTTCTGATAATCCGTAATAAGAAGTCCTATTAGGACCCTGTTTTGAATTTAAAAAAAAAAAAGGCAGTAATAAAAATCAAAACTAGAGGCATGAAAAGAGGAAGAAACTAACTGGAAACGGCATGAACAAGACGGATGGTCTCATCAGTAAAAAAACAGTTTCTACCGATAATACATAACAAAAGTCCTACCGAACCCCCAATTTCAAAAGGGGTGTCATAAAAATGGAAGCAAAGAACAAGAAAAGAAAGAAAGAAAGAGAAACATAACTGGAAACGGCGTGAACAAGGTGGATGGTGTCGGCGAGCCTGCAAAAGTGGATCAAGGCCCAATCGAAAGCGTGCTTGCTTTTGGGCCCATGATCCACAGCAATCACAATGTCCCGGCCTCTCCTTCTCTCTCCTGTTTCTCTCTCTAGCTCAGGCTCAGGCTCAGGCACGGTGGGAGTCAAAGAGGGCAACTTCACCTCTCTCCAGCTGTACTCTTCCTCGTCTTCCCTCACAGTCTCCATGGCCGACAAAAGCTTATTTCCGGAACATAATCTAACAAAATTCATCTATCTGATCTACTTGTTCAAATCATCAAATAAATAATTTCCTCTCTTCACTGAAAGGTCGTTTTTATATTGGTCACCAGCCTAAAGAAATTGACTTAGCTCCGTTGTGGAGTGTTCTTACTATTTGGGTACTTTTCAATTTGCGTGTCTAAATTTTGTTCGAGAAAACTTTTTGCTACTTTTCTTTGGAACCTCTGTAATTATGATGTGTGTTACTGCAGGAAGGGCAATCGACGCCGTATGTTTAGACAGCGCAGTCAAAGTCAACAAAGAAACGCTGCATATTGGATACATGTGATCGGTTTGGACGCTCCAATTCAACTGTTTGGTTAATTATGTGGAAACTCTTTTACTATGAGCTTTTTTTTTCCCCAAAGATTATAAATCTTTCTTTCTTTAAAAATAAAATAAAATAAAATAAAATAAAAAGTGGCTTGCATCAAATAGAGATTATTTATATCTTTTTTGTTTCTTTTGTTTTGTTTCTATTTAGACAATACATTATGCATTTTGAAATCCTGGATTTTTTAAGTTAAAAGTATTTTGGCTATTTTTGAGTCAAGATGACCAAGAAAATTTATATATTTGTATATTAAATATAATCTGATGGTATAAAATGCATAACTTGCAGTGTAAGCTTCTTAGGAAAAGCAAATACATGGTATAAAAAGATAAACAATTTTTTTTTTCTCATTTGATTTAATTTATGAGACTGTCTACATTTAAAATGGACTGTACAATCTATACAAATGTTCTCATTTATTGAACATGCCATTAAAATTTAATTAAATGACTGCGGAAAAATGAACTCTGATCACTAGTAGGGAAAAGTAAATTTTCCTGTTGTAAATTATTTCTAACTATGCTCGAAAATGTTCTGGAAAGAAAATTATATCCTATTAATTAAAAATAAATTGTACTGAAATACTTTCTTTCTTTTCTTTTCTTTTCTTTTCTTTTTTTGGTAGGAAAAGCCCACAATTATATTGAAATACTTATCCGAGCAGAGATACTGCTTAAAAAAAAATTTTAATTTCAAAAAAATTATATTTTTTGAGCATCTATAGGTACAATTAAACTTATATATTTGAAAAGTTTTACTTCTTGAAAATTGAAACTTAATTTACTTCTTATTTTTAATTTCATGGCAGAAAACAATTAAATTCAATTCAATTTTGACCAAAAATTGAGTAATCCTAAGCACAATCTTATGTCATCTGATCCATTCTTAATCCTAGACAATGATTTAATCAATCTTGTACACAAAATGTAACTGAAGAGTGTAGAAAGAGAGGAGAGAGAGAGTAAGATAACCACAACATTTTAAGAATTTTCGTATATAGCCTTATAGGTTCAAAGTCCATGAAAAATTGACCAAATATATGTTTGTTTGTAACATCCAGTTGAAGAAATTTTATTGACAGATGACAATCGAATTTCTCTGTCCACTATCCACCCAAACTTATTTTGAAAATTTTATTCAAATTATATTTTCTTTGGCCCAAACTCGTATATTTTCCTTACTCGTATGTAATCTTGATAAGTTCATTGCGCTTCTCAAATTTTGGATGCCCATTCGGAGATGAACTAATATTGGATTTGTGGCTCTCTTCTCTTTAGTTTCAACTGCTTGAAAAAATAAAAATAAAAATTTATAAGATGAATGTCAACATGTTAAGTGAAGTGATTCAATAACCTTATATGTCAATTATTATTATTGTGTTTTTATGATATATATGAGATTCAGGTTTCTTTTTACTCTTAATAGGAAGGGAGACAAGATGGAAGGATTAGTATAAACAATTTGACACCGATAGTTGTTTGGTATGAGAGAAAAAAAAAACGAGGGAATTGATTGAGTGATTGATTTCAAATCCTTTAAAACATCTTAATTTTAATCTCAACTCACCAATTATATGAGTTACACGTGTTTCACTCCGTCATTTTTAATGTTTCTATTACAAAGGAATTAATAGTGATATGTTTTTTAAGTTTTGATGTTAATTGTGTGAGAAATTAAGTTTAAATGACAAATGGAGAATATATTTCTCAGAAAATCCTTTAATCTTACTGCGAAAACGGTTAATTATTAGCATCTTAAAAAAGACTTTTCTTTCAGGTTGGGCAAAGCTAGAAAAAGCCAGTTTTATCTTCTTTTTTAAGGAGAAAAGAAGATTTGCAACTCTTTATGCAAGGAAACAACAAAAAGCATGAAAAATGTGACCAAATACAACGCCCACATCATAGCTCAGAAGATGATTACACATGGGTTGAAGATTCATTCTTCCGTTTCAACATGAAACTGAATACAATCTTCTAAATTTAATTTTACAAATGATTATAGGGATAAAAATAGGACGAGGCAGATTAGGAGGATGTCATTTCGTTCCCATCCCATCTTATAAGGATAGTTAGATACGAGATCAAAAATCCCTATTAGAATAGTCTCTCTCACATCTATTTTATTTAATCTATCATAATGTATTGATTGTTTGACATAATTTTTAATTAGTTAGAAACATGAAAATCAATTAAAGTTCACTATAAATTTGATTTAATCTAATATCTTACAAAGCAAGCAAAATTCTATGTTATCTATCTATATATAGAACAATATATAAGCATTATATATAGAGCTATTCTCATTTTCGGTACCTTATTTTTACCGGATACGAACGATACTTATATCGGTTAATATCTTGAGGGTAATCTCTTAGGTTATACTGGTTAGTCTCTTAGGTTGTCCCTCCCTCTCTTTCTTTCTCTCTCCCGTGACGAGATAGATGCTGGACGGGAGAGTATTCCTATATATATATATCTCCCTCTCTCGGGAAGGGGAATGTTTCCCATGTTCGCATTCCGACTTCCATTTTAAAAACAAGAATTTGCATCTATTTTCACTCCAAATCCCATCAGCAATCTCTCATCCTTGTTTTATTGAGGACGGACCCCACAAGGTTCTGTCCTCCTCGTGGGAGAAAAACTAATAACAATAATCTCTAAGTGAACAGTCTTCTTCTATTTATATTATCATTCCTGAATAGAAGAAGTCAGGAATGGTGTGCGCGTCCAGATGTATTTGAACCAACAGGGAAAGGAAATCTGCCCATATTTTCTTACAGAAGCATATATACCTGTTACTCATGTCCCCCTTCTCTCTCTCTCTCTCTCTCTCTCTCTCTCTATAGGGAAAAAACAAATCTTCTAGAAGACATATTTTAAACGATAATAAACTCCAAAATATTATATCTAAGTTCAGCATAATATTTGGAGTGCAACATTTCCACATTCATTTTGAAAAATAGAAAACAAACATCAGCCCAGGTGTTTAAGTCAACATCTTGGTAGCTTGATAAAAAATGTTTGATGTCTAAATAAAAATAAATCTTCTTAACCTGTATTTTATCCAATTAAACGATTGGTGCTTGATGAGAATTCAAATAATATAAAGTATCAGTTAAAAAAAATAAATATTTTTTAAAAGAGTGTGGTTGTGGTAGAGATCTTCTGAGGGTCTCTACCAGTAGAGTCTTTTTTTAGACCGTTAAGATTTAATCGAACGGTTCAAATATTGATGGTGTACGATATTTATCATACACCTAACCTCACACAATCATTCCCACCTAAACTCTTCTCCGTCGGCGGTGATCTTTTCACCGCCGACGACAGACGCCGGTGGTGAAAAGATCGCCGGCGACGGAGAAGAGTTTAGGTGGGAATGATTGTGTGAGTTAGGTGTATGATAAATATCATACACCATCAATATTTGAACCGTTCGATTAAATCTTAACGGTCCAAAAAAAGGCTCTACCAGTAGAGACCCTCTCCCACATATTTTTCCTTTCTAAAAAAGTAGTTTTTCTTGTCACCTACTTCAAAATAATTTGGACTTCAAACGTCCTTTGTGTATTTCTAAATAAAAACTTCAATTCAATTTTGACCTCTAAAAGCAAAAGGTATCAATTTACTCAACAAAATATTGAATATCAAGATGATTACCACTCTAAATATTCTATGCTGTTTAAGTTTTAACCTTATCATCCTTTTCCTATTTTTATCAGGTCAGATATCTCATATCGTTTGTTGATAAGTATGTGTCGTTTGTTACATATCAATATATCATGAACTGATAACTATATGTCGTTTGTCAGATAAATGTCTAATGTCGTATGCTGATAACTAGATGTCGTTTGTCAAAGGCCATGACGAAGAAATGTTGGTTCATAATTGAAAAATTCACATGCCCTCCACTTTGAGACACAACAACAACAACAACAATAATAACATATCCTTGAGTTCAATATTACTTGTTTTTTCCCTCCCTCTTCACGTGAATTTTTATTATAGAAAAAATGTTGCTTAGATAAGAATGGGTTGCAAACTTAACTACTTGAACCTCTAAGGAGTTTATTTTTGTAATGAATTTCAGATAAATGAATAAAGTTTGTATCTAATTATGGACCTTGTTTATGCTTTTATTGTCGTGTAAAATATTACAAGATTCTAAAATTTGAACTTAATGAAATTATTATTCCATAAATATATTTACTTTATACTAAATTGCATTTATATACATTGTGCTTTATTATTTTTTTAAATATACATATTTTTATTGTAAAAAAATATATCAGATAATGTATTATTTAGCTTGCATTTGAAACAAGTTTGAAATAGAATTTTGAGATTGGAGTTAGTTGTCTTTTCAAAAACTAGTTATAATTTTTATTGAATTTTCATAAAAAGATAAAAATCCAACCGAAAACTTTAGTTTGGACATTTGTTCCAAACACTTAATTCTTTTCATTTTCTATAATTTCACTTAATTAAAATTTATAATTTTCTAATGCAAATATCCATCTTTTTTTTTTTTTTTTACTTTAACCAATATTGACATCAATATCAATATTATCCGTCACATCAATATCATATTATCCGTCATATTTTCGTAAATCCAGACCCTCAATATTTTCATTGACAGCGATATTTTCATCCTTCATTATCATGAGTTATTGAAAGATTTCGACACACCTTGCTGTATTACTTATACTCACACACACCCATATATATATATATATATATATATATATAATTTTAGAAAAATATGTGTAAGAAATTTGATAAAAAAAATAAGTCTGGTTTTGTTTGGTTTAATTTGTATTTGTACTATATATATATATATATATATATATATATATTTTGCTAGAAGGAATGTTTGTAGTTGATTCCTTAGTAGAGTTAGCTCAACTGCATGAATCAATTGGAAGGTTTAAAACCAGTTTCCCCCTTGGAATTTATTAGAGCTACGTGAAGAAGTTGGAGAGCTAGTCACGATTCTTGAAAACAGTGGTATATATAATTCCTATTTTAGCCAGCATTATTAGTAGTGAAGATGCTAGAACTGACAACATAGAAACTCGAAATTACCAAATTGACCCTTTCTAGTTTTTATTTTGGGCATTAAGGTTAGGCCGGCATGCTGAAGTAATTATGAAAATAATCCAAAACTTTTGAAAAGTCATTTTTGCAAATAATAATACTGTTTACAAAAACGATTTTGCCAAATAGGATAAATACTCTTTACCTGGGAAATACATATCTTATCATACTTAGGAGTTGAATATACAAGTTATCATACCAATATAACTCGAAGTCCCGTAGACCTATTTTGTTCGTAAAAGGGTCAATACTACTATGTTTTAGCATTAGCAATTGGAAACTAATTCAAGAAAAAGGTTTATATATATTAAATCTTTTTATCGATTAAAGAATTAAAAAATAATTATAGAAAAGAACAAAGTCACAAAGAGAGAGAGAGAGAGAGAGAGAGAGAGAGATTTAAGTTCAAGAGTGGCCTCTATTATTGCCATGCTAAAATGTTTTGAATGTCAAAACGTTTCTACTACTAGTCTAGGGTCGTCCTCTATAGTACTCCTTCCTAGAGGACCATCTTTCTGAACACAAGATATTAAAATGATAAATATAAGTACGCGATATTTATTGAACATAATACTGAGTTAAAATAGCGTAACAATCGTCTAATAAGATAAATAAATTTGTCAGTCTCGAATGGTTGCTTGTGAAGCAATGTCTGCTTGTTTTCCCTTATCGGGAAACTTCGACAAGTCTCTATCAGTCTTGTCATGTATTATGTGGCAAAAGGCTACACAAGCTTGTAACATCATTCCAAACTATCGAGTTTATGGCTCCACAAATTAGGTTGCTGAAAATGAAAAATTGCCAACCAATCAAAGATGACAGTATGCTTATAGTGAAAAAGACATGATAGAAGAAAACTTTGAGGTTAACACTGTTTAATTTATAGATTAACCATTTTAATATCATCGACTCACGAATCATATAAAACACAACATTTCACCATTTTTGTTCTCCAACTGCAAGAAGTCGACCACAGTAGGCAACCTATCCGTTGACCTTTCGATCAACATGTGTTGGCCATTACACACATATGTGTCTATGTGTATATAAAACTTTGCGTCGTTTATATGCAACCCAATTGAGAGGACTTAAAGTAATAATCACATGTTTGCACATGGGATTTGGCGCAAATGTTAAGTTTTGCAAAGGGTATATAATCTTAATGCTAAAACTAATAGGTGTAATTTTTATTTTCATGGCTGTTTCCATTGCTGCTGTGAAAGGTCCGACAGATATGTCCGCGGCCGTTCTTATTAGGGTCGATCAGATGGGAACCGAAGATTCTAAAAAGATACAAGATTCTGTTCCTTCGAATAACTCGGAACTGGTTTTCATATGGATTAAGCCTGGAACTTACAGGTAAAGTTAATTTTTATGCCTCATAATTACTGTGCTATTAAAATGTGGACATCTAATTTAGAACGTGAATTATTTATCTTTTTTCAGCCAAAATATGCAGAGAAAAGATTGTTGTGCCTGCTGATAAACTCTTCATAACTTTGAGTGGCACAAAATCCTCCGACACCATAATCACATGGAACGACGGCGGAGACATATTTGAGTCTCCCACTGTCTCTGTGCCGGCTTCTGATTTTGTTGGCATATATATATATATATATATATCACAATTCAGGTATCCATTTGGCATTCATTTTTTCTTATTGAATCATTTTTCATTTTTAGGCCACGTATAAGGCCTCTGTGATTTCATTTTGGTCCTTTCTAACTTGAATTCGAATCGTTTTAGTGACCTAACGACTTCTTCAACTCGCATACACATCTCCATATTTAAAATGACAAAAGTTACTCACTCCCTGACTTTAACCAAGATCAGTGACACTCTTTTGACCGAACTTAATTACAGTGACACCTAGTAGACGAGTAGTAGCGTGTTATAATTAAATTACGTGGTATCGGTGTAATTTTTCCTATTGAACAGCGATCAAGTCCTAATTTCGAAGTATGAGTTGGTCCGAAACAGAATGCATCATTGATTAGGTGTTGAACTCTAGCATATGTCTCATGTCTCATAATTCTGATTATAGAACACCTGTGGAAGGAGTGCTAAAGCTGTTGCGCTAAGCGTATCGGGCGACGAAGCTGCATTCTACAATTGCAATATCCTTTCTTATCAAGACACCCTCTTAGACGATGCAGGCAAGCATTACTTCAGTAATTGTTACATAGAAGGGGATACCAACTTCATATGCGGAAATACTGCTTCTCTCTATGAAGTGAGTAAAATTTCCAAGCACAACCGACTTTCCCTTCAATCTATTTATGCCTTATTAATCCGTGTGTATAACCATATGTTGTCGACGTAGAATTTCCATCTGCATTCACTGTCGTCCGAGAGAGATGGAGCTATTACAGCGCAACATAGGGTATGACGGAGAACACAGGCTTCACACCGGCGATGGCATGGAACGACGTTTCTTGGAAGGCCTCGTGGTGCTTTCTCCTTCTGCAAGACTACTTTAAATCTCTAAGTTGATCAAAGAACTCTCGGGGGTTTATCTTTAAAAAAAAAAAAAAAAAAAAAAAAAAAACAAGAAAACTAGGAAAAAAAAAAAAAAGAAAAGAAAACATTTCAAAAAAGAAAAAAAAAAAAGTGTATAGCGGCTTAGACTTGGTGGATGGAGAAAGAATAAAAGCAAATAATTTAATTATAGAGCATTTTCCGGAAAATTAAGGGGGTAAAATAAGCACTTTTTTAATATTAAACTTAATTTATTCGACCAATGTTACGCGTAGCAATAACAGTATTTGTGTGTGATTTTTTTGGTTGAGACTTAAATGTAAACTAACTAATTATAATTATATAGATCTTGAAGTAAAGTTATATTTTTGAACCGGTCTCGCGAACTGAAAACAAATCCTATATACTTTCTATCTATATCTTTATTTAATTTTTTTTTGGGGGTAAATTATCTCTAATAAAAATCCTATATATATTGGCATTGCTTGTGAGGTTCAGCAAGTACACCTCAGGATGAACAAAAACGATGTCAAATATCATTGAGCTGACGGATATATTTCGCTGTACGCCCCAATGTTAGGGCATACCAATCTAGTACTGCCAATATTTGGATCCAAAGTGATCTCACTTATCTAATTGTTGGGCGGATGGTATGACCTTTTACTTTTACTCGTTTTTTTTTAATAAATACGGGGTTCATTCACTTATCTTAATACTAATTATGATAATTATCTTCCGAATAGGAGAGTATGATAATTATTATACAAATATGTAAACGAAGATTTGTTTGTGTTTAACAACGGAGATTTGTTTCTCCTTTATTTTTCACCTTACAATCATATCTATGAGTTCGGTTTAATTATCTCAATGTTAATTTTATGCGATAATATTACAGTAATTTTCATAATAAATAACATGTTTTAATCCATCATATAACATCAATAATTTGTTAAGAAATATTAACACGAGAATACAATCATTGTGAGATATTTGTATACAAATAATGAAAACTTTTTTGTGCTCTACATGAATTGGTGTAAAATAAAGGAGGAAAAAATTTTAACTTGGAGCTGTGAATAAAGGTACATGAACTTTAGTTTCTAATAAAATTGATGACTGCACGAAATTATAAAAACTTGATTGAAATTGATCCATCGTAACCAATGGTGGAGGCATGTTATGCCCAGTGGGGACTGTATCCCCCACTGAAATTTTTTGCTTTTATTTTTTAATCCAAAAATTTTATAGTTTTTTAATCTTTACCCCATTGAAAAATTGAAAATTCTCATATAACTAACACTAAAATTAATTTCACTCCAAAAAAAATTATGATTTTTTAGCTTTATCCCACTAAGAATTAAAATTTCTTAACCCCCACCAAAATTTTACGGTTTAGTTTTATATTTTAATGTTATTTATTTTTCTTTAAAAAAAAATTCATATATGCCCCCACTGATATATATGTCTAGCTCCACCAATAATAGTAACTGAAATGTTGAAGCATTATTTTATTACCTGATAGATGAGATATAAAAAATGTCATGGATGGGATTCAACGACATTTTTACAAAGGTTGTTAAATGGGGTCGCCGTTGAAAGTCTGAAAATTTTAGCGGCACTTTTAAAAATGTCGTGAAGGATGTTGTTAATTCTTTTTCTATGACACTAAAATACCGTCATCAAATATATTTTTTATTTTAGTAGACACATTTTGCACAACAGCCAGAAATCTTAAAGCTAAAAACGGTATCTCCGACAACGCTTCTACTGAGATGATGGAACTTTTTCATTATATGCTACCAGCTGATAATATACTCTTCCTGATTCATTATACACAGAAAAAAAGTTTCTAAAGGAGTTTAACTTGGGGTATGAAAAAAATAGATGCTTGCATAAATGACTGTTGCTTATTCAGAAAGGAGTAGCACTTGGATAACTGTACCAAATGTGGTGCTTCATACTGGAAGATTAATTCACGTACCAATGAACCAGAAAAAGGGGTGGCTGCAAAGGTATTGCGCTATTTTCCAATAAAACCAAGATTTTAGAGAATGTTCATTTCACCCGAAAAGTCTGAGCAATTGAGGTGGCATTACACTCACATTAGTCAAGATGGCAAAATGCGACATCCGGATGATTCATTTGCATATGACACTATTAATCAGAAATGCCCAGATTTTGCTTCTGAACCAAGAAATCTCAGGCTTGGATTTGCAACGGATGGATCCAATCCATATAAAAATCTCAGTTCTAAATATAGTTGTTGGCTAGTAGTTTTAGTTGTATACAATTTGCCACCAGATATATGTATGTCTTATGAAAACTTAATGTTAACTCTGCTTATACTTGGGCCAGACCAACCTGGAAATGATATATACAGATGTTTATTAATTTGCAGCCATTTATTGATGATTTTAAGGAGCTCTGGAATATTGGAGTGGAGATACTTGATAGGTTGAAGCAGGTTGGCCCAATGAAAATGTGCAAGAAAAAATCAGTGTTTTTTGACCTACCGTACTTGGAGGTAAGTCCTCATGAACTTCTATTTAACATTACCACTTAGTTATTATATATATTTTTTTCTAAAATGTATTGAAATTATGATGTTGTTTGACTACATGAGTTAGATCTGCGACATAACTTGGATGTCATGCACGTGGAGAATAATATTTGTGATAGTCTCATTTCAACTATACTACATGTAAAAGAAAAAACTACAGGACGGTGTTGAATCTCGTAAAGATTTAGAGGATATGGGTATAAAGAAAGAATTATATGCAGAAAAAAAAGGTGGTGGACATTACTTGCCACCAACACCCACCTGGTTGTCAGAGAGCGAAAAGCAGTTGTTTTTTGAAAGATTGTTTGATTTAAAGTTGCCTGATGATTGTGGCTCGAACATTAGAAATTGTGTATCTTTGGAAGAATGCAAGCTTACAGCCCTTAAATCTCATGATCATCACATCTTTGATGAAATAGTTATTGCCAATGGCTATAAGAGGACTTCTTCCAGATGAAGTACGAAGAACCATCTTTCGGTTGTGCTCATTTTTCAATGAAATATGTCAAAATGTGGTTGATAAAAATAAAATTAATCGAGACATTAGAAGAAGAAATCGTTTACACAATGTGCATGTTGGAGAAATATTTCCCTCGTAGTTTTTTTGACTAACAATTCATTTATGACGAGAAGTTCGATTGTGTGGACTAGTGCAATATGGGTGGATGTATCTTTTGACAGGTATTATGACTTATTTAATGTTATTTTATGCATTAATTTGCTTTTCATTGCCAATTTAATTAATATATGTGTGTATTTTTTCTAAGGGAAATCCAAAATCAATGACTGACGATATGCTGGAGGTTGTCCATGGATACATATTGTTTAACGTTGCAGAAGTTGAGCCATATCTTCAGTAAGTGTAACAGCATCCTTCTTTTTTTTTATTTTTTTTATTTATAGATAACAAAATTTACTTTCAATCATTTATATTTTATCTTTATTTTAATTTTTGATCTCCAAAATATTTGAATTTTAAACTATTTTCGTACCTTGCACTTTCATTGTTGTATTTTGTCCCTGCTAGATGTAAGACCATATATATATACACGGTTACGATTAAAAAGTTTTAATTCTTCAGCGTTACCCACTTGTATATCTATAATTTTTTTAAAAAAATTATTTTTCTTTCTTTTTAATGGTTTTTAATTTGTTTATTTTTTAAAAGTTAATTTAGTAAATTCAATACAAATTAAGGTTAAGTTTCAAAAAAAAAAAATGTGTATAACAAAGTTAAAACAGGCTGGGGACTAATCCATTAATGTAACTGCTTAGTGAAAAATTACACTAATCATTTTGTGTTTTTTGGCGCTAAATCAAATGTTGTGTCGTTTGGTACCACTATCTCTACATCAAGTCAATTGGTAAAATGAATCAAATATTTTTTTTTTCTTTTCGTTTTAAATAATCTTTTTAAAAAATTAATTAGCAAAATAATTTCGTAATATCAATTTTTTAAGAAAAATTAGATTAGGTACCATTTTTTAGTCATCTATTCTAAAAGATGACTGAATTTTTTTTTATTTAGCAAGATGTTTATTTGTCATTTTATCAATTAATAATTAATTAATAATTAATTAGTAATCGATTATAAAATTAGGTGATTTTTGTTTTAATTAATTAGTGATTTACTAAATTAATAATATTCTATGATTGATTAATTATTTTAAAAAAATTGATTCATCCTAAAAAAAGGGTTAATTTCACTTTTAGCACTTGTGGAATAAATAATATTAAAAATAGTACTACTTTTTTTTTCCTTCATTATTAACACTTAAAAAAACCATTTTTTTTTTTTATAAATCCAGCAAAAGTTTTTTTTTTTTTTTTAAGATAACATTTTTGATCAATTTTAAGTAAAGGTCATAACTATTATGACCATCCGGTCATAATGGTTATGACCATTTTTTTTTTAATAAATCCAGCAAAAGTTTTTTTTTTTTTTTTAAATAACATTTTTGGTCAGTTTTAAGTAAAGGTCATAACCATTATGAGTCATAATGGTTATGACCATTTTTTTTTTTTATAAATCCAGCAAAAGTTTTTTTTTTTTTTTTTTTTTTTTTTAAGATAACATTTTTGATCAGTTTTAAGTAAAGGTCATAACCATTATGACCATCAGGTCATAATGGTTATGACCATTTTTTTTTTTTTTTATAAATCCAACAAAATTTTTTTTTTTTTTTTTTTTAAGATAACATTTTTGACCATTTTTAAACATAGGTCATAACGGTTATGACCGGGTGGTCATAATAGTTATGACCGTTACTCAAAAATGGTCAAAAATGTTAGATTTAAAAAAAAAAAACTTTCGATGGAAGTTTATCTCTCTAAATGAAAGTTTCTCTCTCTAAATGGAAGTTTCTCTCTGTAGATGAAAATTTCTCTCTATTATATGAAGATTTGGGTTTCAAAATGGGTGGGGGTTAGGCGGAAAAGTGAAAAAAGAAATAAGTTTCCGGTGGGTGGTGACTCTTTCTCTCTCTAGATTTCAGTTTTCTCTTTCTAAAACACTGTACATGTTGGTTTAAAAAGTTTTTTGGGCCATGCGAGGGAGAGAGATTTTGAGTGTGTAGGAGATGAGGATAAACCTGTAATTTGATATACATTAAATGCTATTGGGTCCCACTTTAAGTGTTAATAATGAAGGGAAAAAAATAATATTATTTTTAATATTATTTATTTACAAGTGTTAAAAGTGAAATTAACCCTAAAAAAAAAAAAAAAAAAAAGGGTGTTTTAATTAATTTTTAAAAATTTTGATTATTTATTAAAAAAAAAGTTATTTACCTGTCATCTATTTTTTTAACCGTCGTTCTCATGAAATTTTTTTTTTTAATTTCAATTTTCGAGGTTGTCATCCTGGCAAATAACTCCTCTGGGCCCCCTTCAACGTCCAGCAGAAGTGTCACTGCTTCTCCACCACCATCAGCCGCCATAGCCGAACACCTCTCCTACGTCACTTCCGGTCGCTGCTCAGACCACCCAGAAATCCCCGAAAATCCCCAAAAATCCCCAAAAATCGAACTCAAGAACACCAAAAATGGAGAACAGCAAGAGCAAGGTCCTGATAATCGGAGCGACAGGCAGTCTCGGCCACCATTTGGCCGAATGCAGCCTCCGATTCTCCCACCCAACTTTCGCCCTCGTCAGACAATCCGCTTTCTCCGACCCCCTCAAGTCTCTAAAGCTCCGATCCCTCTCCGACGCCGGCGTCACCCTCCTCCAAGTCTCTCTCTCTCCTCTCTTTCTCTCTCTTCTCTCTCTCCTCTCCGCTCATTTCATCTCTCATCCCTCCCCTTTTTTTCCCTTCTAGGGTTCGCTCGAAGACGAATCCAGCCTCGCCGACGCCGTGAACCGAGTCGACGTAGTTATCTGCGCCGTCGCGACAAAGGACGTCCTCTCGCAGAAGCTCCTCATTCGAATCATCGCCGAATCTGGACGAATCAAGGTCGAATTTCATCGTTTTTCAAAATCTTGGATTGAGATTGATAACAATTTTGTTGCTCATTATCAAATCTAGTTTTGCAGAGATTCATTCCGGCAGAATTCGGTTGCGATGCGGATAAAACTCGAGTGTCGGACCTGGATCACGGTTTTTATTCGAAGAAATACGAGATTCGACGCTTGATCGAAGCTCAAGGGATTCCATTTACGTATATTTGTTGCAACTTTTTCATGCGTCTTTTTCTTCCGTCGCTTGTTCAGCCCGGTCGAGCCTCTCCTCCCAGAGATAAAGTCACTGTCTTTGGCCATGGAAATGCTAAAGGTCTATAAATTGTCGATTTTTGTGGTACAATATGAAAAAAGAAAAGTTTTGTACTCGTCACATTGCTTCGTAATCGTAACAGATTAAGAAAAACGATATGAGTGTTCGGAATTGTACTTGTCGGGTTTAGAATTCTTAATTTGATTTTTTTTTTTTTTTTCAGGTGTGTTTGTGAAGGAGAAAGATGTGGCTGCGTTCACGATCAAAGCGGTGGACGATCCGCGGACGTTGAACAGAGCGTTGCATTTGAGACCTCCCGGGAATGTGTACTCCATGAATGAGCTGGTGGAGATTTGGGAGGCCAAGATTGGGAAGAAGCTTGAAAGGGTTTTTGTCTCAGAGCAGGAGCTTCTTCGGAGGATTAATGGTAATGGCTTTGTCAGGTGTGTGTCTTGGAGAAATCTAGATGCCCACTTGCAGAATTACATGAATTCCATGAAGCTATTGAATGACTACAAAATTCATTTAACTAAAGTTGGATGCCAGATATTAGGAATCAGATTGATCTTGAGAAGTATTCCTGAATTTTGTTTGTTTTGGTAAAGATTTATTCTCCAATGTATGTGTATTAAAACTTGTTTTTCATTCATATTTGAACCGTTTTCGGGCTGGAGAATTACAATTGTTACTTGTTCTGTATTTTTCACTGTCTGGGGTATTTTGCTAATGATTTTAGCTTGCTAATGCAGAGACTCCATATCCTGACAACATGGAGATGGTTTTCATATATTCTGCTTTCGTGAAGGGAGATCAAACATACTTTGACATTGAGTCCTCTGGCGGTGTAGACGGGACCAAACTGTATCCCGAATTGAAATGCACAACAATCAGCGAATATTTAGACACCCTAGTGTAGTGATTCTTACCAAGTGTTCAGTGTCTCTGTAGGACCAAAACGGAGAACAAACCAAGACTGCCTGGCCACCTCATTGTAGGAATGTTTTACGCTATTCTTTCGATTTGCTGGGTTTTCTGATTTGGGAGTTGTCATCAGCAAGTTTTACTGAATTCTTGCATTTTTAACAATTCAATGGTCCATTGGATAGACCGTAGTATTTAGATAGACCCATCTTGACAATAGTGAGAATAGCAATCTCTTGGAGATGGTAAAGGAGGGGAAATAAATGAAATGGAAGAGTTGCGCAATTTATGGACTCGCTTGACTGAAATATTACTTTCTTTCTTTCTGCCGAACTTTGTGATTGAAATAAAAACTTGTGTCAAAGAAAATTTCTCAAACCTTGGATGATTACGTTTGCCTTGCTTGCCACGTTCCTGGAATACGAACTAAGCAAGAACATGTGAACTGAGCCTAAGGCATGACCCTGGATTGCCAGTCGGAAATTGTGGACACCATGCAGTGCCATACCAGGTTTAATAATGACTAAAGACCACTGGATGACCAGGAACTAGCACTGAATGATCAAGGCTAGCCCTTATTACAAATGCTTCGACTTTGTCTCTGTCTTCCGCATCTTTTGATCATTTCACTGTCATAATGCGAAGCTACACTGGCCCCAGAAGGTGTGTATAACTGTCACTATATAACGAGAAGGTATCAATATCCACGAATGGATTAGATTAGTGTCCTGGAAATATCAATTGATTTGCATCCCTTTTCTTCTTCTTCTTCTTCTTCTTCTTCTTCTTTTCAATGACAGAACAGCCTACACAAACATTATGCACTGAGAGGAGGAATTGAAAAATAATAATAATAATAATAATTTAAAAAAAAAAAGGGAGGTTGGTTGGGACATCCGCCTACTCCTCATTTGTCCAATACACCTGGGCCCTTAGAACGCTTTAGATAATGATAAAGACACCGCAAACTTAAGTTTTTTTTTTTTTAACACAAATATTCTCCATGTTAGAGCAACAGAATGCCTTGAACCACTCCCCTCTAATCGCATTAAACTTAGCCGATCGAACGAAGAGATCCCATGAATCATTGGAAGCTTTCGTCTTTAAGTTTTTTTCTGATGGCAACAGGAAAGAGCAAGATCCTGATCATCAGAGCGACGGGGAGATTTGGAAGCTTCGTAGTGGTGGCAAGTGCCATGGCTGGTCATGAGACCTTCACTCTGGTGCGAGAATCCACTCTCTCAAACCTGGACAAGGCCGATACCATTGAGAAATTCAAGTCTTTGGGCATGAAATTCTTCCATGGCGATTTGAATAACCATGAAAGTCTGGCAATGGCGATAAAGCAGGTCGATGTGGTGATATCGACAGTTGGTTTCGCTCAGGTTTCTGATCAGGTCAAGATCATTGCTGCTATCAAAGAGGCTGGCAACATCAAGGTATTCAAGTTCATAATTTCCTGAATATCCTTTTATTTCTTGGGAAAAATGATAAATATCACTAGAATATCATCTAATAATTAAAAATGGTATTGATGGTTTTATTATATGCCTCCT
>CM046370.1:12496275-12540692 GCA_025413025.1 Ficus hispida
GGTGTTGTTTAATAGACGTCGAGTGCCGCTTTTCCCCGTCCGAGAATCTCCATCTGCTCTAAGTGGGCGAGCTAGAATCCTTATGTCAGGTTGGTTGTTCAAAAGACTCTCTCTTTACCCTTTTTTTCTACATCTCTTTCTTCGTTTCTTTCAGTTTCTTATCCATGTGGCTGAGAGCCCTCACAGCCCAGGCACAACGACGCAATTATCAGGGGCGCGCTCTACCACTGAGCTAATAGCCGTGCACACAGAGTTATGAAAATCCACGATAAGCGACTGGCCGTATTGTATGTGCCAATTGCCATTTAGCTAATAAGCCCGTGGATATTGAATTCGTTCCCGGGCCTTGTGCAAACTACTCAACAAACTCACGACCAACTATGGTCGTGACCCCAAAAGGGTGGACGGAGTGGTTGTGGACTCACTCCTTAGACTCTGAGGTTCACGTCTGAGGTTCGAGCCCCTTGCGGTCGTGATCAACTTGCACCTGCCCATCCCACATGCCAATCACATGCCAACCATTCAACCCCAAAATGGGAGCCCCTTGCGGTCGTGACCAACTTGCACCTGCCCATCCCACATGCCAATCACATGCCAACCATTCAACCCCAAAATGGTGGACGGAGTGGTTATGGACTCACTCCTTGGACTCCGGGGATCAAGTCTAAGGGAAAAAATGAAGAGTGCCACCACCCCGGATCCCTCTTTTCCAACAGAAAAGAAGGGCGGTCCCTATATCAAATTTCCCAACCTTTCTTTCCAGAAGCCCCATTCCAAATGGAATATGGCTACCGTTGTACACCATCATCAAATAACCAAACACTGCATAACCAACTCAACATAAAGAACCACAATCAGTAACAATATGAGTTAAAGTAAAAAATAACAAATAAAGAAATACACCTTTCCGTAGAGACAAATTTCCAAACTCGCATAACTTATTCCAGATCGTTCTTCAAGCTGCGTGAACAAAAGTTGCACAAAAATCTTCTACGGCGTGGCGCCCGGTAATTTCTTCAAGGGGGCCTTAGTTCTTTGGAAATTCTTAAAGGAACTGCCTCTAGGGTTTATACCCTAAAAAAGTGTGATAAATTACTGCCACATCAACAAAAATTGCCCAAAGACTAGTGGAAATAGTCGGAAAGGGACAATTAGCTAACAGAATAAAGTTCCAAGAAACAACGCGGTGCGCTCTAAAACTCGGGGGTAGAGTGACATAGTTCAGGAGAAATAATCTTAATTTATACTTGTTTAGAAGCTTACAATAGGGGAAATAACATTTGACACATACCCAAAACCAAAATAAACACGCCGCGGCGTAAGATAATACATGACTCGCAAAAGTTTATAAGCAAGATATTGGATTGTTTTATTACAACTCTATAAAGGAAATATGCTAGAGAAGGACCCATACTTCCTACCATCAAAAACCGATTTTAAAGAAATGAAGAAACAAAATTGTTGGCAATTAAGACTTAGCTGAGGTTTGGTCTTTCGTACAATCCAATTTTCCTCTCAGGTTGCCGCTTATTCATGCATGCCCATCTTTTTTCCTTTCCCACCCTTTTTTCCCTTCTTTCCTGAAGCTTTCGCTGAACCCTTACCTTTCTGAAACTTTACATTCTTCCCCTTTTTCGAACTGCCTTTTCCCGCCTTAGCCGATTTCTGTGCCCTGAGATCCTTTTTCATCCGCGGGTCAACGAGGACTTTACCCTTGCCAACCTTCACCTGAACTCCTTTCTTTGCAACCACAAATTCCTTTTTAGGCCTTTTCGGCGTTGCCTTCTTATATAGTTGTTCAATTTGTTTCCTCTTTGATCGATCGGAAATGTCTGTCTGGTCTGATATCATGTTTGCCTTCTTACGAACCTTCTCGAGCTTCTTCATGGCAATCCGCTTCTTACGGGCCTTGGCCTCTGCCACTTTCTTCGCTGGACGGGCATCGATCTCCTTAAATTGTGCTCTCATAGCAGCAACCTCTTCTTTGGTTATAGGCTTGATTGGTTGACGATGTCTCTTTTCTTCCTCCAGAAACCATTTGGGCAAGCCCTCATCATGAAACATGTACTTATTATAAGCATCATCGAGCATCTGCTCCCTTTCCTTTTTCCTCAGCATTTTCTTCGCACACGCTAGAATCTCGGATTTTGTGTAATCATCCAATTCTTCATCGGATGAATCATCACTTGAATCCGTTTCCGGAGCAGGGACAATCTCAAAATCATCTTTTTTCGAAGCTTGATTTTGAGGGCGATTGGACGCTACAGCTACATTACCGTTTTCTGCCTTTTCCTTGGCCTTTTCAGGCAAACGAAGTTTCTTCTCCTGCTTCGCAACCTTCATTTCGTCTTCAGTATCAGACATCTCCAAATCTCCATCTTCCACAGCTTCAGCAAAGATATCCTGACTAAACCACTTGTTTGTAATCTCCTCTTGAGTTGGTCCTTCTCCATCATCAAGTGGTACCATGAGAGGATTAGCTTCCTGATGACCCAGATCTTTATCCGAATCATAGTCAGGCTCAACAATTTCATCATCATCACCACCCTGTACAGTCCCCCAAAATAAAATATAATAAAAAATCAACAGGGTATTGTGACTAGTTTAGTCATGTCCTGAAACTTTTTATCTCAAAACCAACACAATCACAAGAACTCCTTACCTCAAGAATATCTTCAGAAAGCAATCGCTTTGCACGCTTCCGCTGCTTTGCACTCCCCTCCTTTTTGGACATGAACTGTTCATAAGCCTGATCTAGAAGATCTTCCATATGTTCATCATATCTGCATCACAGTACAACATTTAGTCACGGAGACACACCATGGACTGATAATTGATATCAGGCTCAGCCTGAAAAAAGGAAAGGAGAAGCAAACCTTCTCCGCTCTTCATCAGAGTCTACATCACCGGATGATTCCAGTTGGGTCTCTTCACGGGGTTCTTCACTTTCACTGTCACCCACATTCCCATTCTCTTCGTCAAATTCCGTGGAATCTACTGCAACGAGATCATTCTTACCCTGAAGGATAATTATACAACAAAAAGAAATTGAGAAGAAAGAATTAGCAATAATGTTGTTCTTCTTGTATGTTTTGAAGTCCTCTAATTGCTAGTAAAAATCAAACATGAACCCAACTGTAAGCAGGGAAAAAGGAACTTGACTGTATGAGATATAAAACATCCACATCTAAAACATTTCCGTTTGAAAACATCATCTCAAATATTTAGTAATATACAGGAAACATCTAATGTGATACCTATGTTCTGGAGATTGCACTAATATTTTCACAGCCAAAAGTTTACAAGATATCAAAATTTGAAATAAAGGAGGTGGTGCAGAAGAGAATCGATAACCAAAAGAAAATACAGGCTCATTTTTTTCTCTCTCTAAGGATAAGTTTCTGCAACGAATAACAAAATTATATAACATGTGGAAATTTTAACACCAAACACCAGCTAAAGGAGGTAATGGAAAAGACTTTCATAGATCATACCTTGATGGCAGAGAGAGAAAACAGCTCATTATCAGTGTAGCCGTCCTCCAGTGCATCTACTTGCATCTTCCTTGCCTTTTCCTACAATCAAAATGTCAAGGAGCGACCAATCATTTAGAGAATTCCAATAATAGTTGATTCGAAAATGTCAAGGAGAAACCAAAATGTCAAGGAGCAACGAATCAGAAAGAGAACTCCAATTATAGAACTGCAAAGTTCAGTGTGTCATCAAGATAACAATTTTTTATTAACTAAATGACATGTTCCAGAATAATAGAAGAGCGAGAGTCAATGTACAAGCCAGATGAAGAGGCTGTTTAGGAACATAAGGAGGCAAGAACTCACTTTCAGTGAAATCCTGAACAAATTATTTAGTACAGCTGCACAAGGTTTCTCTTGTAATTTATATTACCTAAATATTGAGCCTCTATAATCAAGTTATTCTTAACTGAGAATGCGGTGATCCATCTGAGGACTAGGAATCTGTATATATTTTTATAAATAGAACTTCATAATTTATTAGTTAACAAAAAACCCATCATCTGAACATATATTATTAACAAATGATAACATGGATATTCCCATAACACATAAGTGTGTTGTGTGCACTCATATGTGAAAGAAAAAGAGGAGGAGAGAGAGATAACGAGGCACCGAACCTTGGCACGTCTTTTTGCAATAAGCTTTTTCTTGCGTTTCTGTTTGCGCTCCATGGCGTATGTCAGCTCTTCCATCTCATTAAGTATTTTATCCTCTTCATTTTCCTTATTTTCGTTGTCAACATCTCCGGTAGTAGTAGCTTCAGCCTTCACAGAGGGAGACAAGGCCTTTCTTATTTGTATCCTCCACCTTTATGGCCCCACCAAAGAAAAGAAAGGAAACTTAGGGTGCAATGTCAAAACTATAAATACGATTCTTCCGTAAGAAGGAAAATTGAAAAATAGAGTAAAACTACATATAGCTGTGCAGGTTGCAATAAAAATTTAAAAAAATACTAAATAAAAAAAAAATTAAAACAACAACAACCATTACAAACATAAAGAGGTTATCAAGAAAACTAAATTCACAAAAGCAAAGATGTGTGAATAGAAATAACTAAAGAAAGAGCCCTTCTTACTTTAAAAGATGTTTAAAATCTTGTTTCCCCAGGACACGTAGATCATCACAGAGAATTTTAACCTGCCAGATAACAGAATTTGATGGACTTAAACATCAAGTTCTCAAAAATTCTAACCAATTGGGAACAAGAGCAAAGTGGAGCAACAATGCAATATCAAAATACCTCTTCTGTTGTCAAAGCATGATCCTTAATGGGCAAAGAAGCCGGATCATCAAAGCTGATAGAAGTAACAGAACCAAGGATCTCAAGAGGACTGTCAGACCAAATGAAATCTGCAGCCGCTGATACTTTCCTCAAAGTCGTGTCCCCATCTTCATACCTGTAATAAATCTCTAATCAACGACAATAAGGATAAAATGATACCGACCTAGTTTATCAACTTAGAAACTCCTCCTATCGTACTTTTGCATAGACAATCATCTACGGCTCTATAAAGAATCTTAGTAATTAAATGAAATCACATGTAAAGAGAAAGTTTACCCCTCGCGGAATCTTTTTTGCTTAGTTCCTCGAAGCACATCCACCACCTATGTCAAGGATAAATGAGAATAAGAAAACGTTTGTATTCCAAGAATAATGCATAAAAGAGTCTTCACACTAGCAGTACCATTATACTAAAGCGATCACAATTAAACACATGCTTACAGAGAGAGGTAATTAAGTTGTTAATTTCTGATGAGAATTACCTTTCTCAGGGGTTCAATAGCTCCCTGGAATAGATACTTCACATCAAGAATGCGTGGATCAATCTTTGCAGCAGCCTTGTACTTAAAAGCCAAAACATATGTCTCAGCAGATGTCGAACGACTAGCTGCTGGCTTGTGCACCTCGACCTTCTCAAACAACTGTAAAGAAAAACCAAGATCAAACAACTGCGCCATCCAAAGAACATAACCAATATGTTTTCATAAAAGGAAATGTAGATGATACCCTTGAAAGACAGTACTTCACAGACTCATAATCTTGCGACCTGAAGACCTGTTACAAAACAATAAAAACCACTCAGCATTCCTGTTATCGTGAAACGATGGGTACCGCTACATCTCAACGTATCAAATGTACAATGAATATCAACAAAAGATGCTAGCTTTAGCAACCAGCGCGAAACAACAATTATCAAAAATCAAAACAAAGGCTCCTTCACGTGTAAGATAAGTCAAGTAATAAGACAGATGAAAACGAAAAACAAGTTTTTTCTGAACTCAGACTAGTAGGCTTCGATTGGTAAGAGGTAAAGAAAATGCGAAGGAAAGAAAGGTATATAACCCAGGTAAGTAAAATGTAAGGCAAAGAGAGAACCTTTAAAATTGGGTTTCTTGGAAAATATGTCATCCCTCACTCGATTCATCCACTTCACTTCTCTCTCCTACCAAACAAGCCCCAAAATCCCTTCCACTAATCCCCTCACCTCTCTCCCTCCTCCCATTTTTCCCACCAACCAAACAAGCTCTTAGTCCTCAATTGCAAGACATTCAACTCCTACGAGGCTACATGTCAGAAACAGAGTTTCCGAATCTCCGAAAGACATAACGGACAAAAGAGTAAAGCTTTAAAGCAAGTTATCCAATCCATAATTCTACAATCCAACAAAGAAATGAACAGTCTAATTCAACAAATTTCAGCAAAAAACAAAAGGGGGAAATTGTACCTTGGTGACGAAAGTTCCTCTCGGAGCCAAGAGCTGTGTTGCCAGCTTCACGGCGTCGATGACGAGGGCGTTCTGGCTGGTGGCCTCCTGCGCCCAAGCGCCTCCGACGTTCGGCGAGCCGTCGTGGAGGACCAAGTCGAACGCCGTGCAGCCATTGTCGCTCATAATCCTCTTCACCTTGGCCTTGCACTCGGGCTTGGTGATGTCCTGCTGGACTGCGACGGCGCCGCGTATCGGGGCGATCGGGACGAGGTCGATGCCGACGACAAGGGAGCCAACGGGGACGCGCTGGACGGCGACCTGCATCCAGCCGCCAGGGGCGGCGCAGAGGTCGAGGACGGAGTGGGACGAGCGGAGGAATCCAAACTTGGCGTCGAGCTGGACCAGCTTCCATGAGGCTCGAGAGCGGTAGCCGTGCTCCTTGGCCAAGTGGTAGAACTTGTCCAAACGATGCTTTCCCTTCACCTTACCCATTATGGCTAGGTGGTAGCGTGCGAGGGAGATTTAAGATGCTCCAATGGCGGTTCTTGGCTCGGTTTCGGAGAGAAAAATGGAAGGTTTTGGCGGTGTAGGTTAGGGTTTTGGATGGGTTTTGAGGAGAGAGAGTGAGTGAAAGAGTTTACCCTAACGCAGCGGATTATTGTCCGAAAAACAAACAAGTTTTCTTTTTTATTTATTTTTCCCCCGTAAATAATTTCACTACTGCCATATTTTTATGTTTCCTTTTGTACGTATTTTAACTCCAATTAAATTATTTTTTGAATTAAATTTTATATTTTTTAAAAAATTTAATAAAAATTATAATAAATTTTAAAAAAGATCAATTAATTATAATTTAAAATTTTTCATTTTTTTTATTTTTTTTCTTAAGTCTTTTTTAGGGCCCATTTAGGAGGGCATTTTAGAATTAATATTTTGGAGATTTGAGATGAGTTAAGTTTTGAAAATATACATTTTGTAAAAATAAATTTTTTGGAGTGGAAAAAATGTAAAACTTAAAATATATTGAGAAAAAATACACAATATGAATCTTGTTTCGTTCTTCTAGAAATTCTATGTAATTAAAAACAGAAAATCATCTTATTCGACTTCAAATGATAAAGTTGCTTACATTTAAAGTTGAGTTTTTAAAAATGAGAAAAATATATTTGAAAAGGTGAAAAATAAAATTGGTGCCAAAAAAAAAAAAAACAACCTTTGGGAAAACACCTTTTAAAAGTTCCCCAACACCCTCTTAATTTCTTAGGATGTATAGGACAATTAGAGATGGAATTTTGGAAATACTTTAATTTGGAGATTGTGTTTGGTTTAAAAAAAAAAATTTATCTTGAGTGACAAAATATAAAAAAAAATATAAAAAACTTGTTATATGTTTAGAAAAAAATAAATATAATCTTATTTCATTTATTCTCGTAATTTTATTAAATTTATTAAAAAATTATCTTATTTCTACTTCAAATAATAAAATTATAGACTACATATATGACGAGAATATAGACTCCACTAATGTTGGCACCAACGATCGAGGGGAGGGTGCAAACAGGCACAGAAAGATGATAGTTTCTAATATAACTAATATAGAAATGCTATATATTATCATTCTTAAGAGATATATGCTATTAATTTCTATTGACACTCTCCGTTCTCCTATTTTGCTCTCCTCCTTTTTAATACCCATAATAATCTTTCAAAAAAAATAGTAATGACAATTAATAACCAAACGATTTTTAAAGAAAGTCTTACCACCATTCCCAAAATTTTTCTTTGCAAAGTGAATAGATAAATAAATACATAAATAAATTCACATGATAATGATTGAATTGTCATATCATGACTGTAATGATAGTTTAACTGCCACTATAACCATAGAGCGAAAAAAAAAAAAAAAAAACTATTGCAGAGCAATGGTTTTATCTATAGTATAGATTAGTAGAATTTGTAGAAAAGCTTTACGCATAATTGAAGCTTCTTTTCGTTTTGTGTTTTTTGGGTTGTTACTGAAAACAAATAGGGTAATTCTACAATGAGATAAGGTTATTTTACCTCATTAATGAGGTAAAAATTTTCAACATTTAGATCTTATTATAAATATACTAAAAGGATGCATATTTTTACTATTCAATTCACAGTCATTTACAGTAACTTTTGGTTTTTTTTTTAATTTTTTCTATTTTGCTACAGTAAGCTACAATCATCTATAATAAGCCACAGTACTTTTTGTTTTTTTCCTATAGTTTAATGATTTTTTTACTCTTTATCACTAATTATTTTTTCATTTGCTACAGTGTTATGTCGGTTTTACCTTTTCTTTTTTTTGGGTCAATTAGCAATTTTGCCCTTAGGTTTTAATTACTTTACTATTTGATACAGTGTTGGGATAACTTTGTCCTTCTAAATTATTAATGGATGTTTTTTGCCTTCATTTGTAGTTGCCTTTTTCCTTTGCTATAGTGTTATTTCGGTTTTACTTTTTCTTTTTCTTTTTTCCAATTGACAATTTTACCCTTGGGCTTTAGTTACTTTTACATCTTGCTATAGTGTTAGGACAATTTTGTCATTCTAAAATTATTTATGGATGATTTTATCATTCTTTTACCCTTGGGCTTTAGTTACTTTTACATCTTGCTATAGTGTTAGGACAATTTTGTCCTTCTAAAATTATTTATGAATAATTTTATCATTCCTTTGTAGTTGCTTTTTCTGATAGTTACAATAACTGGACATTGTTACCCTTTTAATGTGTATTTTTGATTTTGTATATTGAAGATGTATTAAAGTACAATGCTTGTATGTATATAATCTAACTGAAATTTATTTATTTATTTATTTATTTTTGTAAAAAACAATAAACAAAAAAATAATATAATCCGTTTTTGATTTTGTTGTTTTTCTTTAATCTTTTTTTTTCCTTTTTAGTTTTTTCCCCTTTTTTTCTACTTTCTAATATTTAAATTTTAAAGTTTAGTTATCTATTCACCTTTTCTTTTTATTTTTATTATTTTATAATTTTTAATGATTTTTGTTTCCACATTTCCGATTTTCAAACTTTTTTTTTTTCTCTTTTTCGATTTGTGCTTGGTTTTTTTGGCTTTTTCATTGGTTGGGTTTTGTTTTTTTAGATGTTATAGTTAATTTTTGTGTTTTGCATGTACATAATTTAACTAAAATTTATTTATTTTATTTTTTTGTAAAAAACAGTAAATAAAAAAAATAATATAATATGTTTTTAGTTTTGTTATTTTTCTCCAATGTTTTTTTTCCCCTGTTGAGCTTTTTTCTCCTTTTGTTTTTTTTTTCTATTTTTATTTTTAATTATCATGATCATTTTTATTTCTCTATCTTTATCTCTGTATCACCAAAAAAAAAAATTTATATTATTATTATTATTTTATTTTTATTAGTTTATATTTTTATTATTGAGAGAGATTCTAAAAAAAATTAAAGAAAAAAAAGATTGAGTAAAATATAAGTATAGTTTTGTTCCAAGAAAAATACATAGATATGGTCTTCTTTGTTTTATTTTATTTTTTATTTTTATAAATTATTTCTATTTTTTTCTTTAGATTTTTATATTTTATTATTCATTTTTTATTTATATTAATTTATTTTTCTAATTTATGATGATGATAATTTGAAATAAAAATATAAATAAAACTATTGAAGATCTTTTTTTTTATTTATATTTTTAAAAAATTTATTATAATTATATTATTTATTATAATCAATTATAATTATTAAATATTTATTTTATTTATTTATTTATTTATTTTTACAGACATTAAACTAGTTTCAACTATTAAAATGTCGTGGGTACACAAATTTCATGATTATACATCCAATTATTATTAGTGAGAAAAAAAGATAAAAAAAAAAACTAAAAATCCAAAGCAACAAAGATGGTCGTCAGCCACCATCTAATTCCGGACAAAGGGGGTGGTCGTCGGTACCTCTGATGCCGGAGCGTTTCTTGGAGCTGGCGGTCGTCCGCCCTGCCCCCCAAAACCCCAGAAACCTCCCTTCTAAACTCCCCGTGACGGATGTTCTCCAACTCCCACTGTCGCCCCCATAACCGCCCTTCGCCGACTTCTCCAATGAAAAGCCCCTCCGTCCTCCGCCATTCCACTTCTAGACGCTTCTCACGGCAAGCGCTACTGCAGCTCCTCGCACGGCTGGCTTGTCATCCTCGATGAAAGCCCCTTCGTCCTCGTCCTCGTCCTCAACCCCTCACTCACGCCAAGCTCCTCCGCTTCTCCTACTCTGAAATCGGCCGTGAATCCGACTTCCGTAGCGATTTCGTCCCGACCTCCATTGCAAATTCATCCCGGCCTCCGTTGTGATTTCCGTTCTGGCCTCCGCCGTGATTTCGTTCCGGCCTCCGTTGCGAATCCGTCTTGGTCTTCGTCGCGATTCCGTCACTACCGTCATCGCGATCCCATTCGGCCTTGGACGCGATTCCGTTTTGTACTCCTTGCGATTTTCGTCCCAGCTATCAGGAAACTCACCGGCGATTTGAGGGCAAGGTGGTGGTGGTGGGGAATGGTCGTTGGTGGGCCGCCGGTCCTTTTTTTTTTTATTAGAAGTTTTCTTTTTTGAAATATTTTCTGGTTTATTAAAATTCGGAATTTTTTTTCCAAACTATGATCAGCTGTAATGGTTGTTTAGATTGTTTGGTGAATCCTTTTAACCGGAGCCATTTAAATCGAACGGTTCATAATTTTTACCCTATTAATAATAGAGTAAAATAAGGTGACATCATTATCATTGTAGAAGTCCCCATACAAATATTGTACAAATTGACTGAAACAACAAGAAAATTTTCAAAAAAAAAAAAAAAAAAAGAATGAAAATAGGATGGGAGGCACCAGAAATTTAAAATTTATTACATAAAGAATAATACTTAGGAACCAATAAAAATGATACCAACTTGAATTGATTTGCACTTATTTGCCACATCTGCTGATTATATTCACTTGTAAGAAAAGATGCAAAAAATATTGAAAGCTTACACTAGCCAGCGAAAAATCATTTGAACAATTCACACTACACAACTTCATGTCAACAACCTCCACCGCCACCACCATCTCCTCCCCCACCGCCACCCCCACCGCCACCACCATCTCCTCCCCCACCGCCACCACCACCGCCACCATCCCCACCCCCACCACCACCATATCCACCACCACTGCCACCGCCACCGTCTCCTCCCCCATAACCACCACCGTTGCCAGCTCCACCGCTGCCAACATCCACTGCGGCAGCGGCAGCGACAGCACTGGTCATAAAAACCAAATTGTCAGTACTAGTGTCTTTGGGGGCAGAACCGCCGGCACTAGTTCTAGCTCCGCCTCCTGAGTTATATTGTGGGGTGGTTGCACTTGCACGTACCCCATCCTTCTTGATCTGTTTCTTCTCACGCCCTTCTCGGCTCCAAAAGCACCCCATGATTCCCAATATAACACTTGGTTTGTCTATTAATTACTGCTACAATTTTTATTATTATTATTTATAGGACCAAAACCTGCTATTTATAATGTGGTTTTGCATATAATAGCGCTATACAAAAAGTTGCCAGAAGATGATGACATATTTTTTTATTTTTTATATATATGATATTTATTTTAATTAAATTATTTGTTGAACAAGGTTAAGATATATCTGTTTAATGAGTTGTTGCTTATCCAATTTTACAAGGGAAGAAAAAGGAGAAAATTGATGTTAATTGTGTGCGAAGAGTCTTAATTGACTTTCTCCTTGTTTAATGCTTGTATAGATTTTTCCGAGGTCGGCGTTACATATGATGTGTTCTTAGCAAAAAAATATGGACGTGACCGACACGTCTTTATTGAAAATTTCAAAAATCAAAACTAAGGAATTTCTCCATTATTCTTTCTCTAGAAACTGCGACTCTAAATTCCCTCTTTAGTCCAATACAATAGGCGAAACTAATTATCTTACAAATTCGGTTCATATAGCACGTTATGGTGTTCAACGTTAGTTTGTCTCCCATATTCTAAGACTAAAAACAAACAAACCAACAAATAAATAAATACACCTTCCTATTTCTTTATTTATTTGATACCGACCATAATTTTTCAATACATTAATAGTATCGTGATTGATGTAATTATTGGATTTGAAAAAAAAGCTTTTTTTTTTTTTTTTTTTTTAAAGACATCGTCATTTTCTTTTCGTGTACAAGGCTTCTCAAGTCCATATTTAATAAATCTACTAATAGTGGACAAATTGGCATATTACCAAATCACGCGCCTATTGCCAAATTAATTGAAGAAATCAAGAGTAGACGCGAAAACCACCACACCAATTGAAAGCTAAGAGACGTATTAATATATATTCTAATTTTTTTAGATGACTCTCTTAGCCAAATATATATATATATATATATATATAAATTTAGATGACTAATATTTTATAGGATAAGACATGAGAGAACTTGAGAAAAACAATCTAAAATTTCTTATAAAGAGTAATAGTATAATTAGACCAAATCATCCACATCAAAAAAGAAATACTTGAACATTGCGTAATAAAACATTCATGAAACAAATTAATCATGAACAAAAAAAAAAAAAAAAAAGAAAACAAAGGGCCCGTTAATTTTCCCACAATATTAAGATACTAAAATAACCGAACATAAATCAACGGAACAAAATATGAATGTGGAGAATAGATCAAGAAACATTTGACGAACGAAAAATTTTAGTGAAAATTTTCTTTGACTTATCGACCTCGGCATCACTATGAGCACTGTTACAACATGAAAACCGAATTGCTTTCGTTATGATATTTGAGCAAAAGAGATGAAGAAGAAAGTTATTTTTCAAAAAGAAAAAGAAAAAAAGGGTGAGATTGAGTCTGGGAAAAATAAGAGAGACTTTGCACGATACATGCTCATACTTTTTGTCTAACTGAGTGGTCATTTGAGGTACTATTTGGAAATGATATTTTGTCATTTAAATTTCAAATTTTCAACTTTATGTTAAACTTTTTTATTTTGATTTTCAAAAAACTCAAACTTTAAAAATCCGTAACCTTCTCATTTTAAATTGAAATGAAACTATTTTTATGTTGAAATGCTCATAACAACGAGAGGAACAAAACAATATTCATTTTGCATTTTTTTTAACGCATTTTAAATTTTTGTATTATTTTCTATATCACATAACTTTTTCAAAAGTTTTCCTCCCAAACACACATTTCCAATTCAACTTCCAAAACACCATCTCTAGATGTTACCCTAAACGGGCCCTAAATAAAAGATAGACACGCTGCTTATCTTATGCTAGCCTTGAAAGGCTTTTATGGCCTTTAGTTTCCAACTTTAACCTCTGGTTGGAGAGTTTTTTTTTTTTTTTTAGTCAAAGCTATTTTATTAAGCAATAGTATCTAAAGAAACAGCATTAGAGACTATAAATGGAGTCTCATAAATCCACACATTGGTACAATTAGAATTGAACCCAAACTTATCTAAGAGATGGGCTACATGATTGGCACTTCGGCGAATATGGTAAACACCTGGATACCTCAACTGAGCAAGCAACTGTTTTACATCCTCCAGAATCGGCCCTTCCAAAGAAAGATCTAAATCATTTGAAATAGCAGAAACGGCGTTGGTGGCATCAGTTTCCACCACTAGGGTAACAATCTCCAACTCCTTAGCAATCTTGAAACCCTCACGAAGAGCTATACACTCAGCTAAGAAAGGAGAAAAAGTCCTATCCACTGATTTTGCCAAGGCACCATAAATTCTCCCATTTTCATTATGAATAACAACACCTATTCCGATATGATCTAACCCGATGAGACTAATGCATCAACATTTAGCTTAAGATATCCCGGTTGTGGAGGCAACCAAACATCCGAGCCTACAACTTATTGTTGGACCGGAACCTGATGCAAAGCCTGTCATTCGCCGAAACTAACAATTCTCAGATCAAGGATAGCCTGCGTCTCACTTCCTTCTTTCTCGTTATCTACCTTATTCCTCTCACACCACAATTTCCAAGCTAACCAACAAACCAAGGCAAAATCCTCCATAGGAATTTTTGATATCACAGTTCTTAAAAAATCTACAAATGGGAAGTCCCTCCTATTCTCGACCACCTTCCAGAGCTGAGAGAACTTCCAAACCGCCTGTGACATCAGGCAATCTAAAATCGCATGAGAAGTTGTCTCCATCTTGTCTTTACATCTAGGACAAAGGCAGTCACAATCCATGCCTCTACAATAGAAAGAAACCATCATCGGGAGAATCTCATGGAAGGCACGCCAAATGAACAACCGAACTTTGGGGGGAATCGGCAATCTCCATAACCTTCTCCACCAAAGCACATTAATGTTGGCAATAGAGGAAGGCTCTAGTCGCTCAGAATCCATAATAGCCCTGTACCCCGAGCGAACCTTATAAAAGCCTTTAGAATCAAAGTGCCAGATACATTTATCACCTTCATCTCCATTACCTAAAGAATTCCTCTAATAATCTCTTGATTAACCGGCCAAAGAATATCATCAATCTTTTCCAGATTCCAAGCTCGGCTACCGTCCATCATCAAATCAGCAACCATTAAACGTTCCCCTCCCTCTAGCCTATGAGTAATCGCACGAAAAGAATAGGGTCTAGGGAGCCACGGATCATCAAAAACCCGTGTAAAGCACCTACCACCAGTGCGACGCTGAAGACCAAGCTTGATAAGATTTCATCCCCATAAAATACTCCGCCACATATAAGAAGTATAGCCCCTAGCTTTTGCCTCAAGAAAATCTACATCTTTAAAATACTTATCTTTTAAGACCCAAGTCAACATAGAGTTTAGGTATTGCAGAATCCTCCAAGATTACTTAGCAACCAAGGCTTGATTAAAAGCCGAGACATCGCGGAAACCCAGCCCACCTTTATCCTTTCTCCAACATAGTTTCTCCCAACGGCACCAATGGATTTCCTTATATCACCCTTATTCCTCCACCAAAACCTTGACATCATGGCTTGGAGGTCATGGCAAAGAGCCATAAGGAGGCGAAATACACTCATAGTGTAAGTTGGTACTGATTGTGCCACCGCTTTAATGAGGAGTTCTCAACCACCAATGGAGAATAAGTTTCCAAGCCATAGTTGCATTTTACTCCAAACTCTTTCCTTAATGGCCCTAAACACTTCTTTCTTTCCCCTTCCCACCAAAGTTGGTAAACCCAGATATTTGTCATAGGGTTGAGCCAGCCCCAGACCCAACGCAGGAAGAATAGAACCACGAAGTTCAACATGAACATTCTTGCTAAATGTGATAACCGATTTTTACGTATTAATAGATTGCCCAGAAGCCCTTTCATAAGTTGCCAAAATATCTCTAATACGCAAACATTCATCAAGAGAGGCCCGACAGAACATAAGACTATCATCAGCAAAAAAGAGATGACTAACCTTTGGCCCATTGAGCGTGCAAAAGAAACCAGAAATTAAAGAGTCTCTTTCAGCTTTCGAAAGAAGCCACGACAGACCTTTAGCACATAAAAGAAAAAGATAGGGAGAAAGTGGGCAACCCTGCCTCAGTCCACAGAAGGGTGCTAGTTGGCCACAAGGTTCCCCATTAACAATAAAAGAAATAATAGAAGTGGTAACGCAATCCATGACCACTCTAATACATGGTTCCAGAAAGCCCATTTCCGCATCACACTAAAGAGAAAAGGCCATTCAACTTGGTCGTACGCTTTACTCATATCCAATTTCAAAGCCATCCATCCCTTCCTACCAGTGCGACCCTTACTTAGTGAGTGTATTATCTCAAAAGCTACTATAACATTATCAGTAATTAAACGTCCTGGAATAAAAGCACTTTGATTGGTGCAAATCAGAGATGGCAAAATAGTCTTCAGACTGGAAGCTAGAACCTTCATAATAATCTTGTAAATAACATTGTAGAGACTAATTTGTCGAAAATCCGCCATCTTCCTAGGAGCAAGCACCTTCGGTATGAGGACAACATTAGTACTATTAAACATCCGGATATAATTCTTCCATTCGAGAACACCAATACAAACCCGAGCTATCTCGTGACCTAACGCCGACCAATTCTTCTAAAAGAAACAGCATGAAAGCCATCAGGGCTAGGAGCTTTAGTCGGTCCCATATTAAAAACAACATGCCGGATTTCTTCTACTAAATATGGTGAAAGGAAGAACTCGCTCATCGTCCTAGTGATCTTCCCATTAATACAACTAAGTCCACATCAATATCCACTAACTAAGGAAGTGAAGATGAAAAAATCTCTGAAAAATAATCACAAACAACACCCTTAATCTCCTCATCATCCTCCCACTAATGTCCCTCACTATCTTCCAAGTCAAAGATTTCACTCTTTTTCCTCTTGGAAGAGGCTTTGGAATGGAAATATTTAGTATTTCTATCCCCATATTTGAGCCACTCCACTCTAGATCTTTGGCACTAATATTCTTCTTCCGACCCCAAGACCTTATCAAACTCCTTCTCTACATCACGGATTCTGTCCATAGACCCAGCGTCACATGGTCCATTGTGAAGTAACTCCACCGAACGCTAAAGTCGAGCTACTCGCTTTGGAATATTACCAAATTTTCTCGAACCACATATCCTTAAAGTTCCAGCACAACCCTGGGGCATTCCTCATCTTTCGCCCATAACGGCTCAAACCAAAAACCAACATATCTTCTCTTGTTATCCTTTTTCTTATTTGGCACAAGTTGAAGTAAGAGAGCTCTATGGTCGGACCCCAAAAGTCCAAGACAGCCACTTTAGCTCTCCTAAATTTGAGTCTCCAACTAGTATTAGCTACAAATTTGTCAAGGCAAACTTGGATGTTAGCACTACCAATTCTCCGATTATCCCGCGTTAATTTAGGTCCCACAAAGTTCATATCCACCAGACCACACCAATCCAAAGTCGCCCTAAATAGCAACACATCATTTAGAGAGCAATCGCCACCACCTTCAACTTCCGTCAGAGTTAGAATCTTGTTAAAATCGCGGCCACAAATCCATGGCACTTCTGGGTTTGCAAGAAGACGTTTCAACAATTCTCATGCTTGACGCCGGGTCTTTTTTTTTTTTTTTTTGTCGATCCATAGAACCCCGTAAACTACCAGGCATCACCCTGATCAAAGATAATGTCTACATCAATATGGGAACATGATGAGCTTCAGAATTGAACTTGCCAAGGATCCCTCAAAAATAACGCAATACCACCACTTCGGCCCACACAATCTATATAAATCACGCCATCAAAACCCGGTCTCCTCTTGAGATTAGCCGTTTTACATCCATATAATCTAGTTACCGAAAGAAAGACCAAATCCCGGGAAATACTTCGGATTAATTTCCAAAGCCTTTTGAATGCTCAGGGATTTGAACGCTTGGGGATTCCGTTCCAACATAGGATGTTCATTGTCCCTGGCGAGGCTGTACCACAGCCTTTGCCAATTCCGTTAATTCCGATAAAAGCCCCTCTGTTCTTTGAACTTTAGCATCATCACAAATTGACACCTCCCCATCCATTTTCCTCTTCACAGTTTTCGGCTTCACTGAAGGGGACGAAGCCGAACCATTGTTACCTTTAAGCCTTGCTTCTTTTTTCCATTTACAAACATTTTTCTTAACGGCTCCAAACCACCAGTTGAAAAAACAACCCCTCCTTTTTCACACCTCTCTACGTGAACAGTCCCATGCCTTCCTTCTGATTTGTCTAATACAGAGTCCGACCTTGGACTAAAAACTTGCCAATTAGGCTCAACTCCTAATGGGCTTACTTCTAAACACGCCATCTCATTAAGAAGGGGCATGCTTTCCACGTGACAAGGAGGATCAAAACCACCGACCAGTTGACTATCCCTAGAGATTAATGGGATATGATCCTTCTTAGCAGTAATCACCGCCCCCAAATCACGTCTATCATTACTCATTAGTAGTTGCATGCAAATGCAAATCCCTGGGATCCGAGATCTGCTTTAATCTCGAGTCCTGATCTTTTGCCCTAACTTTGGAGAGAATCTGGATTCCAATCGAGCTTCTCGAAAAATCCAGAGCAGAGAGATTCGGATCCCTAGAATGCTCTCTCCGACCACCACTGCCATCCCGCCAATCACCTCCAACTTTCCTCGACCCTAAGGAACAAGCATCGGCCTTTAACTCTGGAATGTAAAGTAGCTGGTCATAAGCTTTCATATTTCTGACCTTAGCATCAACACACTACAATCTCCCGTGATCAATTCATCCACAACCGAAGCAGAAATTTGGTACCCTCTCATATTTGAAAATCGTCCACACAGTTGTGCCATTACTCCCAAGTTGCACCATAACACCCTGCCTGAAAGGCTTAGAGACATCAATTGAACCCTCAAATGCATATAAATCCCAGGACAACGTCCATTCATATCAGTAACGACATCTATAAACTTTCCAATCCCCTTCCCAATCTTCTCACCAATCTCCCGAATCATCCCATCATTAGGAAGATTAAAAACTCTAATCCAGAAGCACGTGAAACTCCAGTTATCCCACCATAAAGCTTCGTCACTATTTAAAGCCTTTAGAATCAATAGAGATTTGTTGAAAGTCCAAGGTTCCATCGCCAACATCTTCGCTCTATCATACTCCTTCTCAAAAGAGAAAAGAAAAGTGTCTTGATCTATCACTGAATGGAGAGATCAGCCTCAGCCCCCCACAACTTGTCCATAGTAGACATAAAGGTACCCTTATTATAGGGTTTGGACGATAAAACCTTCCCCAGCAAACCAAATTTCGCCTTTCTTCGACCCTTCTCCATAACCTCATCGGAAATACCAATCACCTTAGCCTCCTCCTCCGTAATAGAGAATGAACTAAGACGCCCTAGCATCTCCTCCATAGTCACCAACACAATTCTCACTAGAAGTAGAGACATACTACTCATAGACGACCTGGAAAGATAATTCCATGGTTACTTACACTTTATAATTATTAAGAAAAATCATCTTATTTCTACTTCAAATAACAAAATTATAGACTACATATACGACAAGATTATAGACTACACTAGTGTTGGCGCCAACGATCGAGGGGAGGGTGCAGACAGACATAAAGAGAGGGTAGTTTCTAATATAACTAATATAGAAATACTATATATTATCATTCTTAAGAGATATATGTTATTAATTTCTATTGACACTCTTCATTCTCTTATTTTGCTATCCCCTTTTCAATACCCATAACAATCTTTCCAATATATATCTATATATATATATATATATATATATATAGAGTAATGCCAATTAATAACCAAACGATTTTTAAAGAAAGTCTTACCGCCATTCCCAAAAAATTTTATTTGCAAAGTGGAATAGATAAATAAATAAATCCACATGATAAGAATTGGACCGCCACATCATAATTGTGACTGATGCTTGACTGTCACGTGATAACTGTGTAGGGGAGGACTAAAAATACTATTCATAGAGCAATGGGTCTTTTATCATTAGGTATAGATCAGTAGAATTAGTATAAAAGCTATACGCACAATTGAAGCTTATTTTCGTTTCTCGTTTTTTGAATTGTTACTTAATACAAATAAAGTAATTCTACAATTGGTACTTTACCTCGTTGGTAAGGTAAAAATTTTCAACCTTTAGATCTTATTTCAACGGTTAAGATGTCGTGAGTGCATAAATTTCATGATTATACATTCGACTACATGCGATTATTATTAGTGAGAAAAAAAGAAAAAAAAATTAAAAATCAAAAGCAACAAAGATGGTCGTCAGCCACCCTCTAATTCCGAACAAAGGGGGTGGTCGTCGGTACCTCTGACATCGGAACGTTTGTTGGAGCTGGCAGTCTTCCGCCCCCAAAACCCCAGAAACCTCCCTTCTAAACCCCCATGACTAATGTTGTCCAACTCCCACTGTCGCCACAATACCGCCCTTCGTCGACTTCTCCAGCGAAAAGTCCCTCCGTCCTCCACCATTCCACTTGTAGAAGCTACTCGCGGCAAGCGCTACCGCAGCTCCTCGCACGGCTGGCTCGTCATCCTCGATGAAAGCGCCATGCTCCTCCGCTTCTCCTACTCTGAAATCGGCCGCGAATCCGACTTCCGTCTTGATTTCGTCCCGGCCTCCATTACAAATTCGTCCCAGCCTCCGTTGCGATTTCCGTTCCGGCCTCCGCCGTGATTTCATCCCGGCCTCCGTCGCAAATCCGTCTCGGTCTTCCTCGTGATTCCGTTACTATCGCCATAGCGATCCCATTCGGCCTTCGACGCAATTCCGTCTTGTACTCCTTCCGATTTTCGTCCCAGCCGTAGGAAACTCACCTGCGATTTGAGGTCAAGGTGGTGGTGGGGAATTGTCGCAGACGGGCCGCCGGTCCCTTTTTTTTTTTTTTTTTTTTTTTGGAAATATTTTCTAGTTTATTAAAATTCGGAAATTTTTTCCAACCTACAATGGGTGTAATGGTTGTTTAGATTTTTTGGTGGATCCTTTTAATCGGAACTATTTAAAGCTAATCTAGCAGTTCATAATTTTTACCCTATTAATAACAGCGTAAAGTGAGGTTACATCATTGTAGACGTCCCCATACAAGTATTGTACAAATTTACCGAAACAACAAGAAAAATTTCAGGAAAAAAAAAAATGAATGAAAATAGCATGGGAGGCACCAGAATTTAAATTTTATTACATAAAGAATAATACAAGAAACCAACAAAAATGATTCCAACTTGAATTGATTGCACTTATTTGTCACATCTGCTGATTATATTAACATGTAAGAAAAGATGCAAAAAAAAATATTGAACGCTTACACTAGCCAGCGAAAGATCATTTAAACAACTCACACTACATGACTTCATGTCAACAAACTCCACCGCCGCCACCGCCGCCACAGCCGCCACCACCACCACCGCCGCCACCGCCGCCACCGCCGCCACCACCACCACCGCCAGCTCCACTGCTGCCAGCAACCAATGCGGCAACGATAGCGACATGACTGCCGGCATTAGTTCTAGCTCTGCCTCTTGAGTCATTTTGTGGGGTGGTCGCACTTGCACGTACCCCATTCTTCTCCTGCACTTCTCGGCTCGAAAAGCACCCCATGATTCCCAATTACACTTGTTTTGTCTATTACTACTATTATTTTTGTTATTATTATTTATATGACCAAAACCAGCTATTTTTGCTGTGGTTTTGCGTATAATAGCGCTACTCAAAAAGTTACCAGAAGATGATGACATACTTTTTTTAATTTTTATATATATTATTTTTATTTTTGTTAAATTACTTGTTGAACAAGGTTAAGATATATCCGTTGAATGAGTCGTTGCTTATCCAATTTTATAAGGGAAGAAAAAGGAGAAAATTGGTGTTAAATTGTGTGTTAAGAGTCTTCATTGACTTTCTCCTTTCATAATGGCGGTAGAGATTTTCCCGGGGACGTTACAAATTAGATATCCTCACCCAAAAACAAAAATATAGACTTGACCGACAAGTTATTGAAAAATTTCAAAAATCAAAACGAAAGTCCATATTTCTTTTAAGACCGTCATTTTCTTTTCGTGTACAAGGCTTCTTATGTCCATATTTAATAAATTAATTTAAAAAATCAAGAGTAGTACGCGAAAACCACCCCTATAATAACAGTAATGCACACGGCACTCCATTGAAAGCTAAGAGAAGTATTAACATACATCTAATTTTTTTAGATGACTCTCTTAGCCAAATATATATATATATATATATATATATATTTAGATGACTCATATTTTATAGGATAAGACATGAGAGAACTTGAGAAAAACAATCTAAAATTTCTTATAAAGAGTAATAGTAGAATTAGACCAAATCATTCACATCAATAAACGACGCAACAAACAGAAAAAAGAACTACTTGAACATTGAGTAACAAACATTCACGAAACAAACTAATCATGAAAAAAAAAAAAAAAAACAAAGGGCCCGTTAATTTTCCCACAATATGAAGATACTAAAATAACTGAACATAAATCAATGGTACAAAATATAAATGTGGAGAATAGATCAAGAAACATTTGACGACGAAAAATTTTAGTGAAAATTTTCTTTGACTTATCCACCTCCTCATCGCTATGAGCACTGTTACAACATGAAAACCGAATTACCTCCTTTGTGATATTTGAGCAAAAGAGATGAAAGAGAAAGTTATTTTTCAAAAAGAACAAGAAAAAAGGGTGAGATTGAGTCTGGGAAAAATAAGAGAGACTTTGCACGACACGTGCTCATACTTTTTGTTTAACTGAGTAGACATCTGAGGTATTATCTGAAAATAATATTTTATCATTTGAATTTCAAATTTTCAACCCTATTAAATTTTCTCACTTTCATTTTCAAAAAACTCAAACTTTAAAAATCCATAACTTTCTTATTTCAAATCCGAATGAAATTATTCTTATGTTGAAATGCTCGTAACGACGAGACGAATAAGACAATATCTATTTTGTATTTTTTTTTGAACACATTTCAAAATTTTTTTACTATTTTCTTTATCACATAACTTTTTCAAAAATTTTCCTCCTAAACACACATTTCCAATTCAATATCCAAAACATCATCTCCAGATATTACCCCAAACGGACCCTAAATAAAAGATAGACACGTTGCTTATCCTGTGCTAGCCTTGAAAGTCTTTTATGGCCTTTAGTTTCTAACTTTAACCTCTGGTTGGAGTATTAAAATAGAGTGAAAAGTGAGCTGGAGCCTTGATGTACAATAAACTTTAGACCAAAAGCTAAGGGTATTTTGTCAACCAAAAGATTGATCATGATGAGCAGTAAAAATTGCATCGAGGCTTAGTAATATACTTGCTTAAAGGCATGTACGATGCACATGATTGGACACATTTAAGAAAATTTATATAAATAGGAAAAAAAAAAACATATACATACAAAATAGACAAAAGAAAAAAAAAGGCATGAAAAAGGATCAAAAAGATAAAAGGATTAAAATGAAAAAAATAAAAACTTGGGCCAAAAGAAAAAATGAAAACTGAAAAGGACTAAAAAAAATAAAAAAGGGCCTAATGAATAACAAAAAAAAAAAAAAGAAAGAAAACTAAAGAACTTAAAAAAAGGTTTTCGTTTTGGACAACTACAGTAGCATTTTTGTTTTTCAACTTTCTACATGCTACGTGTACGTTGGACATATTTGAGGAAATTTTTGTACATAAGGAAAACTTAAAATAATAAGTTAAAAAAGTAAACCCACAAAATTTAAAAGGAAAAAATAACAAAGGACCACAAAATTTAAAAAGAAAAAATAACAAAGGACCTGAAAAGAAAAAGAGAAAGACATAAAAAAAAAAAAAAAAGATAAAATGACTAAAATGAAAAAAATTGATCAACACAAAAAAGGATTAAATTGTTAAAAAAAACGCTTCAACTGTATTTTTTTTTTCTTTTTATATATAGCTATAGATATAGAAGGGATTAACAAACAAAGCATATTAACAAGAAAAGTGTAAAAGAAAAAATTCAAAAATTAATAAAAAAAAATTAAAAAAGAACCAAAAAGATAAAATGACTAAAATGAAAAAAAGACCAATATAAGGGGCTAAAAATGGATAAATTTTAGTCTGAAAATGAAAAAGAAAAAAGAAAAAAAGAAAGAAATGAAGGACTAAAAAAGAAAAACTTGTTTAAAAGGGACCAAAATGAAAAAATAAATACATTTTAGAGTGAAAAACAAAAAAAATAAAATAAAATAAAAGAATTGAAGGACAAAAAAAAGGGAAGACTTTGTTTTGGACGAAAACATTATCATGTATTGCCTCTTCTTAATAATGTATTAATCTTTAGCTAAAGATATACAACAAGACATCACATGCGTAAAAGTTTAAAGAAACTAATTAATCTTAAGTTTTAAAACCCGTCACTTCGTTTTTTTTTTTTTTTTTTTAAAGAATGAATTATATTTCGTTACAAAGAAAGCCCTTGGATACATTTTCGTCAGTTTTTGGGCTGTTTTAAGACGTGGCTCTAATTTACGAAGCTAGGTGATGTTCAGTGGCATATATTGTAATTGTAACTGTAACATCATGGACAGATAGAACGACGACAAATTATCACAAAAACTGAAGTGAATCTTAACGTGTATTATAAATAAATAATAGAAGACCTCACATAACCAAACTTATAATTGTATAATGAGTGCATATGAAAATCCATATAACATTAAAATGCATCTCCTTTCAAAAGAATTCTACTGTCATGAATTTTCACAGGGCCTATCTTTCTTTTCCCCCAACTGGGTACTTTCTATGTTCTCTAGAAACTTCCATGCTTCTGTGGTTCAGTCCGCACGGCTGGCGCTGCTGCTCGCAGATGGTTTCTTACCGCCGTACTTCTGTGAACATCAAAATGGTCGTATCATCAGTTTTCAAGTGCCAAAATAATCAAGAGACAGAAGTAAACATGCTCCAAAAACGATTGTGTTAATGGAGGTAAAAACCAATCAAAAAGTATGTGAAGTTCACCTGTTTCCCAATGTTGAACGGAATGTATTTGTACTTGATCATGTGTGCGATTTGGCGCCTCATCGTGAGAACAAAGAGTACAATCCAGTAACAAAGTAGGATGGGCCAAAACACAGGAACATCAAACATGGAAAAGAAGGTCATGACAAATGCAATGCAGAAAGCCTTCGTGAAGGAGTACCTGGAGCCATGCAACAAAACGAGAGTATCGCTTTAGAATACTCGTGAAAGGAAAAGGCACATGTATGATGCGAAGAAAATACTCCTACTGGTTTGCAAGAAGTTCATCCACATATAGCTTTTAATACACCCAACTGACTGAAACTAATTCAAAAACTGTAGAACACCAAAAGTTAGATCCCAAGAAAATAACAGGAGCCCCAATAAGATTGACGGATCACAACTAAATTGTCTGGAAAAATCCAACATTGTTCTTTCGTAACAAACAGATTAGACAACTCATCCTTATTTTCTGAGCACGGTCTTAAGTATTTCCGGCATCCACACAGGAAAAGCAATGCCATTTGAAATATATACTTGATGTTAAATACATTATTATCTGGGAATAGTAGCTCATCCGAGGATGAAAAACCCATTAGATTACCTTCACATATGAGCAGACTTATGAGCAGACTAGACAGCCCTACTGCATCATCTAAATAACTAGCCGTTTGTCAGAACAAAATAACTTTATTAACAATTCTTGGAGTACGTAAGACACTCGTTGTGAATAATCTGTTGCCTACAGAGCATACCTAACATCCTAGAAGTTGGCAGATCCCGAAAGCGTAAGCAAGTCTCAAAAGTCTCAAATCTGAGGTAGCAATAACTGTGAGCATGTTGAAAATACTAGCCTTTTTTTTATAATATTGATAGACATCTTGATGCATGAAAGTATGTTTTCACGAGTTTTTATAGAAGAGTTCTGATTGGAGATTGCGGACTGGAAAATTTCACATCACACAGACACACACTCCTCATTTCGAAAGGGAAGAAACTAATACTTATTTGGAAAATTCTGGAAGTGTTGAAATATCTCTCTTCCTTAAAACGCACCGTCCCAGATGTCATTAGTGCAGAAAACTGAGACACCCCAAGCTCTCTCACATGTCATCAATGGAAAAAGAGTAGAAAGAGAGTATTCAAACAGCAATCCACCCAGAAATACAATTAGGGAAGGGCAGACCAGTGATAGGAAGGGCAAATCTGGCCTCTCACACTGACTTGACAAGAACTAACTATGTGGAAATAGTGGTCATAATCTGAACTTTAGAACAATAATGAGAAATTTGGAAAGCCAAATTGGACAGTAACATTGTCCAAGCCATTTACTGGCGTTCTAAAGTCCCATTGCAGCACTTCTACAACCATAATCTAGCCCTAAGAATAGTTATAGGCCCACATATTTTTTAAAGATGCCAAAGTTTAGCATATTTTAGTTTAGTGCTATACTTGTGGCCCTTTTCCTTTCATCGCTGCATGTACACTCTAATCAACAGGTGACAGAAATGTTCCACGGAAAGCATAAGCAGCAAAGGATAAGGAAATAAAAAAAATAACACAATTCAAAAAAGGAAACCTCAACAGAACCAACAAGCCATAGAGCCTCAAAGAATACATAGACAAGATCAATAATCTAAACAACAACAGCTAAATAATACGAGGGAAAAAGATAGTTACCAGAACTTAAACTCAGGAAGTCGACGAATGAACGGCTTAAACTCATCGGAACCCTTTGTAGGCAGCAAAGGCCTGTCTGAAGCTTCCATCTCCGGATCAACCAATGGTGACAGAAACCCAATTAACAGATTCAGCAGATAGATCCCCAGCCCGTAAGAAACGATGTAAAAGCCCTGAACATAATAGACCCGCACAGCATAAATCACCAACAAGACAGCAGTTCCAATCCATCTATACATTGAGTAAGGCGTACTCTTGTCCAAATAGTACTGAAAGATCCTCGACACGTCGTTCACCCATTGGTTCACTGGTGCCGCCGCAGCACCACTATCGCCCCCAACTCCCTCCATTCAACTTCGAGGTTTCACAACCTGCCAACAATTCTTTCAAAGATTCAATCCAAGTCTACTACGCACATTAAACTCCATCACCGGTCATTTGGCGGAGCGGAACCAGAATAGGGAAACATTTAATCTTACGAAAAAAGCCCTAAATTTATACTGATGCAATAAAATGTAGGACTCAAAAAAACTTGGAGCTTTACACAGACTGAAGAAACTCAATTAAAACAACAAATCTCAACAAAATTCAATGAACAACTGCATTTTCGACGAAAGATAAGACAAAACAGCAAAAATCAAATTAACCCCCGAGTTTTTTTTTTTACAGTTAGGGTTTTGCACGAAATCAGAAAAAATCATGCAAAACAAAAAGGGGCAACCGAGAAGCAGATCTAGAACTAATAAACTCTCGAAAACGAAGAAGCCCAGATTTACAGTGGAAGAAACTAATCCAAATCTTGCGAGGATTGACAAGAAAATTACGTGATTCAATTCAAACATGAAATGCCAAAAAAGTAAAACCAATTAACGAGGACGGAAAAAAAAAAAAGACCCAGATCCAAAATCGAATTAAGAAGCGAGAATGGGATATACATATATACATATATATATATATAGAGAGAGAGAGATAGAGAGAGAGAGAAAGGGAAAGAAAGCTGACCTGTGAAGACCGATAAGCTGAGAGAGCAGAGGAAAATTGGAGGAGGGAAATGGTTTGAAGGAGGCGAGAAGCTAGCAGATCTGGGTTTGAGCTTTTCAGTTTTTTTTTTTTTTTTTTCCCAGTATTTTTTAATCCCAAATTCGTTAAATTTTTTTTAAAGAAAAATCTTTAAATATTTGAGTGTCTCTTTATATTAAGATTAAGGTTTGGATCGTAAAATTTAATTTATATCGTGAAATTTAAGTTTATATTTACTTTTGATTTATAGATATATTTAATTATTTAAGTTAAAAAATTAAAAACTTGAAATATATTTAGAAAAAAAATCAATATTTAGATTATTTAGTTCATATTAAAATTTTATATAATTTTTAAAAAATATATATTTTATTTATATTTATTTATATAAAATTATAGAGTTTTAAAATTTGAGTTATAAAATTATATAAATAGTAAAATTAAAAAAAAAAAAAAAAAAACTAGATTGTGATACTATGATTTGAATTGTAGTACCAAACCCTACCTTAGTTGACAAAAGAAATATATGTATTTTTTAAACTTCTGTAAGAAATATTTTTGTTGACAATTAGATAGTGATTTTTATTTTTATTTTTTAAAATTTTGGGCAGGTGGGAAAGGAATTTAAAAGGAGATGTGGTTGTGATCTTGAGAATATACCATCAAAGGGCAATATGGTAATTTTAAATATTTTGGGGGATAATTTTAAAGATTTCATTCGGTAGTTTTATCATCTTTTCTTTCTTTTATTATTATTATTTTTTTCTTTTCTTGTTCCCTCGCAAAAAAATTTCAGGGTCCATTTGTTTTTATCTTTTAAGGGAGTCGACTTGTTAACTTGAAAATGAAATTATGATAACTCTTTCAAACTCTATCTCTAACTCACTATAGCTTCGAGAAACAATTAAAAAGAATTTAACGTCAATGTGTTAATTTAAGAAAGAAGGAATGCATAATTACAGGGGTAATTTGCTAATCTCTTTGACTACAATTGGTCTAATTAAAAAAATATTTAAAGGGGAGTTAAGGATTTTTTTAAGGGAAATTTTATTAAACTCATTAAGATTTATTTTTAAAGGGAAAATTTCATTTAATTTGAAATGAAAATTATAAACATATGAGATTAATCCCGTATTACAGAAATAAAACCCTTAACGAAAACTGGTACGATATATTATGATGACGTACAAAGAGAAAAACAGATATCTAAGACCCAAAAATAGGATAGTACCTCGATATACATCATCAACACTTATAACGCTCTTTTCAGCAATTCATATACAATGATGGAAACTCCATATCAATTGAGAGGCTACCAATCGTAGCATTGAAATCACCACTAAATCTGCTTACATTCATATCTAAAGGAATTAAAACACCACATATATTCAATGCTGGCGTGTAACAAACTAATTCAAAAGGTGGGTAAACCATCACTATTATTACAAATCATATCATAAATAAAACACCAAAGCATTAAACCTAAAAGGCGAAGACAAAGATGCCGTTATTAAAATTAACATCCTAAATTAAAATAAGAAAAACTCACCACCACAAATAGAATCATCGGCAACAACTCTGCCACACTGCACTCGTCAAGACCAAACCAAATAAAGCCAATGCTGCTAAAAGGCCAAGCACTCAACAAGTTCTCGTATTCTATATGCCAAATTTATTTCAAACGACTTTGAATAGTCATGTCACAACTCAGATCTTTATTATGGTGATAAAATCTTCTCTATATAGGATGGGAATTCGAAGGCCAGCTTATTAACACCATCGAAACCCGACCCTAAAAAAAGAGAGGTAAGACTGCAAAACCCTAGAGCAAAGTGAAAAATTTAGAAAGAGAAAAAAAGGAATAATAGGATTATTTTGACAGCTCTTAAAAGTTATTTTCATAACATATATATATATAATAAAAGATAGTACCATAGAATCTATAATAATAATGGTTTTGACATAATCTGATATTGCAGACATAGGTTAACTGTAATATCACAACTATTTTATTAAAAATATGTATAATTTGAATCTCCCTATCTCAAAATTAAAAAATATATATATAATAATAATAATAATAATAATAATAATAATCATAGCAACAACAATAATGGTATTTAATAAACTTGCTTTTTGTTAGATTATTTCATAAAAACTTCTAAAAGAGACTTGTTTGATAAAATTCTTGTGATTAACACATAATAACTTTTCACAGAGATATTGAGAAGCTAAACATAGTCAATAATTCTTGGGTTCTTCTCATAAATGACCTACAACATAGCTTTAGTCCAATTCAACCATCGACCACGACATCTAGAGGACGTTTGGAGATCATCCCAGTTGGAGTTTTCTAAATTTTTTTGGTTTTTTTCTTTAAAAAATAAATCAGTTTCACTATTCACTATTCACACACACATATATATATATATATATATATATGATTTAAACTCAGAGGAAAGTTTAGACTGATGAGCTGAGAGAGCAGAGGTAAAATTAGGAAAGGAACCTCACATTCTTTAGACTTTAAACTAAATTTAAAGTTTTTTTTTTAATTTTTTTTTTCCAGATAAAAGAACTTCAAATTTAGTTAAATAACCATTAAAAAAACTTTTTAAAGTTGGACTAAATTTAAAAAAAAAAATTTAAGTTCTGTTTAGATCACTTGTCTATTCTCAGAAAGAAATTTTCTTGTGTAAAATGAGAAAGTTATTTCATTTTGAGAATTAGATGACATTTGAATGTGTAAAAATTTTCCTTCTTTCAAATAAAAAGTCATTTAGAATGAGAAGAAATGATGCTGGATAGTGTATTAGGTGAATATTTCAAAAGGATTCCAAAAAAGTATTGTACAAAGTAAATTTGAAAATTAAATAGCTTTCCATTTTAAAATGAAAAAATAATGAAAAAGTTAGAAAAAAACACTCTTTTGCTATTTTTATTTCTCCTTTTAAAAATAGACATACGAAACAAGCATGGGATAAAGTTTCATAAAGTCCAAAGTTGGACTTTATAAAATGTTCCTTAAAAGACTTTAGTCTCTAAAATTTTGGACGATTTTTGCCGTGACTGGAGTGTGACAACCTAAAAGGACATTGTTGATCATTCAAAATTTTAGGTTTTTTTTTATTTTTAATTATTGAACTTAAAGGTGGTAATTCGAATTTCACATTTTTAATAAAATCATGTGTGAAATTACCGTTAGATTATATTTATAACTATTAAATTTATATTCAAGTTTAGGCAATACTAGAATCTTAAATAGTATTTTGTCAAAATAATTGAAATCAATAACAAGGTTTTTAAAAAAATTTACTAAACAAATAATAGATTTACAAGTCTTAAATAAATAATCTATTGGTAAAATTTTCATTTATTGCTATTTACTTGAAATATTTTTAAAAGCCTGCTTTTATTTCAATTAGTTTCTAAAAATTGATATTTACTTCTGTCTCTCAGTGCTACAGTTTTGCATGTCTGGGCTCCATGTGGGAGCTACAGCGCTCTCTGTAGAGCATGGCAACTTTTGTTTTCCTTTTTTTTTTTTTTTTTTTAATCCATTATTTCTTTTCCTTTTCATTCACTTTCCTGCCATGATATTTCATTTTCCGTTTTTTCCTATAAAATAACATAACCAGAAACAAAACCACATATAAATAGATTAAAAAAAAAAAAAAAAAAAAAAAAAAAAAAAAAAAAAAAAAAAAAAAAAAAATATAAATAGCTTAAACTAGCAAATAACTTAGTCAAAGCATTCAATAATTAGGTACAAAACCAACCTATCAAAAGTATAGCAAAGTGTTCTTTTGTTTCAACCATTTCCCAACATTTCATTTTTTTTAATTACATTTGAAATGATATGAAATATGACAAAATGTTCTCATTTGAAATTTTTAGGCAACATTCTAAATGTTAGGAGGGCAATATTTTGGTCGTTTGATTTTTTTTTTTTTTTTCAATGAAATTGTTTCCATAAAAATGTTTCAATCCTGAATGTTTCTCCAAACAGATACCAAGACAGGCGTGGGCAAGCAATTCGGTGTACACTCATGTCCAGAAGACACACACTCGCAAATAAGTATTTGGTTCGCCTGTTAAGGATTCGCATCCTTTTGCAAGCACAAGAGAGATTCTATTAACTTAACATCTTACCATATAGGAAAGAGGAAACTCTATTAAATCCCTGGCTTTCTTCACTTTTTCACGTGGAAGTTGTAATTTTGTTTGCTATTTTTTTTCTAATTTAATGAGTATTTTTTAGAGTCAATATCTATTTACTTGTTTATTTTTTTTATTATGTATAAGAATATATCATTTCAATCTTCTATAAGGAGAACACATATTCACCTTGACTCGTCACAAATACGTTACGAATCCTACTAAAAATTAAGTCTAAAGAAAGATACGAAAACAAGAGTTTTGAAGCCATTTTTCCAACATTTAATGCTTGATGTGTGTATCTTGTTGTTATTTTCGAAAAAAAAAAATCGAATATTAAATGTCAGTACTTATGTTTATTTTATGTCATCATTTTTTTCCTTTAAAAGTTAATTCTTTTAACTTATAAATAAAAAGTTATACGTACTAATATTTCATCAATTTTTATAATTTGAGTAAATAAATCTTTAAAAGCAAACATAAGTTTTAATGACAAATAAGAAAAAAAAATGGAGCTAACGAAATCGGTTGACTTTAAATTTTTTTTTTTTGAAAGAATTAAACCTTGTTATGATATTAAAATATAAAAGTGAAGAGTTCTAATTCTATTATCCTAAACTTTAATTTAAAAAAAACAAAATTAAATTAAATTAAATTAATAAAAAGCTATCTAATTTGTGGCACATTTAAGTAAAACTTTCAAGTTGGGGCAAATTAAAAAAAAAAAAAAGTTTAAAGAAAAACTCCACTGGCAAAAGATGAAAATATTGATATGGTATTAGTGAAAACATTGGCAGTTTAATTTTATATAAATTTCCTAAAATGAAAATATTAGAAAAATTACAGATATTTTAAATATTTTAAGATAACATAATAAAAACATATTTATAATGTTTTAAGATAAAGCTAGCGTAATATCATACTTAATTCAAATTCTCTAAGTTTCAAGAAAAAAAAAAAAAAAAAGGCAACCGGCGATCGCAATCTTCCGTTCTCCTCAAGTCTCCGGCGTGGCTGCCCTCTCGTCTTACTTGGGCAATTTTTTCAATTTCGTTTATTGTGATATTCGGTTCATCAATTGTAGAGAATGCAACCCCATACTCGAATCAAAGAAAGTGAAATTCTGAAAACTATTTCTCTGATGAAATTATCTTTAGCAATATATAAGAGTATTAAAACTCGTCTTCCAAAAAGCAACCCGCAAAACCTGGCCTCAATCAGGCTCGCTGGCTGTTTCCTCTCTTCTCTAATCCGTTTTCCTCATTCCTCTCCTCTCTTAGATTCTTGAGATTTCATGTTTGAAAATTTCTTCTCCCACTTTCCCGAGAAAAATACATAAACACAAGAAAGAAATACCTGAGAATGTATCGGTCACCGCTTAGAAGTTTTAGTATGGAGCGTAGGGAGCCATCGAAGAAACACTTAGAGAAAGAAAAAGATTAAGGTTCATTTGGGATTTCAATTCAAACTGTACTTTTTTATTTCAATTTTTTTTTTTTTTAAAAAATTTTATTTTTTTCTGAAAAATTTTTATCTTTTTTGAAAAGTTAATAAAAATTTTAATTCAAACTGTAATTTTTCAATCAAACTCATTCATTAAACGATCATAAAGACATCAAGGTTTTCATGCACTCGTCCGCTCATGGATATCCGGTCTTCTGGGTTCGTATTAATTGTGTCATATACTTTTTTTTTAATAAATAAATGATTTGTTCAGACAGATGTGATATAATATATTTATTTCTATGCGTTTCAGACATTCGTGACTAGTCCCACTATAGAATCAGCCACTGTTCCTTGTTCAAGGTGCGCCCACTTTTTATCTTCGCAAGTTGACTGATTTCTTGTGTCGTAAATAGACAAGTAAAAAATAATAATAATAATAAAAATAATGATATGATCATCATGTGATGTGGATGATGTGTTATATGACAAAAAAAAATACATGATAAAAAAAATGACTCTTTGAAAAAGTAGTGTAGAACTTATGATCCCTTTATATCCTTTTATATATATGTTTTTTTTTAATAATATAATAAATAATTAATTAAAAAAATCAGTAATAATGACGTAACGATCACATGGCTACTCATGGCTAACAAAGAAGGAATGACTAAAAGAATGGGATCCACATGTCAAATTTTTAATGTTACAGTATGTCATCTAAAAAGTTTAAACTGCTTTATAACTGATATTTTATTTCTTAAAATCTAACTTTTTTGATGATATGTCAAAATATAATTGTTAGATATTATTTGAAATACTAAAAATGCAGGAGTTAGTCAATCCAAAAGAATGACTCTTTGAAAAAGTAGTATAGATCTTATGATGCCTTTATATTTTTTCGGTTCTTCCTGTTCCAGTTAAATGCCTAGATGCACTTGGACACATCCTTATGGTAAGTTATCATTATCCTGCCCTCCATCGGCCAGGTCTCGATTTTTCAGTTTGTTTTCTTTGTATGTCGGGGTTAATTAACTCCACTCCCTCTCCTTTTGTTGTTGAGGTTATGTCATTTGCCAATGACCATATTTTCCCCACTTTGGTTGGCCTGGTTTGTTATTTGTTATATACTATACTTGTTGGAGTTTATGCTTATTTTATGGTTTCCGTCTCTTTTAGGATGTAACTGATCAAGCCGTTTTTGACAAGCATATGGTTGAAGCGTTTGATGCTATCATGGACCATGTAGGTTCACATAATGTTGAGAGGACTGCTCTAAGCAGTGTGAGGGAGGTACGACTGAGCAATTTGTTTTGTTTTGCACAGCTTCATATATATATATATATATAGACTACTTCAAAATTGGATTACATACAGAAATTCTACGACCGCTTCGTGGAAACTATGACAAAAACACGGCATGGACTTAGGTTTCCAAAAAAAGTTATGAAATTTGGAGATTCCGCGATTGTTTCAAAATGGTGGTCTAATTCACAGATTACAACCGTTTTACATGAATATCATGAAATCCTCTTTTTTAGTAATGATATGATATATATATATATAAATACATATGTATATATATATATATTCTTTACTCCCTGAAAACGCATCTCATATTTACCCTTTTGGCCTTTCAGCTTGCTGCAAACATGCTATTTGCAGTTTCTGCTGTAGTGTGCAAATTGGGGGCTTCTGCGAAGAAGATTTCTATTTACGAGGTATGTTATCTTGACTCTAGCAGAGGTTAAATTTGATTGGAAAAAAAAAAAAAAAAAGTATGTTTTATGTGCTTGACTTTAGGTATGTGTTAAGGTTTTAAAGACGGAATCGGCATCAAGGTGTCTTGCCTTGTGAGGCGAAGCGTAAGCCTTAAGGCATGAAGAATTGCCGATAAAACTAATAATAAAAAAGGTAGCTGCTACAGTTAAAGTCGTATACATTATCATCGTAAAACACAATAATGTTAACCAATCAATCCAAAAAGATCAGTCTAGTTCACTACTACGGATATGAAAAGACTAAGGTAGTCACATGCTAATATTACAAATTAAGTTTAATTCACTTTTAAAAGCCTTGAATCACTAAGTGGATATTCAAGAGAATCGTCAACTTAGTTAAATCCCTTATTGTCCTCAAATTCATGACGGTTAGAGTCTATCCATGACTGAGGACAGAGAGAGAAAAAGAGAAGAGAGTTGAGTGAAATAAGCTTGCTACTGCTGCACGTTGTCCACTCCTAGAGTATGTTGCCGTAGGCGTGGTCGAGTAGTTTTAGGGTTTTTTTTTTTTTTTTTTTTTTTTTTTTTTTTTAATGACGGCCTGACATAAGTAGGGCTAAAAAAACTGTTCAAAGCTTCTAGATTGAGAGGCGTCGGCCTCATATGCCGAGGCGTATCTCGGAGGCGCACGCCTCACAGCTAGGCCATCAGAGTAAGCTTTGAGGCCTAAGGAACCGCCTCGCCCTGAGGTGCGCCTTAGACATTTTTAAAATCCATGGTATGTGTTAGTTAGCATCCTGTAATATCTGTAGGGCTTCTTAATTAAAGCATTGAGTGGTTAGATTTTAATTTTCCTTTAGAAGCTCTTTTTTTTTTTTTTTTTTTTTTTTTTTTCCCTCATTCCTTTTTGTTTTGTTTTGTTTTCATTTAGTTCTCAGTGAATCTGATATCCGTCCTCTTTTCCCTCTGGATTTAGCACGTTGCGGAGCTTAATTGCTGGAAAATACTTCAGTGTCTGTGTCTATTATTGCTTTCAATGGCCTAAGGGTGTATCTTGTTAGGAGACAAACGTGCTGTGCAGGCATGATTTGTAAATTTAGCAGTTTCCGAAAATTTATAGTTGATATATATATATATATATATATATATATTTTAAATTTTATATTGTTTCCCTGTCCCTATGCAAATTCAGGACATTGTAGCTGAAGGTTTGGAATTGCCTAAGGAGGGAATTCAGGAATCTGAAAATGATTGCTTTGTATCTTTTAGTACTTACCGAGCATCTAAAGATACGGAAGGCTAAATATTTTGCATTTTTTGTTTTAGGTTGAAATTAGAGTGCGTATTGCTGCTTCCGAGTTTTATGGAACAGAAGATACAATGTATCACTTAAACTTCGAGAAGAAGGTGAATGGTGGATTACTATGAATATATCTGAAGATTATTTATCATCTGAATCAATCTTGTTTGTTGGTTCTCTTAAATTACGTCTGCATGTTGGGTGAAATGACAGGGAAATTGCAAGCTCTCCTATTCAAAGAGTTAAATATGGTGAAAAATAAATATTTTGCCACAGGATTCGTACACTAAAAATTTTACTGACGGATGTGGCTCCATTCTAATAAATATTAATGATTGTCTTTTTTTTTTTTTTTTTTTTGAAGGAAAATGCCTGTTTTTATAATGTACATTTTGTAGATTACTATCTATATACATCTGCTTAATTTTTTTACTTAATTCTTTGAATCACGGTGTGTTCAGCAGCTGAACTCAATGACCTGTACAAATCCCTTAAAAGGAAGTATCCCATTTTTTTAATTGATGTGATCTAATTATTATTGTTGTTTTTTTACAATGTAGACTCAGAAGAAACACATTACGGTCATCTCCTTCAAAATTAATGAGTTCCAATCGATGGATCTTGGCCCCGTGAGTTGCCCATACTCCAGGTGATTGAGCAGATCCACAGTAAACTAATTGCTGAGTTCGAAGAACGACGTTTGAGTAGTATAGCTCGTATGGCTTTCTGTTCTTGCCCCATCTACTGAAAAGCAAATGGTAGAAGCCATCAACCATGCATCTACTTACCGAGTTCTTCGATTTTACGAAGTGGAATTTGAGGTTCTCTCATGGAGAGATCAGACATTATAAACATTGGTACCCTGTATTGGCTCCTGTCGTGACTATCAGCTATATGGAATACTATGTTACCATGTGGTTGCAGGCTTGCAGCCCTAATCTCATGTCGAAAAGAGGTACATGGCTTCATGAGAAGTGCCTTACACCGCAAGTCTTGTGCTGAAGACATACATCGCCTTAAATCAGTAAAATATAGTTTCCTGTTTTGTTAGGATAGGGCAGCTTTGTGTTTTGGTCTTGTCATTTAGGCCATGTAAATCTGTAATGTAACTTGAAATGCATGTTTAGTTGGAACATTTAGCGTGACCCTTCTCTACACACAGCAGCCACCAAATGTTTTGTTTCCACTGTAGTCTCAAGATTTTTCAATATTAAAGATGGTGGTGATATAAAATCAGAGTGCTTTGGTTAAAACAATCCGAACACAACAGCTGATAAAGATATAAAAACAAAAGTATGGTCATAACTGATCAAGTGCTCTCAAAACTACCTAGCATCAATGTATCACTGGATGTTTTCAAAACCAGAATCACTCATAAATATTGATGTGGTGCACTGCGGTTCTTCTTGAGATGAAAAAAGTACAGTTTGGTTGAAGCTAACTTGAATATCAAATGGAGGCCTTATATATATATATATATATAGGGTATATCTATTGTCCTTAGTTAGAAAAAGTGGAGGACCATTCTCCATTTTTGTTTTAGACAGTACAGATTGAAAGCAATGCGCACGATCCATCGAGGGGTAGTGACATCGGCTAAAAGCTGTTTTGGCTCCCACCCTATTTCCTTATGAAAATTGATATTTGACTTACATATAGAAGGTTAATTAAGAATATAAAAAGTCCTTTTTAATCAATATAAACTTAAATTTATATTTTAAACAAAGTTAATTAAAAGTTTTGTACTTTGATAATATAAAAAATAAAAAATCTTAATCTAAATAAAGTTGGATTAAAATATATTAAAATAATCATTCATATCATCAATTAATGATTTATTCACAAATCATATATCAATTTTCTTCAAAAGACAAACAAATGCGATCAATGAGCGGTAAATTGTTACAAATATGTAAGTTTAAAGTAAAAATTATCAAAATTAAAAGTTTAAGATGTGAATTGTAACTGTACAATAAGTCATAGTAGTGCACCGGTATAAAAAATCCTTGATAAAAGTACAACGTGTGATTAATGTTCCATATATTATCGTATTAAGGTGGTGTTTGGTGAATGGGTTCAGTTTGAGTTGAGTTGAGATTTTTAAGTTTGAATAGTAATTTTTGTTGACTTTTTCAGAAAAAACAAAAAACTTGATGAAAAAAGTACAATTTAGTTTAAAATAAATGGTGATTCCAAACAAACCCTAAGTTTAATTAAATAGATGAATATTTTACATTGCTTACCAAAAGAACAAAATTTATTTTTGGGTATCAAAAATATGATTTATGTTATCTACGCCTCTTCTTAATGTTATTTAGTTATATAGTCTCGTGTAAGCATGGCGTCTTTAACCACGAGACAACAGAAATTCACGTGGAAGAATTAATTAAATTACACTTCAACCCCCAATAGTACCGTTAATTACTAAGCCACCCAATCGCCAACTTTAAATTACCTACAATAGCCGGTTCCATGAGACAAGTTAAATTTCATTTCCATAAAAAAAACAATCCACGTGGAGCACAAACCATAATTGCTTTTTCAGTTTCACTCAATTAATACTGCCACGTTTAAGGAGGACAGTCCTCCATGAAGGACTATAGCAGCGGCCTATATATATTAGGAAATATAACCTTTTATTTAGTGTTTGCAATCAATCATGTTAGTTCCTGTTATCTGGGTTAGTCAGGTCTGTTATGTTTTTTTGTTGGCATTTATGATAAGAAACTCAGGAAAAAATTATTTTAAAAAATAAAAAAAAATAAAAACAATTTGTAGCTAGCTGTGTGTCAAGCAGTGTTTCAATGTGTGACGTGTTGCAACATTTGGAAGCATATTTCAAGCTTTGAAGAAACGTGAAGATTACGGTACTTGATCTAATTATGGATAATGCTGCAAAGGTGTTAATTTGCTGAATTGGATTACTGCTGCAGCGAAAGATAATTACGTGAATTTAATTGAGATTTGAATTAAAAAGGGATATTATAATTTAGGTACGATTTTTTAATCTTATTTAAATTATATATTCATAATATCTCAAGATTATCTTTCAAGAAATGACGTTTTTTTAAGGGATGATTTGCTTAAAATTTAATATTTAAAGAGAAACAAAATTTGGAATATAAGAAAAGATTATGTTTTCTAAAATAAAACATAATTCGTAAAAAGTTTTTTTTTTTTTTTAGGTTAGAAGAAGGAAAAAAGTTGTTGCCCTTACAATATAACCATTAATAGAGTATTTTTTTAGACAGTTGAGATTTTAATCAAACGATTGAAATATTGTTAGTGCACCATACTTATTAGGCACCTTAACTACTATTACCGTTCTCACTCAAAGTCTTCTTCGTCGTCAGCGACCTTCCGCCGCCGGTGACCGACCTTGGTGACCACCTCGATGCCGGCAACCCACCCCCTGCCCCCCCATCACCGGCCCCAGCCCCGGCTGCCTTCGGCACCCCTCAGCCCTCCCCCGTCGGCCCCCCAACCCCAAGTCCCCCTCCCCCGTCGGCCCCTTGGAGCCCCACCACCCTAGGTCCCCCTCCCCCGGCCACCCTGGTGCGCCCCCCCCCCCCCCCGACTGGGCCCCCCATCCCCTCTCTCTTTTCCACTCTCTCTCTCTCTCTTTCCCTCTCTCCCGACCCCCGGTGTCCCGCCCCCCCCCCCCACCCCATACGGGGACCCCATCCCCCTTTTTCTCTGTCTCTTCTCCTCTCTCTCTTCTCGTGTTGGGGGTGGGGTGGGCGGGCCGCGGGCTGGGAAGAGAGAGAAATGAGAAGAGAGAGAAAGGGCGTGGAGGTTCCCGTCGGGGGGTTGGGGGGAGGCCGAGGGAGGGTGCCTGGGGTGGGGGGGTGCCGGATGGGGCCGAGGGGAGGGCTGGGTGGGGGGCGGCTGAGTGTGGGTCACCGACGACGGAGAAGATTTGAGATAGAAAAGATAATATGAGGTAAGATTTATGATAGATATGATATACCAATAATATTTTAACCGTTCGATCAATCTTAATGATTAAGAAAAACTCTACAAATAATTATGGTAATTATTCGGATAACAATTCTACCATAATCTTTCCCAAAAAAATAATAATAATAATAATAATAATAAGAGCTCTATAATAGAGTTCTGGTACAGTAATTTTGTATAATTTATTACTCCATCAAATGTTGGGTTGGTGAAGAATTGACGTTGTCTTCATTTCAATCAAAGCATCCCAAAACCCTCTAGTCAAAAAGATTTTTTTTATTAAGGCTTTCTCATCAGTTCAAGTGCACCTCCACTATCTACAACGTCACATTTGCCAAAAGAAGGGACGTGGCCCATTTCTGGCCATGCAAAGCTTCCAATGTTTGGTTAGCAAGCGTGAACGTTGCAACTCAACCGACAAGCAAATAATAACCACAAAGTACAAAAACGCTTTGATTAAATAACTAGTTAAATATTCGGACGTGAAGAATAGAAATAAATCAATCAATCAATCAATAAAATTTTGAAAATAATTGTTTTAGAAAAATATTTTTTTTTATTTAAAAACAATATCACACGATATACGGGTTTAGATTCTGCCATGTGATGGACTGAGAAGAAATGATAAAAGCCTCTGTTTTAATATCTTTCTGTCTTTTAATAGTTAGTTAATAGACAATAGCAACTAAGGCGAGCGAAATGATAATTCATAAAGTTCATGAATCATTGAAATAGCTAGTTCGTTGGAGATAGAGATATTAAAACAAATCGAATTTAAGAACATCTTCGACGCAATGAGAATTATTTTGTCAACATGCAATAAAATTTGACATTTAGATATAAAGAAGTCCTCTCCAATAAAGTATTATTTTATGTCAAATTCATCTATACTAAACTTTATAACAAATTTACCATAAGATTTAACCGTTATCAAATTCAATATTTGATTTTTATTAATCGTTATTTTTACCTTTCCATGTAGTTATTATAATATTTTCATTTAAATATATTTAAACAGTGAAAGTTTATTTTTACAAATTCTAAAATATAATAATAATGATAAAAAAAAAAGAAATAGAATTAAAAATAACATTATGCATTTGAATATAAAATAATATAATGTTATTTTCATCATTTTATGACAAATATAAGTATTAGTATATATAAATGCATTTTAGATGGTCCAACTAGTCGGTACGAGCATAACACTTTAAAATACATGACATAATTCGACATAATTATTATATAGATACAACTCAGTACATGAGTCATGTTTGATTTGATTTAGGAAAAGAAAGCATATCATGGACGCAAAATATTAAAAGCCCGATATATTAAGGACCTGACATGGATACAAACACGAACAAGATAAACGGCATAATTGAACTTTTTATTTTTGTGAAATTTATAATTTTCAAAAATTTTTTGTGATTTTTATAATTTTCAAGACTTATAGTAGACTTCTTTTTTCCCCTTAATAAGATTTTGGATCTATTTGCTAAAAGTAATAGAAGAGAAATAAAAATTATAAATTTTTAATAAGTATTTAAAATCACATTTTTAAAAGAATTTAACGAGTCAAAATAATTTTAATTTTTCTAATAATCAAGCAATAAAAATGTTAGAATGCAGTATTAACTGTCTTGTTAAAACTCTAATGGAAGTTTCAAAATCTATTCAAAATTTTTTTAAAAAAATAAGTGATCTTTAATGTCTTTCATTTTAAGTTATTCACGAGAATCAAAACACTTCTCGACAAATCGTCAAAACACTATTAGAGACAATTTTTTGACTTAAAAAGTGAAAAATAACTTTTAAAAAGCTTTGTCATATAGACCTTTTTATCTTATCTTGAACTTTTATTTTTAAAAAAGGTTTTTAATATCACAGTTTTTTGTTTTATAATCTGTTTTGTTTTTGTTAAAAATTGGTATTTATTTTATTTCATATATTTATTTTTGTTTAAAAATCAATATTTTCTATCGTATTTTATATTATTTATTTATAACTTTCTGAATGGGCATGATTAAGATACCTGCACAATAAAAACGTGACAGCTATTAAAATGGATCAGAGCACTACAAAGTATAAATAAACACAACACAAGTGAATTAATTAAGCATAAATATAGGCTCAAAATAAATGATCAGGTTAGACCAAACCAACCCACTAGTCTTGATCTTTTTATTGGACTTGAATTTAATATCTGTTACATACTTACTTATCAAATCATTAAAAGAGTACTTTCAATACCACCAATATATACCACCTTAGTAGAAATAAATTAGTAAATTTGTGAAATAATTCTTCATCAACAAGTTGCGAGATATTTTTCTCTCTCTGAATCGATGTGCGAGATATTTGAACCCTTTCTCATCAGACAACACCACATGGCTTTGAGTAATCCTTGCCCCCCCCAAAACTCTACTCTGACGAAGTTGTCTTCATAGGATATGTTCTAGTACTCATTTTATTATTCAAGATTTTAATTATAAGATCTGAAATATGATTAAAAAAAAAGGAAAAAAAAAAATAAATACTCGTCATTTTTTTAAATTTATGATTAATAATATTTAAATTCTATATCTAATGATAAAATCAGATATAAAAATATCTTTACAATATATCTATAATCGTTTTTTTTATATAAATAAATTATCAACTTGATATCTTGAAACACTAGCGATAACATAAATGCAATTCGTGACAAAAACGACCTTCTTTTCCGTCTCTTTCTATCTCTCTATCTCTCTCTTTAAAAAAAAAAAAAAAAAATTTTTTTTTTGGATAATCAATTTGTTCTTTTCATCTCCCAATCCCATAGAAGACCTCTTGTTCAAACTCAGCTCAAGTCTCTCTCTAATCAAAGCTTCAAGCCGAGCCTTTTTCTCCACAAAGCTAACTCGACAAATTCCAACTCTTCTATAATCAAACGAATTTGAGGGCTTTTTTTTTCGTTTTTTGTTTTTTTGTTTTTGTTTTTTTCTCTCTCTCCTTTTGAGATATATTTGAGGGCCATCGAAGTTTGGAACCCCAAAGACAGCATTTGAGGCGTATGTCAATTTCAGTGTCCGTGATATTTTAATGTATTTATTTGTATATATTTATTAACTTTTAATAATAATTAGTAGTGTGTCTATGAGATATGAATGTGGAAAAAGAATATTAACATGTGACCACCTTGAGAAAGCCCACGCGTGGGCCCACCTTGGCCTTTGGACGGACGAACGGACAAGGCGTCGAGACCTCACCCTGCGATTGGCCACCCATGATCTTACATCGTACTTTGCTTATCTTTTTTGCTAGCGCTGTCCTTTTCTACACTCTCTCATACTCATACATACCTCATGTTTCCCTCTATTACGTTAGCATAATCTAATTATGTGTTTACTAATCGGAATAAATATAAATTAAAGTGGATAAAATTCAGAGTGATGATTTTAAATAAATAATATTAAAAATTTAAATAAATTATTTATTTATTTTTTGGAATCAGAATTATTATGATAGAATCAGTTCAATAAATTTCGAGACTTTAAATAAAATTTTTAAAAGTTGTTTCTTCAAATAAAGAAAAAATTTAATGAAGGGCTCCTTTTGGGATTTGAATTTTTTTTTTTTTTCCTATTCTCCTCTTTTGTTGAGTTTATCATAAGCTGGTGTGTATATTCTATCGGATATATTTATTCTTAACATAGGAATATATGAAAATCAATCAAACAACACAGCACAACAATAATAAAAACTAAAATAACTAATGTAAAATTTAAAAAAACAATGTTAATAAGTGGATAGGAAATAAGTAAGAAAAATATCACCTGGAGATTTTATTGGGGAGAAAATAAAAATGTTCTATCGGTAGAATCATTTGGGAGAGACTCTACCACAGTCTCTCCCTATGTTATTATTTTAAACCAAGTTTTTTCTTGATTTGGTAAGATTTGCACATAAAAATAATGTTGATTTAATTACGGGCCATAAACTCAAATCAAGCCAAACTCTCGATGTTCCAATTGGTTCAGTTTGATTTTATTGATTATGTGTACAAAAGGTCAATAACTAATTATTATTTATTAACCAAGACAATCTATATAAAATGTCCTTTCAAATGTGATATAAATAGTATTTCATGTGAATTATAAGGCAGCCAAGAAAAAGAGACCAAAATTGTATTTAAGTAGATAGTTATATATACTATTAAGAATATAGGATTCAGGTTCAATTTAACTTGAATTGGTTTTCGAAAATGTTGAAACTGTACCAAACCAAACTAATGTCTCACTCTTACTAGCCAATTAGTGTTGGTTTGCCGGGATTAATTTAGCTCTCGTTTGGTATTTTGTTTTAATCTATTTTT
>CM046370.1:12540792-12634236 GCA_025413025.1 Ficus hispida
TGAGTTCCAATCGATGGATCTTTGGCCCCCGTGAGTTGCCCATACTCCAGGTGACTGAGCAGATCCACAGTAAACTAATGGCTGAGATCGAAGAACGACGTTTGAGTAGTAGCTCGTATGGCTTTCTGTTCTTGCCCCATCTACTGAAAAGCAAATGGTAGAAGCCATCAACCATGCATCTACTTACCGAGTTCTTCGACTTTATGAAGTGGAATTTGAGGTTCTCTCATGAAGAGATCAGACATTATAAACATTGGTACCCTGTATTGGCTCCTGTCGTGACTATCAGCTATATGGAATACTATGTTAACATGTGGTTGCAGGCTTGCAGCCCTAATCTCATGTCGAAAAGAGGTACATGGCTTCATGAGAAGTGCCTTACACCGCAAGTCTTGTGCTGAAGACATACATCGCCTTAAATCAGTAAAATATAGCTTCCTGTTTTGTTAGGATAGAGCAGCTTTGTGTTTTGGTCTTGTTATTTAGGCCATGTAAAATAGGTAAATCTGTAATGTAACTTGAAATGCATGTTTAGTTGGAACATTTAGCGTGACCCTTTTCTACACACAGCAGCCACCAAATGTTTTGTTTCCACTGTAGTCTAAACGATTTTTCAATATTAAAGATGGTGGTGATATAAAATCAGGGTGCTTTGGTTAAAACAATCCGAACACAACAGCTGATAAAGATATAAAAACAAAAGTATGGTCATAACTGATCAAGTGCTCTCAAAACTACCTAGCATCAATGTATCACTGGATGTTTTCAAAACCAGAATCACTCATAAATATTGATGTGGTGCACTGCGGTTCTTGAGATGAAAAAAATACAGTTTGGTTGAAGCTAACTTGAATATCAAATGGAGGCCTTATATATATATATATATATATATAGGGTATATCTATTGTCCTTAGTTAGAAAAAGTGGAGGACCATTCTCCATTTTTGTTTTAAACCGTACAGATTGCAAGCAATGCGCACGATCCATGGAGGGGTGGTGACATCGGCTAAAAACTGTTTTGGCTCCCACCCTATTTCCTTATGAAAATTGATATTTGACTTACATATAGAAGGTTAATTAAGAATATAAAAAGTCCTTTTTAATCAATATAAACCCAAATTTATATTTTAAACAAAGTTAATTAAAAGTTTTGTACTTTGATAATATAAAAAATTAAAAATCTTAATCTAAATAAAGTTGGACTAAAATATATTAAAATAATCATTCATATCATTAATTAATGATTTATTCACAAATCACATATCAATTTTCTTCAAAAGACAAACAAATGCTATCAATGAGAGGTAAATTGTTACAAATATGTAAGTTTAAAGTAAAAATTATCAAAATTAAAAGTTCAAGATGTGAATTGTAACTGTACAATAAGTCATAGTAGTGCACCGGTATAAAAAATCCTTGATAAAAGTACAAAGTGTGATTAATGTTCCATATATTATCGTATTAAGGTGGTGTTTGGTGAATGGGTTCAGTTTGAGTTGAGTTGAGATTTTTAAATTTGAATAGTAATTTTTGTTGACTTTTTCAGAAAAGACAAAAAACTTAATGAAAAAAGTACAATTTAATTTAAAATAAGTGGTGATTTCAAACAAACCCTAAGTTTAATTAAATAGCTGAATGTTTTACATTGCTTACCAAAAGAACAAAATTTATTTTTGCGTATCAAAAATATGATTTATGTTTATCTACGCCTCTTCTTAATGTTATTTAGTTATATAGTCTCGTGTAAGCACTAAGCATGGCGTCTTTAACCACGAGACAACAGAAATTCACGTGGAAGAATTAATTAAATTACACTTCAAACCCCAATAGTACCGTTAATTACTAAGCCACCCAATCGCCAACTTTAAATTACCTACAATAGCCGGTTACAGGAGACAAGTTAAATTTCATTTCCATAAAAAAAAACAATCCACGTGGAGCACAAACCATAATTGCTTTTTCAGTTTCACTCAATTAATACTGCCACGTTTAAGGAGGACGGTCCTTCATGAAGGACTATAGCAGCGGCCTATATATATATATTAACCTTTTATTTACTGTTTGCAATCAATCATGTTAGTTCCTGTTATCTGGGTTAGTCAGGTCTGTTATGTTTTTTTGTTGGCATTTATGATAAGAAACTCAGGAAAAAATTATTTTAAAAAATAAAAAAAAATAAAAACAATTTGTAGCTAGCTGTGTGTCAAGCAGTGTTTCAATGTGTGACGTGTTGCAACATTTGGAAGCATATTTCAAGTTTTGAAGAAACATGAAGATTACGGTACTTTATCTAATTATAGATAATGCTGCAAAGGTGTTAATTTGCTGAATTGGATTACTGCTGCAGCGAAAGATAATTACGTGAATTTAATTGAGATTTGAATTAAAAAGGGATATTATAATTTAGGTACGATTTTTTAATCTTATTTAAATTATATATTTATAATGTCTCAAGATTATCTTTCAAGAAATGACGTTTTTTTTTAAGGGATGATTTGCTTAAAATTTAATATTTAAAGAGAAACAAAATTTGGAATATAAGAAAAGATTATGTTTTCTAAAATAAAACATAATTCGTAAAAAGTTTTTTTTTTTTAGGTTATAAGAAGGAAGAAAGCTGTTGCCCTTACAATATAACTATTAGTAGAGTATTTTTTTAGACAGTTGAGATTTTAATCAAACGGTTGAAATATTATTAGTGCACCATACTTATTAGACACGTTAACTACTATTAACCTTCTCACTCCAAGTCTTCTTCGTCGTCGGCGACCTTCCGCTGCCGGTGACTGACCTTGGTGATCGCCTCGACGCCGGCAACCTACCCCCTGCCCCCCCACCACCGGCCCCAGCCCCGGCTGCCTTCGGTACCCCTCAACCCTCCCCCGTCGGCCCCCTGGAGGCCCCCCACCCCAAGTCCCCCTCCCCCGTCGGCCCCTGGTGCCCCACCACCCTAGGTCCCCCTCCCCGGCCACCCTGGTGCCCCCCCCCCCCCCCGACTGGGCCCCCATCCCTCTCTCTTTTCCTCTCTCTCTCTCTTCCCCTCTCTCTCGACCCCCGGTGTCCCCCCCCACCCCATACGGGGACTCCATCCCCTTTTTCTCTGTCTCTTCTCCTCTCTCTCTCTTCTCGTGTTTGGGGTGGGGTGGGGGGGCCGCGTGCTGGGAAGAGATAGAAATGAGAAAAGAGAAAAGGGGTGGAGGTTCCCATCATGGGGCCACCGAGGGGGTCGCGGGGGGGGGGGGAGAGGGTTGGGGGGAGGCCGAGGGAGGGGGCCTGGGGTGGGGGGTGCCGGATGGGGCCGAGGGGAGGGCTGGGTGGGGGGCGACTGAGTGTGGGTCACCGACGACGGAGAAAATTTGGGATAGGAAAAATAATATGAGGTAAGATTTATGATAAATATGATACACCAATAATATTTTAACCGTTCGATTAATCTTAACGATTAGAAAAAACTCTACAAATAAATATGGTAATTATTCGGAGAACAATTCTCTCATAATCTTTCCCAATAATAATAATAATAATAATAATAAGAGCTCTATAATCGAGTTCTTGTACACTAATTTTGTATAATTTAATACTCCATCAAATGTTGGGTTGGTGAAGAATTGACGTTGTCTTCATTTCAATCAAAGCATCAAAGTCCCCCAAAACCCTCTAATCAAAGATTTTTTTATTAAGGCTTTCTCATCAGTTCAAGTGCACCTCCACTATCTACAACGTCACATTTGCCATAAGAAGGGATGTGGCCCATTTCTGGCCATGCAAAGCTTCCAATGTTTGGTTAGCAAGCGTGAACGTTGCAACTCAACCGACAAGCAAATAATAACCACAAAGTACAAAAACGCTTTGATTAAATAACTAGTTAAATATTCGGACGTGAAGAATAGAAATAAATAAATCAATCAATCAATCAATAAAATTTTGAAAATAATTGTTTTAGAAAAATATTTTTTTTATTTAAAAACAATATCACACGATATATGGGTTTAGATTCTGCCATGTGATGGACTAAGAAGAAGTGATAAAAGCCTCTGTTTTAATATCTTTTCTGTCTTTTAGTAGTTAGTTAATAGACAATATCACCTAAGGCCAGCGAAATGATAATTCATAAAGTTTATGAATCATTGAAATAGCTAGTTCGTTGGAGATAGAGATATTAAAACAAATCGAATTTAAGAACATCTTCGACGCAATGAGAATTATTTTGTCAACATGCAATAAAATTTGACATTTAGATATAAAGAAGTATTCTCCAATAAAGTATTATTTTATGTCAAATTCATCTATACTAAACTTTATAACAAATTTATCATAAGATTTAACCGTTGTCAAATTCAATATTTGATTTTTATTAATCATTATTTTTCCCTTTTCATGTAGTTATTATAATATTTTCATTTAAATATATTTAAACACTGAAAGTTTATTTTTACAAGTTCTAAAGTATAATAATAATGATAAAAAGAAGAAATAGAATTAAAAATAACAATATGCATTTGAATATAAAATAACATAATGTTATTTTCACCCTTTCATGACAAATATAAGTATTAGTACATATAAATGTATTTTAGATGGTCCAACTAGTCGGTACGAACATGACACTTTAAGAAACACGACATACTTCGATACAATTATTATATAGATACAACTCAATACGTTTGTTAAATGAGTTATGTTTTATTTGATTTAGAAAAAGAAAGCATATTATGGAAGCGAAATATTAAAGGCCCGATATATTAAGGACCTGACATGGATACAAGTAGGGGTGTCAATTCGTGTCTCGTGTCGTGTTTAAATCGTGTCGAATTTTTTTTTTTCAACCCGAACACGATCCGTGACACGAAACCGCGACACGAACTCGTAACGGATTGACATGACACGACACGAACTTGACCCGCGACATGAACTTGATCCGAAATTAACCTGCAACACGAAATTGACACAAAATTTGACCCGAAATTGACACGAAAAGTGAACACGAAATTGACACGAAAAAAACGGGTCCAACCCGAACACGACACGAATTTTTTTTCGTGTCAATTTTTCCTAACCCGAACACGACCCCCTCCCTATTTTTCTCAACCCGAACCCGTGAAATTCGTGTCGCTTTCGAGTCGTGTCGTCGTGTCGCGACCCGTATTGCCACGCCTAGATACAAGCACGAACAAGATAAATGGCATAATTGCACTTTTTATTTTTGTGAAATTTATAATTTTCCAAACTTTTTTTTTTTATAATTTTTATAATTTTCAATAGTATACTTCTTTTTTCCCCTTAATAAGATTTTGGATCTATTTGCTAAAACTTTTGACAATCATAGAAGAGAAGTAAAAATTGTAAATTTTTAGTAAGTGTTTAAAATCACATTTTTAAATGAGTTTAACGAGTTAAAATAATTTTAATTTTTCTAATAATCAAGCAATAAAAATGTTAGAATGCAATTAATACTGTCTTGTTAAAACTCTAATGGAAGTTTCAAAATCTATTCAAAAATTTTTTTTTAAATAAGTGACCTTTAATGTCTTTTATTTTAAGTTCTTCACGAGAATCAAAACACTTCTTGACATATAGTCAAAACACTTTTAGAGGCAATTTTTAAACTTAAAAAGTAAAAAATAACTTTTAAGAAGCTTTGTCATATAGACGTTTTATCTTATCTTGACCTTTTATTTTTAAAAAAGGTTTTTAATATCACAATTTTTGTTTTATAATCTGTTTTGTTTTTGTTAAAAATTGATATTTATTTTATTTCATATATTTATTTTTGTTTAAAAATCAATATTTTTATCGTATTTTATATTATTTATTTATTACTTTCTGAATGGGCATGATTAAGATACCTGCACAATAAAAACGTGACAGCTATTAAAATGGATCAGAGCACTATAAAGTATAAATAAACACAACACAAGTTAATTAATTAAGCATAAATATAGGCTCAAAATAAATGATCAGGTTAGACCAAACCAACCCCCTAGTCTTGATCTTTTTATTGGACTTGAATTTAATATCTGTTACATACTTACTTATCAAATCATTAAAAGAGTACTTTCAATACCACTAATATATACCACCTTAGTAGAAATAAATTAGTAAATTTGTGAAATAATTCTTCATCAACAAGTTGCGAGATATTTTTCTCTCTCTGAATCGATGTGCGAGATATTTGAACCCTTTCTCATCAGACAACACCACATGGCTTTGAGTAATCCTTGCCCCCCAAAACTCTACTATGACGAAGTTGTCTTCATAGGATATGTTCTAGTACTCATTTTATTATTCAAGATTTTAATTATAAGATCTGAAAAATGATTAAAAAAAAAAGGAAAAAAAAAGAAATACTCGTCATTTTTTTAAATTTATGATTAATAGTATTTAAACTCTATATCTAATGATAAAATTAGATATATCTATAATCGTTTTTTTTATATAAATAAATTATCAACTTGATATCTTGAAACACTAGCGATAACATAAATGCAATTCGTGACAAAAACGACCTTCTTTTCCGTCTCTTTCTATCTCTCTATCTCTCTCTTTACAAAAAAAAAAAAAAAAAAATTTTTTTGGATAATCACTTTGTTCTTTTCATCTCCCAATCCCATAGAAGACCTCTTGTTCAAACTCAGCTCAAGTCTCTCTCTAATCAAAGCTTCAAGCCGAGCCTTTTTCTCCACAAAGCTAACTCGACAAATTCCAACTCTTCTATAATCAAACGAATTTGAGGGCTTTTTTTTTTTTTTTTTTTTTTTTTGTTTTTTGTTTTTTTTCTCTCTCTTCTTTTTAGATATATTTGAGGGCCATCGAAGTTTGGAACCCCAAAGACAGCATTTGAGGCGTATGTCAATTTCAGTGTCCGTGATATTTTAATGTATTTATTTGTATATATTTATTTATTTTAATAATAATTAGTAGTCTGTCTATGAGATATGAATGTGGAAAAGAATATTAACATGTGACCACCTTGAGAAAGCCCACGCATGGGCCCACCTTGGCCTTTGGACGGACGAACGGACAAGGCGTCGAGATCTCACCCTGCGATTGGCCACCCATGATCTTACATCGTACTTTGCTTATCTTTTTTGCTAGCGCTGTCCTTTTCTACACTCTCTCATACTCATACATACCTCATGTTTCCCTCTATTACGTTAGCCTAATCTAATTATGTGTTTACTAATCGGAATAAATATAAATTAGAGTGGATAAAATTCAGAGTGATGATTTTAAATAAATAATATTAAAAATTTAAATAAATTATTTATTTATTTTTTGGAATCAGAATTATTATGATAGAATCAGTTCAATAAATTTCGAGACTTTAAATAAAATTTTTAAAAGTTGTTTCTTCAAATAAAGAAAAAATTTAATGAAGGGCTCCTTTTTGGGATTTGAATTTTTTTTTTTTTTTCCTATTCTCCTCTTTTGTTGAGTTTATCATAAGCTGGTGTGTATATTCTATCAGATATATTTATTCTTAACATAGGAATATATGAAAATCAAATCAAACAACACAGCACAACAATAATAAAAACTAAAATAACTAATGTAAAATTTAAAAAAACAATGTTAATAAGTGGATAGGAAATAAGTAAGAAAAATATCACCTGGAGATTTTATTGGGGAGAAAATAAAAATGTTCTATCGGTAGAATCATTTGGGAGAGACTCTACCACAGTCTCTCCCTATGTTATTATTTTAAACCAAGTTTTTTCTTGATTTGGTAAGATTTGCACATAAAAATAATGTTGATTTAATTACGGGCCATAAACTCAAATCAAGCCAAACTCTCGATGTTCCAATTGGTTCAGTTTGATTTTATTGATTATGTGTACAAAAGGTCAATAACTAATTATTATTTATTAACCAAGACAATCTATATAAAATGTCCTTTCAAATGTGATATAAATAGTATTTCATGTGAATTATAAGGCAGCCAAGAAAAAGAGACCAAAATTGTATTTAAGTAGATAGTTATATATACTATTAAGAATATAGGATTAAGGTTCAATTTAACTTGAATTGGTTTTCGAAAATGTTGAAACTGTACCAAACCAAACTAATGTCTCACTCTTACTAGCCAATTAGTGTTGGTTTGCCGGGATTAATTTAGCTCTCGTTTGGTATTTTGTTTTAATCTATTTTTAAACTTTTTTCTACAATGGTTTATCTTTTAAAAAATTAAGCTTATTATTAAGCATAATAAGTTTGAACATATAATCGGCCAAACGGATCCTTAATTGTCTTCAGCCCATACGAGTATTCATAATAAGTAAGGGGTTCTTATGGATGTGTAAAGTGCCAAGTTTTTCTTTAGTAAATAAATATATATACAGTATATTCAAGTACAAAAATCCTAACCTTCAAATGGGAGGAATAAAGACTAATGGAATTTAAATTTACCACACACAAAAAAAATAAAAAAAATAAAAAAGAGTAATGGAATTTAAAAATAATAAAAAACCAGCCAACACTTTCCGAGATCAAACATTGGAATTAGTGATCGGTTGACTCAATGAACGTGGAGTGTTTGAATTCTACATGTCACGTGCATAAAGTATCATTCTCCTATTTCTGACAGGAAACGGATGATTTTTTTTTTGGATTAATTTCATTAATAATATCTATAAAAATTTTATTATTAAAAATAATATTATTTTTTTATTATTAATATTTAATATAGAGTCCAGCAGTATTTAATGTATATTAAATTATAAGTTTATCCTCATTTTTTATCAGCTTAAATATCCCTCTTCTTCGCATGGCCTAAAATTTTTTTTCAAACCAACATCCACAGCGTTTTAGAGAGATAAAACTGAAATCTAGAGAGAGAAAGAGTTGCCAACCACCGAAATCTTTTTTTTTTTTCACTTTTCTACCTAGCCCCCACCCATTTTGAAACTCAAATCTTAATATAATAGAGAAAAACTTCCATATAAAAAGAGAAACTTTCATTTAAAGAAAAATACCTTATTAAACACCACTATTAATATACTGTCGGTCCCACATTTTTTAAATAGACTCACCTTCTATTAATATGTCGTGCTTAACACTATAGGCATCTAAAAGAAAATAATAATATTAGAAGACATCAATAGAATGTTAGATCTTATAATATCCTCAACATAGGACTCATAAACGAAATTCACCTTTTATTTATAACGGCCTTTAGACCATCTCCAACCCTTTACCAACTTGACATAAAACGCCAAGTTGACGCTATTGTGCGACAAATGAAAAGTAGTTGGAGATAGCGCAACGCTATCTCCCTTTTTTTGTTTGATAGCAAAAGTTGTCTAATAAAAAAAAAAAAATACACCATTTGAAGTTAAACTTTAAAGTTGTAATCATGCCATTTTAATATAAAAAGTGCGCTAAAATAAAATTAGGAGTCGGAGAGGATGTTGATGATGCCTATAGTATTTTTCAAAAAAAAAAAAGTTAATGTGCCAAGAAGATACTATCACACGTGTAAAATAATAACACAAATAAATGAGAAAAAAAAAAGAAGAAAAAAGAAAGCACATATAGAAACATGATAAAGGAAAGGACAAAATTGAAAAAGTGCAGGTGAGAGTGGAACCCATGTCATGGGCATCCACATCTGCACCGTTGATAATCTGGTCGGCTCCTGACTCTGAAACCTTCCCATGTGGCTGAGACTGACTCGCCACAGCTGCCCACCAAACCAAACCAAACCAAACCCATAACTCGGCTTCTAGAACTCCCAACCATTTTATTTATTTATCTATTTATAAGAATTTCCATTAGATGCCTTTTCACTTTTCTCCTCCAGATTCCCACTTTTTTCCTCTTTACCTCCTCCTCCTCCTCCTCTTCTTCCCCACTTCTCTCTGTATTCTGAATCCACAAATAAAAAGTCCAATTTCCGTTTCTCATCTCTCCCTTCGATCTCTCCTATGTTAAAAGGTAAATCCCATCTGGGTTTTTTGTTTGTGTTTTGTTTTTGTTTCATCAGAAGTTAGAAAATCTTGTTTCTGTACATACGAGAGACAGCAGATTTCTGTACTTTTTTTTTTTTTTTGGTTGCTTGGCATACTTACTTCAGATCTTATCTTTCGTTTTAACAAGTGGAACTCCTTTCTGGGACTGCAATTTTCAGGTGCCGGCTGAGGATATACATATCCATATATATATAGATATTTATATATAGAATTTTTTTTTTTTTAGGTCTGAAGGAAATACATAGGAGTGGTTGTTATAGCGTTAGGGGGGGTTACCATGTCTGATAATGTAGCACAGTCATGTAATAGTAGTGAGGGAGTGAGTAAACAAGCTGTGCATTCTCAGCGCTCTGTGTGGATGGCTCACTGGATGAGCAGCACCACAAGCTGTAAGCCATCGGCTAAGCAGGCTTGTGGTCGGTTATCGATCTCGGTAGAGTCCCGACAAGACGATCGGGTTGCTGCGAAACAACAGCAGCAACACAATGATTCCGAATGTGGCAAAGGGTTGAGTGAAATGGCTGAAACTAGGAGGGGAAAAGTCCTTGATGAGAGTGTGATCGCTGGGTCGGAGAGGTTGGGGAGTCCCTTTCCAGTGTTCAACCTCCTCCAGCGAAAGGGAGATGTGGTTGAGTCTAGTTCTCATACCGAGCGCGACCGGGGAAATTGTCTTGTTTCTCTTAGAGGAAGTGAAAGGCCTGAAGGTGTTTCGGAGTATCCGGAGGAGGAGAGGCTCGTTGAAAGTAACAGCTTAGCTATTACTAATAAGTCTTTTAAGGAAGATTTTATGGCATCGAATTCTAAAACCGTGCCGTATGGTTTTAGCCTAGGAAAGACTGCGGTTCGATCCACCTGTAAACAGGTAGAAACTAGTAGATCGAACTCCGTTCTAGAATCCGGAGAACAAATCACAAATGCTGTTTATCACGGCAGTTCTGTGTGTCTGGTCAATGAGAAAGCTGTCAATGATCTGTTTGGAAAATCTAGGAAGCCGCTTGTGAGGCCGAATGAGCTGGCTTTATGGCCGCGTAATCCGTCAACAAGCAGAAGTCAGCAGCCTGAATTCGTCTCTAAGCAATGCCACAAGACACAAGATCACACTGGTATGGAATTGTTCCCTAGAAAGAACAGCCCCATAGTGGTTACAAAATCAGAAAAATTGTATCGGGAATGTTTTTCGGTACCAAGTCTGCCGTGTTCCGAGCATGACATGAAGGCTACGAGACATTGCACCACTGTAGACTCCATGGAAGAGTCATCTAGACGTCTTAAAAGGTTTTCTACGACCCATAATTTTCCGGTTACGAAAAGGACTGCTTTTGATTTGAGTGAAGGAGGTCATATGTTGAAAGAGTCGACGGTATCGGCGAAAATGAAAGAAAAAGCCTCTCCTGAGCTGTTTCATGTTGATCGGCATATTGGTTTCCCAATTAGAACTGGAGTGAAGCTGAAACTTCTAGGAAGCTCCACGGCTAGTGACGAAGTGAAAGAAGCTGGAGAGTTGCAGGCTTTGTCAGTTAACTTAAAGAACGAATCATCCACAGAAACTAATACCATGGACTTGGACACATTCTGGAAGAATCACGTCTCTGGTATATACACTTTAGATGTTTTTCTTTTTTTGTTGCGACGAGTCACATGTTGTTTGCAATCCTATGCCTTGTTATCTGAATTTCCGTTTCTGCATTAGTTTTTGTTATCATCTTGGCAAATAGTTATGTACGACATGATGAGCAATGAAGTTCTTTCAGTTCCTGTATCAGCATCATGCACAATTTGTAGTCTGATATTATTTTCCCCTTCGGGTTTATTCGTACTGGTTTTGTACTGAGGATTCTACTTCTTTGTTGCAGGTGTGGTTTCTTCCTCATCAAATAAGGTAAATCTTTTAATTCTCTTATCCTTTCTAATGGCATATTTCTTCTCAACTAGGACAATTTTGATGGTTTATTTATTTACTTTTAGGCATTTTTAGTTGATTTTTCGCGTAGTAGGGGTTGCTACATTTCTTCAACGCACGTGCTTGTGTATTTCCGGTCCCTATTTCCCACCAAATGACTTGGTATTAGTTATTATCTTGAAATTCCCTTACGGATATATATTGTCCTCTCTGAATGCAAATTTCCGGTCCTCATCTTTGTCATGCTCCATCGTCTTTTGCCATTGCTAGCTATTGTTACTATAACTTTTACTTGAACATTCACGGGGCTTGGCGAGCTTAGAGTTCAAACCGTCCCCGTGTGGGAGAGAATTGTTGTAACAGATAGATAATGGCTCACAACTTAAAGAGATTGCTCGTTACATATACAAACCATTCTGCATTAGTCCATTTGTTCAATTTAATTGTTGTAATGTAATCTTTAAAAACCATGCATAATAGTAGAAAGGTGAGCACGGATTTTAATGATTCTCTGGCCACGGTAATGCTCGAGTTTGTGATTAAATTGGGATACTAATGTTAGTATCTGTAGGATCTAGTCAATAAACATATTAAGGTGCCATAAATGGCGTGCAACTAATTGGGAAACCGCTACTAATGAGAGTTTTGCAGCATATTGAGTTGGAGCAGCGGTCCCCTACATCTCATACCGCATTGGCTGTTGCTAGAGAAGTTGGAGGAAGACCTCCAAAAGCAAAGTTACCTGATATAAACCAAGAGCCTAATAACCTTGCAGCTTATGGAAGTTCTGCAGACACGAGCACGTCAAAAACCCAGAGTTTGGATGCAGAGCACCTCCTTTCCAATGCTGAGCAGCCTACAAATTTGAAGTCCACTGCATGCTTTGTTGGTTGTCTAGAACCGGAGTTGAGCAGCAGATGGGTCAAGCGTCTCAAGTTGAGTCCTTCATCTGCTCGTGGTACCCAAAGCTCAAAAATGGGAGAGGACTATTCTCACGAAAAAGTCAGCAATGCCTTCAGTAAAATTATGAAATGCAGCTTAACAAGTTCAGAGCCCATTACGGGTCGATACAATGTTAAAGAACAGGGGGAATTAAATCATAGAACAAACTTGTGGAATGGCAAGTCCTCGTCTAGTGAATCTGTGAGGGAAAACCGAGATGTTTTGCTGTTGCATCCTTGGATTCAGAGGTTTAGGCATAATCCAGTTTCATCCACCCTTGAGAAGTCCAAACCATTAGAAATTTCAAAACCTCAAGGTTCAAAAGCAACGGTGGACAAGTTTCAAGACAAGCAGTTTCCAAGCCTTGCTGCCATGGCACTGATGGGGAAGGCCATGGTGGGAATCCGTACTTGCCAGTTCAGGAAAAAGGGGTCTTCAGTAGTTTGGAGTTCCTGAATAGTTCGAGAGACACCTGCAATTGACGGGATAATGACGGATCTAACTGATTAATGCTGGCTCTTACGGGCAATAAAGAACACGTTGCTCATTCATCAGAGATCTTTCTGCAGAAGTCAAAGTAGTATAAGTCCCGAGTGTCGCATAGGTATGTATCTTTTGCCTGTACTTATTTTTTGCTTGTTAAAAGGAAGTTGTTTTCTAGTTCAGCGGGCAGCGATGTTCTGCAAGAGTGTTTTTCTTTTTTTTCCTTTGGTTGAATGTGGTGACCATCTAAACTATCCTCCATATTAGTTGGTAAACCTGAAAGCCCTTTGTCATGCTGCAGATGTATGTGAATACTAAATATACGCATATATGTATATATATGTATACACGTATGCATGTGTTGTACCTCGCTGTGTTCTTTGCAAAGAGACCTGCCTGTTCAGAATTGCATGCAACTATACCAAATGTTGGAGAATATCCCCATCATATGTGGTTCAAGTTGTCGGCAGAAGAAATGTTCGTATGAATGATGACCCATAGCCTCGTGGGAAATGGTCTGGAGCTGTCAAATTTTCGATTTGCTGGAAATATGAAGCAAGTTGTAGAGGAGAATGGAGGCGAACTTTTGAGAGACTATTCTTGTTCCTGCAACAGAGATGCACTTGTTTTCACCGCGTGCTCGGTGCACTGGTTCCTTTCTGTTTCTAACTAGTATGGTCAGTATCACTTTTTTCAGCTGTTCAGTTCCAAATTTTTGCACAACACTCCTTTGGTCAATATATATCGGATTCTAAGTGTAGCTTATTAGTTTGATCAAATTCATACTTTTTAAGGTTTCTAAAAGGTAAATAGCAGATCCTATTTCTCCATACTCAAACTCTGCAGAATGCATATGTGTGTGTAAATATATCTATATGTAGAATGCATTTTGCTAGCATATTTAGCCGCCTCTTTTTCTATTGAGGTCGTGCACTCCTACCTACCATAACTTGTGCCATCCCTACGCTTTACCATTCTTTCAAAACCTTTCTTTAGTATGGTTTTTTATTTTTTATTTTATTTTATTTTTTTGATTGGGGTAGGGTATGGAAAATATCCCACCAGTAACGTATTGTTTTGAATCGTTAGAACTATCTTTTTATTTTGACATTATTTTGATTAGATTTAACCTATACTAAGCATAAATCATAGAAAGCTTCTTTTTGTTCATCTATTTATTCTTTTCAGTCTAATGGTTTGTTGTAATAATGACAATGTCTTCTTCCCTGTTTTTTATTTGGGTTTTGTTGTATTTCTAATCGTTAATTCTAATAACGGAAGTGATTTAACCACTTTTCGTATGGGAAGTTTTTCCACCTAATCCGAGTCTTGACGGTGTTTTGATTCCGTTAGTGTTGTTTTTATACGGAGTTAGTGATGGTCCTAGTATTATCGAGTTTTGGTCTAAAATTGTTTGGAACATCCCCTTGGTTGTCAAAGTTTTGTTTAAAAAAAAAAAAGAAGATAAAATGAGAAGCTTTGCATGTGCTCAATTTCCGTGTACTTACTGTATTGTATTCGTCCTTTCTTTTGAGAGTTATTAGAATTTACTTATAGATAAGTCAGGGTTTTGTCTTATATATTGGCAAGTCTTTTGTTTTATTTGGTGTGATTGTATTTTCTTAATAAGTTTAATAAAATTTTCTTTTAAAAAAATAGGCTTAATTGTAGATATATATATATATATATTTTTTTTTTGAGATCTAATTGTAGATATTTGTACTTGATAGCACACAACAGAACATGATTTTTTTAGTACATAAGTCAACCAACCAATCACCTCACTTGATGACTTGCTATGACTAGATGAGCACCTATTTTTTTTTATAATTTTTTATTGATTATTATTTTTTTCTTCAAAAGTTCCCATTTATGAGGTTCAATCAAAGTTTACGTGGTCCAATTTTAAGCGTGTAGTCGTCATCTCAACTCATGTCCCATGGGAACACTTTGAACCATTCCTTAAACCAAAGTTTATTTGTACCTTTTCGCAATGTCTAGCTTCTTGATAAAGACAGCCCATGACTTATCCATTATTTCTCAATTTAAATCCCTTTCCACGACGATCTCTTTTAAGTTCAAAATTTTTTTTTTAAATTAGGAATTTGTGCAATCAGGACCAAGTCTTCACTAAAATCGAAGTTTACCAAAATGACGGTCTCACAAAATGAAATTAACAAGTTAATCCTTACGCTTGTTTTTACAGTGACTTGCAGTCACGCTGTGTAAAGATAGCTCGTTCAAGGTCGTCTTGAAGTCATTTTATTAATTAAAATTTTTGAAAAGTTGTGGGATGTTTTAAAGAAGAGAAATTGGTCAAAATATTTCTTAAACTCTTTATAAAGGAATGTTTTGGTATTTTTTTTTTTTTAAATTTTGATTGAGATAATTCTAAACCTTTTAAACGTTGATAATCTTAGTTCTTTTCGTCTAATTTCGTTAAGTTTCAAATGAAATCTTGCTTTCTTGATCATTTTTCTAATAAAAAGACCAAAACACTCACAAAAAAAAATTACTTCATCAGGCAACTGAACGCATTTTCAAATTAACGTAAGAAGTCCCCATCCCAAAAAAAAAAAAAAAAAAAAAAAAAACACCCCAAGAAATCGGCAACAATGGAAAATGTAAGCTTGTTTTGCACAGATTAACGCTTCTTTTTCAGACCAATAATCCAAAACCATTAACTAAATGGCAAAACCCCCCTCGTATTTTTTTTTCCATGCAATTATCAACTCATATAGACAAAAAAAAAAAAAAAAAAAGATCAAATTAAAAAAAAATCAGTACAAATAGAACATGACCGAAAAATGACAAAAAATGAAAAAAGGGCTAAGCGAAAAATTAAGCTTCATGTAATGAATCATTTTCGTTTGAAAAGAGAAAAAAACCAAAGAAAGAGGAAACAATATAATACCCATTAAAGAGGGAAAAAAAAAAAAACCCAGAAATGAAGAAAAAGTGAAACTTTTAAATATTCAAAGTAAGAAAATTGACGAGAAAGGAAAAGAAAAAATATACCTCGAGAGAGAAGCGAAGAAGCCCCAGATTCAATACGGTGCTCTCCTTCTCGGACGCCATTGTTGTCGGTGTGATCTTCTCTCCATCGAGTTTTTTTTTTTTTTTTTAATTTTTTATACTTTTTCTTTGGTGGCATTTGTACAAGGCATTTAGTGGCAGAGGCTGTTCTGGTCGCAGGAGGTGGGGAGAGTATAATCTGGAAATCTGGGCTTGCAGATCGGGTTGGAGCAGGGGCAAGACGGAGAAAGTGGATTAAAGAGAGAGGGATCACAACGAAAGAGAGAGGAGAGAGAACAAATTTATTTATTTTTGTTAAATTAAATTTATTGTTAAATTATTAAAATCTCTCGTCAAATTAGATCACATGTATTGTACCTAATTTATTAGGTTAAAAACTTAATAGAATTAGATGAAAATGATTAAGATTGACAACATTTAGACAGTTTATGATCATCAAAAAAAAAAAAGAGAATTCCAAATAATTTATGAATCATTGTGGCCAATTACTCTTTAAAGAATTCAGAAGAAACGAAGAAAACTCAGTGATCACATACTATATAGTTCCATTGTTTTACATGACATCCAGTCCGTTGCGGAGCAGATTCGAAAAACCCGACTCCTTGTAGGTTTGAATCTATACATGGAGGTGCAAACTGAATCACTACATCTAATTTAAATCTGATCAGCCAAACGGCTTGCTGCGAATAGTCAGTCAAGATGCTCAAATCGCTTCTTGTTTGTGCCATATTTTCCAATACTCTAGCCACTCGATTGAAGAAGCATTTCCATGACCACATTCTACCACACAGGTCAATAACTATTTTCAGTGCAAGTTCACTTCAAATTTGGGAAGCAAAATTTCAAGCTGCAAAAAGTACCTGTGTTGTAAAACCGATCGCCTGAGCAGTCGTTCGCTCGGCAATCTGTTATGTTTCGAACAAAAATACCGAACACCGATTACACAAACCGCTGCTAAAAATTAAAATGACAACATGTTTTACATATTTGGAGAAGAACAAAAACATACCTTGGTTTGGCCAATACTAGGACGCTCTTCAAATGTGTCGAAATTAGACCAACATTGTACTCGGCCTCTCCGATTCTATCGCCTGCTCATTGTTTTCTCTTTTTCGTACTCCTGAAAATGACATCAATTGAGTTACGGAGAGTAAAAATACAAGCTGGGGATTCAGAGATTTTTCACTACAAGAAGGTGGAGAAACTTGAAGAAGTACCTCTAGACACCAAAGAACCATGTCCGAAAAATCAATTAAACCGATATAGCGGTCCGAAAACCGACCACTAGCGGCATCCGCAATGAGGGCACCGGACACATTCTTCTCATAAAGAAAACAAATGGCCTCTTTTACAATATCTCCGTTTCTCAGCTCAAACACTTTGCATCCGATAATGAAAGAGAAAAGGGTTAATTACTTAGATCATTCGATTAGAATTTCCGTGAAAAACAAATGAAAAAAAAAAAATCATATGACCGTGTAACTCTTTTTTTGTTTATTAAAAATAAAAAAAGGGATCTCAAACATGAATTAATACGAAATAACAAAGTTTGAGAGTTTGTAAAGTTTGGGGCGAAATGATAATGTATTCGAAATCCATGGCACGGATGAAAATAATCCAAAGAAAAAAAAACAAAAAACTTTAAAAAGAACACATAAAACTACATATAAAACCAAGGGAAACAAAAAAGAGCAGAAAGAATTCCTTATTGTTATTGCATGTTTTTAATTATTATATACATTTAGATTTCGTCAGGCTGAAGTTCTATTTTAAACCATTAGATTTTGTCAATTTTGACATATTTTTTATTATTTTAATATAATTTGATCAGATTTAATATAGGTAACATAAATGAAACGAAATTTCACTTTCGTAAATGTAACTAGAATTCTCAAAAAAGAAAAAGAAAAGAACCTAGAAATTTAGCCTCCGTTTGGTATTTCAATTCCAACTTAAAATTTTCATATCAATATTTATTTTTTTTGAAAAATCAATAAAAAAATTATAACTAATTTTTAAAAAATCAACAAACTCTAATTTAAAAATTTCAACTCCAACCAATGAACCAAATACAAGTTTAGATTGTAGATATAGTAAGGTATAGAACTGACAGGGATGCTATCAAGAAGAGTTGCTCATTATCTTGTTTTTTTTTTTTTTTTTTTTTTTTTTTTTTTTTTTTTTTTTTTCCTGCTCCGTTGATTCTTTTGTTAGTGAAAAATATGAAAATAGGACAACAAACAAATATTGGAATTAACAAACCCGAAATTTGTTAGCAACAATATTCCATAAATAAACAAGAAAACGAAATTAGAAAATTATCAATGAACATCGAGGCCCGTGTGCCACACGATTTCCTTAAAACAGATTCATTCTTCACCGTCGGTGCTCGAGGATCAACCGGCGTCTACTTCTTAGGATACAACGGTTTACAAGCGATTACGAAAAATCACATTACAATTTCTGGCGAACTTGAAAAATACTCGAATTCTATCACCCCGAAACACACCTAGACTTAGACTAATAGAAGAAAGAGATACTCTATCTATTCTTCTTGTGTTATCTCATTCACTTGGACTATAGGAAAAGTACCTTTTATAGGCACAAAAGCATGGCTCTAAATATGCACAACACAACCAAACATTTGGCTGTTATACAGTTTTGATTTTCGGCTTAAGAACCTATTGAATTATGACCATTTAACAACTAACCGTTGAGTTGATCCCCAAACGTTTCTGGTGTTCTCCAAAACGTTTTTTAGGCATCAAAAGCCAAATTAATTGGTATTGATTTACTAGCAATTTAACTCAACTTAATTGCTCGAATTTTTATAGCGTTTCAGTTGGAAAAGAAAACAAAAAGAAATTGTAGCAAAACTAAGGTGGTGTGGAGTAGACAAATCGCTGCGATATTCGTGCCCGCACGACGCGCGCTAGCATATAAGTCATTTAGTTACACTGCTTCTATCCCTCGTGGAACAGAGTTTTTCTAATTCTTTTTTCTACTTTTCGTAGATATACTTTTGAGAGTCAATTTCTCATTCATATCTCTATCATTTTGAGTATATAAATATTCAATTTCAACCTTCTTGTGAAGTAAAATATGAATCCATATTAAACCGATACTAATACAATTTGATTCCCGTTTAAATTCAAATCTTAAAATGATAATTTAAAATGATTTTTAATAAGCTATTTTCCAACATCTCTCTCTTTCGATCTCTTCTCTGCGACACCAGCAATGATTCATTGCATGGGATTGGTGTCGACTTCTTGCCTGAGATTGGTGTTCTCCACGTGTCCTTTGTTTCTAGTGTATCACATTGTACTGTAAGTTCAACGCGCGCTCCACATGAATGAATAATATATTGAGTAAAAGACATAAATTTTTTTTTTTAAACTAAAAGAAAAAGTACAAAACGATAAAATAAGGAAAATAAACAAAAAATTGAAACTCAATACGAAATTTAAATAATAAAACATATAAGTTATTTGAATACATATATAAAGGATAATGTTTATGTGTATATATATGTAATGAGAAACGAAAAATATAAAAGAAATAAAAAGAGGATAAAAACATAAAAGAAAATAAATGATAAATGATAAAGATAAAGATAAAAGAAAGTAAAAGAATGAAAGAAAACAAAGAAGTAAAAAAAAAAAAAAAAAACCCTAGGTTAACATATGACAGAAAGAGGGAAAACATTATTGACTCTTTTATTATTATTATTATTATTTTAGCTATTGTTACGTTTAGCCCTTCAGTAGGTCTTTGTTTTTAAACCACTATATTTGTCAGTTATATATATATATATATATATATATTGTTTTAATCAGAATTATTTTTAAGAAACACTTGTCATTATAAGATACCCTAAAGCGGAAGAACCTCTTTTTTTTTTTTTTTTTTAATCTTATGTTATAGTTCGTAAAATAATTGAAACATTTTTCGGATACATTTTACTCATAAATTTATAATTACCAACTCAACATCACTTTATTTTGTGATCAAACCTATGAAAATAAATTGATGTTTGTATTGTGGCAGTTATTTCATGTATTGTCATAATTAAGGAAATTCTACAGTAAGGTATGTGAAGCAGAAAGTCTATAAAAGATGAAATTTACCGGCCTAACCCATATGGAGTTACGACTCTAAATCCAACTAAAGAAAACCCATAAGCGAAGAGATAAAGTGAGAGAGAGCCCTCTGAAAATTCTATTCAAAATATCAGTATCAAAGTCTGCCCAACACAAAATTATAGGGAAGGGGTTTGGATGTCTTTGGAAAGATTCAAAACGACATATTACATACACACTCAAAAAAGAAACGACAATCCAACATGCGTGGTTTGGAGGAGAATACACTACAAACGACAATAAAGGGAGATAAACAACAAATGCCATTTCTCCTGCGTCAGTATATTATTATAAGATTTTGTAGTCACAACCGTAAAATTTAAATTAGATGTTGAATTTATGGAGATGAAAATCTTAAAGAGGATCTTTTCATTCGTATCACTATTAGATTTATTTTCTAGATCCGTTATCGTGAATTATTATGATTTTCATACTCACAGATTGTACTAGTGTTATCTTATGCCTACCTTGGCTACACAATCTAGTATTCATTTGGTCACATGTTTTGTCACAAAGTTGGCTTCACGTTTGCTTAGACCAAAAAAGCTAATGCTATGGTCTTCACGTTTTTGTGAACTTTTCCTCCTCTTGGGGGTTTTCAACTCTTCAGTTTAATGGCAAAAGGGCACACAAATTTTAGCTTTGCTCACAAACCCCCCAACTATTTAATAATTTACAAGAATATACACTAGTTAAGGAAAACCCTCGAATTTTATTCACATGGAAATCAGAACCAAGAAAACTTAAAATGCAAGTATAAACTAGGGAGAATTTTATAATAGGGAATGAAAAAAATACCTTATCGGTATGACACGGTGTTAAATCATCAGATCATCAGAATCATATTGAGTTTATAAGAAACAAGATTGTTTAATATACCCTAATGAAAATTTGATGATTCAAAACTGTATCTTACCGGTGGTACCGTAACATAGATTTCTCCTTGACTAACATCATCAAAATCAAAAAGTTGCCAAGCCAGCCGAGAAAAGTGAAGTCTTATTGATGATTTCGCAAGGCTCACTACATAGACTACGAGTTGTCTTTATTCATGGTAGATTTTTATTACAGCAAAGTTCTCACATTTTATTTGTGTACATTCCTCTTGGATTGTCTTTTACAAGTGCTGAGAGATCTTCAAGTTTACACACCAGCAAACGAGCTTGCCTTGATCTCTTGAACACAAAAATGGCGCGGAAACTATCCTCTCTCATCCGTTCCACGAAAACCGCTCAGTGACATTTGTGTTCGTTTTTGGGATTTCTCATCTCGAGATCCATCTATATGACTGTGCCATCTTCTATAGTTGCCTTCTCCGCTACTATGGTGATTCCCGACCGAATGTAGAACCCCTCTTCCGGCCTATCTGCTTCTTGAACCCCCTGCAAAAGGACCGAGCATTCGGCAATTTTAGAGGTAGTGCATTGCATAAGAACCAATGATACAAGTTATGGAGACAAGAACGTAGGTAGGTTTACTTACATCTTTGTTCGTGATGACAACGTTCTTTCCGATCTTCACATTCTTATCAATGATACAATTCCTTCAAAGGAAAATGGTTGAATCATAGTCAGAACTTGAGTCTAGAGTTCCAACGAAACCGGAAATTTATGTCTTAGTTACCTGAGTTTTGTGTTTTGTCCGATCCCGATAGGAACCTTCCCCTCTGCCAGCAGAGACGCAATCTCGGATTCAGTTTGGTAGTAGTCTGCACCCATCATTATGGAATCCTGAAAACAGTTAACCATGTCATCAATATACATATACATATACATACACATACACACAGAACACTACTTTTATGGAAATTCTATTATTCTACCTTTAGCTCTACTCCGTAATCTAATCGAGAGCGTTCACCGACTATAGAATGTTGGATGGTGCATTCTCTCAGGAAACATCCGTGTGAAATTATTGCATCCACAATCTGCAAAGCTCACATGAAGCATGAGAAGGAATACAATTCAATGAAGCCAAGCGATAAAACGAGTGCGGATTTGTAAGCATACCCGGCATTGATCCATCTTGGTTGGAGGTAAGAATCCAGGAGATGTGAAGAAAGGCGTTTTGGAGTCGTAAAACTCAAACTTTGGGAACTGCAAGAAATTAGAGATTGTCATATTTCCAACAAGAACAAATACTCGAGGAAATTGCAAAGTGGGAGTTTGGAACTACTTAAAATGCAAATTATGGACTCGAGAAAACTAGTCTCCTCTAAATTATATGAAGCCAGTAAGCAAACAGCGAATACATAGGCATATGAACCCGAGTATCCGGGAAAAAGCAGAATATTTGAAGGAAGAACGGGAGATCGCTTTGATTGAATTTACCTCTTCAGTAAGGGCCAAGTTGGCATCATAAAAAGTCTTGATGGTCCCAATATCTTCCCAATAGTCTCTGAATAGATATGCCTGTTAAAGCAAGACTCGATACATATTAATTTCTGAGTACTTGGGGATTGAATATATGGAGTAACAATTCGAACCAACGAATAAATCAGTCCTACTACAAGAAAATATGGAGAAACGATGTCAAGAATCTGTTTACTCTCTCTTACTTGAACGTGATGCTCCGTCACAGCTGCAGGAATGATTTCCGATCCAAAGTCATTGGATGTAGGATATCTCCACCTTAAGAGCTTTAGCAAAATTTCCGTCTTAAATGCGTAAACTCCCATTGATGCAATGTATGGAGATTTCATGGCATCTTGCTTAGACAGACCTAGAAGAGTGGTATCAGCTTGCTGCAGAAACCCGACAACGAAGTTTAATACATCGGTTAAAATACTAACAATGACAAAACCATGACAGAGTTAATGTGTGTAAGCATTTATGGAAAACGGATAAGATTTGGGGGCTGAACCATAACCGCATGTTCAAGGTAATTAGATGGTAAACTTCTGAGATATTGATTTTTCTGATGCTCATATGAACTTGTGCAAATGTCAAAGATAACAAATAGTCTTTTCAGTTATGTAGAATTTTACTTGGTATGATTTCGTACAAGTGGCCATTGACATAAAAAATGAAACTTATGAGGTGCAAGGACGTAACAACAAACCAGTTTGCCAACTTTATCCCAAGATGATGGCAAAGAAATTAGTTAAAATGGCCATAACCGAAACCATGAGCGATATATTTAGTTACACAGAGCTGATAAACTCTAGAAGCCATCAAGAAAACAGGGGGGGAAAAAAGTACAAATCGGGACTCAGATGAGATTTAGTGAATGCATACCATTGCTTTCAGATCCGCTCCCTTTGGTTTCTCGGCGAACTGGTAGATTCGCCCTCTGCTGTCGAATTTCACCAGTCCATAGTCAGATGCACGGCTGGAAAGTAACCATGAAAATATAGACGTTATGAAGATCAGTTGTGGCTAATCAGAACAAGTAGATTGACATTGTATTCAAAAAGTACTAAAAGACATCCAATGTTCTTCTACATAAAACTTGCAACAAATTAAATGAACGTAGAAAGATTTAAGAAGTCGAAACACACCTGCCATTTTCTGCTGCACACGAAATTGTAATGTCGGCGTTTCTATCAATGTGACTCTGGTAAAATCATTTGCAAAGATGTAAACTCAATACAGGAATTAAACAAATGCGGTTCTTAGTTTAAAGGAATCAATTGCTTACCTGCACAAAGTCCATGTAATCCATCCGATAAAGATGATCACCCGACAAAATCAGAATGTTCTCAATGTTCCGGTTCTTGGCATCCTACAAGAATTAGTACAGTCACTATAGACAGATTCATTTTAAGTCCAACATGAAAAAAATGAATGCTGTGTTTCGTTTCAAAGGTGAAATGTATTGGAAACTTCACACACACCTCAAATACCCATGTAAATTTCCGGACGGCGTCTGCAGTCCCTTGGAACCACTTCATTCCTGCTTCTCCCGGTGTCTGAGTGGCTGCCAACACCTGTTCATGAAGTGAATTTGCTTTAAGCCACCAAATAAGCGGCACAAATTTATAAACCAGTTCAAATTTAGTGTCTTCTAATTTGATAAATGTGAGTACTACTTTTCTTTTGAGGGGAAAAAAAAAAAAACTTTGCTCCATTATTCCTTATAACAGTTGTAACAAGGAAAATTCATGTGCCTAAAGGGACGTCTTACCTCGACAAAACCGTCCCCGAAATTGATCCCATTTCCAAAGTAGGTCCGGGCAATATGACGGTTGAGAGAAGCAGAGTTGAACTGTGTCAGCACAAAGATCTTGTTTATGCTGCTATTGATGCAATTGCTCATCGGAATATCAATCAGACGGTAACATCCTCCCACTGTGACCTGCAGATCACGCATCATCTAGTCATCAAACTCCAAACATGACATCCAAATACACCAATGCCAATCAACAAGGACCAAATTCAACATTTAAACAACATCCACATATGACGAAACCAAATGACTAGGGAAAAAAAAATCGCAACAAGGACCAGACAGTTAGTTGCTTGATCTAATACCAAATGTTGTATAACACAATACAATTGTGTACAAATAATGTATCTTACAGCGGGTGTTGCAGCTCTACTGGTAAGAGGAAAGAGCTTCGTCCCGGCACCTCCTCCCAAAATGATAGCAGCCACATTTTTCGGGTCGGCTCTTCTTCTATAAAACTGAGGCACTTGCAGTGTCTAAAACATAATCCACATTAAAAAAAAAAACAAAAAAGAAAAAAAAGAATATCAAGAAAACTCATTAAATTTCAACATTTCAAGAAATTAAGAAACTAAACTAAACTAACCAGAGTCTCTTTGGTGTCATTAGTTGTAACAACAGCAAGAGCAACACCAGGCTTGGCCTTATTGACTCTCTTCACATTTCCCAATAAACTGTTTGTCGACCAAAGAACGTTGTTTTTTGCACTTCCTCTTATCTTGTTCTCACCCCAAATCCCACTTTTTGCCAAATGGGTACTCGGTCTTGAGGTCACAAAGAAAAGATCCATTCTCAAACACAAACAAGAATCAACACAGATATATTATTATGATACTTTGTAGTGTCATATAGACAAAAGTTGGCTAAAGTATATATATATATATATAGCTGATTTTAGTGAAAGTTGATCAGAGATTTTGATGAAAGTTGAGTGCCCAGATCGGAAATATGGCTTGGAAAGTGGAATCTCGAGTGCCCAGAAGAGGAAGAACCAAAAGAAAGAAGGAAAAAAAGAAAAAGAAAATATTTGAACTTGGAAGAGAAAGAAAAGGAAAATTCAGAGTAAAAAGGAGACGAGAAGAAATGCGTGAAGTGACTTTGATGGAAAGCAGTATAGCTTTTAATATTTGGCTTGTGATCGTAACTGAGTCTCACGAGAAGTCCTGCAAATTCTTTTGTATATTTATAGACATACTAATCGCTTACGAATAATATATTATATAAATGTTATAAAAATTTAAAAAGAAAATTAAAAATAAAAAAAGTACAAAATGACAAAATAAAGAAAAGAAATAAAAAATCAAAATTTCTTAAGAAACTTAAACAATGAAAACAAAAATTTCTAAAAAATTTTCAAAAAAATTTAGATAAAAATCTTTTTCAACCATATTAATTAAAGATATAAGTTATTAAATATGTATAGAGGATTATGTATATGTGCATATATGTATATATGTTTTAAGAAACGAAAAAAATAAAAGAAACAAAAAAAAAAAGGATAAAAACGCAAAGAAAGTAAATGAGAGAAAAAAAAAGAAGAAAAAAAGAAAGAAAAATGATGAAAACCAAAAGGAGAAGTAAAAGTAATATTAATAATGGATTGAAATATACCAGAAGGAAAGAGATTATTATTGACTCTTTATATATATTAAGATATATATAATTTTTTATGAGCATATATATTGATGTAGTACAACATACATATGTGTTAATATAATGTTAGATTTTATGTATAGAAAAATAAAATAAAATAAAATAATGTGGCTCACGATATTTCATGTGGGCTTGCCATAATAGTTAATAGCATAGTCCAAGTTTCTAGGTTCGTCTTGCATATAGGGAAAGCCAGCAAGAGCCTAACACCTGTTCCTTTCAAAGCCGAAAGACGTGCAATATAAAATGAAACAAAAAATCAGCCAAAACAAAAAAACAAAAAACAAAAAATGTTGAAAGAAATTTGAGATACTTTTGGTTGTTCGAAATCGTTACCAGCCGTAAAAATATATAATATATATAAAAAAATCCCTAAAAAAAAAAAAGAAAAAAGAAAAAGCTTAATCAAGCATCAACATTTTTCAAGCTGTTGTAATATTCAATTGACAGTTGGTGACGGAGATTTCCCGCCACTTGACATGTTGCTTTATGTATAGTTTATAATGCCGTGAACTAATTTTCAACTAGGTGATTATTATTTAATTTGCTAATTGAATATTTTTCGTTGGTGAAAAAAAGAAGTGGAGATTCGAATTTGTTTTCCCCTTTTAATAGAAAAATAGAGGATACCGGACGATGTATTTTGTTGAGGTAGAAGTTTTTTCAGGGATTTCTTATTTTACACTATTAATAAAAACTGTTTTTCAATTGTTATATTAATTTTTTAATTATCTGATCTACGAATATACTGAAAATTAAAATAACAGTTCTTATCATAATATGAAAGAGGATATCTTACTGTAAAAATTCTCTTATTCAAAATAATTAAAGTATTTTTATGTAGTTAAGCATGGTCATTGGGGTAATCGGTTTTGTTGGTAGATCCTGAGATTTCTTCATTAGAAGATCATGACGAGGGTGGGAAGGCACCAAAGATCCCTTTTTTATTAAAAAAAAAAAAGAAATAAAAAAAATTTTCTTAAAATAATTACAAGTATAATTTAACAGTGATCAATAATGAGTTGATCTTTTAAAAATGTATTTTTGTTTTGGCTCCACCATGACAAAAATATCTACAAAATAGAATTGCAAGAACAACTAATGCAATGAGGTAAACCTACCATGTGAGAGAGAAAATTTAAAGATTTATTGTGTGTTTGGATTATATATTTGAATGGAAAGTTTTGGATTTAGGTTACGAATCTGAATCGAATTGATACTTGGAAGGGGGAAAAATGGATGGATTTTGAAAAAACAAAAATTTGAATTTGAGTTGAGTTGAATGTTTTAAATTGAAGCATATATGATTCATACACTTGATACAAAACGGAAAATCTTCCTAATGAAAAATAATGCTATTTTGGTTTTTTTTTTTTTTTTTGGGAAAAATTTAGCATGTTTCTTGTTTGGCCATATCAATTACACTTATTATATATGACAAAAAGTAGGATACAACGGTTTTTTTTTTCTTTTTTAACAGATAACGGAAAATGAAATTACATGGGGGTTGCTCCTTTAATTTTAGAGGAATATTTTGGAAGGATACTAGAGCAAGTTCATATTAAATTTTAGCAGTAAAAAGGTTGAAAAAGAAAGAAAAGTCTTTTATGATTTTCAATTGCTATAAAATCATCTTTACAATCCTCTCGAAAAAAAGGAAAAAAAAATATTTACAATCTTATAATATATATACTCAAGAAATTGCTTTTCCAGCAACGAATATTTCAAATGGCAGATCTAAGGCAAAGTCGTATGAAAGAATATATTGAATTAAAAGTTGATCTCGAAAAAAGCAAATCTTCAAAGAGAAGTTATATCAAGAAAATCCTGAAATTAAGCACATGTTGTTATTAAAATAAAGACACAATTCTATAAATATTAAGATCTTATTTTGCAAGTTAAACGAAAAAAGCATTTATGTATATTTATATATAATATATTGTGTGTATGTATATACTTGACATGAAACTATTGATAGGTATACTATATGTTTATTATCTTTTTTTCCTCTCTTATCGCTTACTCTACCCTATATTATCAAGATAAAAAGATAAATATATAGAAAGTGAGGGATGGTAAAAATATGTCTAAACTAGAGTAACATTTTTCAGTGTTAAAAAAAAAAAAAAATCACTAGAGTACCATTGAGCAAAAAAGAAGCTAAAGTTTAGTTTTTGAGGGATTTTACTTTTGTATGTATCTCTATTTCTTCACTGTTTTTGTTATTAACTTTTTTTTGGGGTAATTTAGTCCTAAAAGTTATTAAGCAGTAACAATTAACTCCCATAGTAGTACTTAAGTGTTTGATTGCATAATAGTCTTGTAAATTCAAGAGGTAGAGTTCGAAACTTCCTAATTGTAAATTCTTAAAAAAAAAAACAAAAAAAAAAAACAAAAGTAAATTCTGTTAAGTTATATACACAACTGTGCGAAGATTTGGAGCATAATGCATTTAGGACAAGTTTATCAAACTGTAAAGTAATGTAATAAGAAAGTAATGAAATTGGAAAGTAAAATAAATAAATAATAGAAATATTATTAATTTTCTTTTTAGTATTTACTTGTTAGGTAAACAATCTAATTCCCTTCGCATTGTTTACTAACCTTAATAATATTCGTCTTAGTAATTACTTATTGAAATATCCTTTCACGCACTAAAGAAAAACATTAGCATATGAAACTTACCAACAACATATAAGTAAATTTGGTACTTATTCGTTTTGACAAGAAATTGAAATCAAGAGAATGTAAGGATTGACATTCTTCTTCTTCATTTCTTATATTGTGTGGAGCCCACTAAATTCCCATTCATCTTTTTGTAAGTAAACACATGATTAAATGAGAAAGTAAATAATTATCACTTTCTTTTTTCATTTAATGCAAAATAAACGTACACTTACAGCATAATGCGCTTAGCTAGGTAAACTATAAAATGCGGTTGATTAAAGAACAAAGTGAATATTCAAATAGTAATGTTAAGACCAACAACTAGAATTTTAGTTTTTAATAATCAACTAGCATGTTTGTAAGTTATCATTTTTTAATTGATAAATGCAAATTCGAACACATCTTCGATTCTGCAAATTCTTTTTTTTTTTTTTTCCCGAAATATATACCACAAAGTAAGCATGCGTTTGGTGCATGAGTTTGAATTATAGAATGTGGGTTTGAATTGAGTTGTGTGTTTGGTGATGTTTGAATTGTTGGAGTTAAAAAGTGTAAAACCTGAAATGTGTTCAGAAAAAATATCAATATGTAATTTATTTTGTTTGTCTCGAAATTCTATGTAATTTTAAAAAAAAATGATCTTATTTAGATCTGTTAATATAAAATTATGTACTTTTAAGATTTGAGTTATAAAGTTGTAATAATAATTATAAACAATAAAATTGAGGTTGATATTTAGGAAAAACAAAATTTAGCTGTAATTTTTGGCTCCAAACTAGACGTCCAAATACAAACTAAATCCTGTGGACCCAGCAAAGCAAGTGGAAACAAACAGATATTTCAATCTAGCTCGTGCTTCTATGTTTTTGGAATGTCCAAAAGTACACCTAAACCCTGTGGACGGTTCTCAGTTTGTGCAGAAGAGGCCCATGTCATCCCCCAGCCAGGCCCTCCTGTCCATGTTTCTGGGCCCCACTTGTCACTGACTCAGTGTCCGGCCCATCCTGCATCGTAGGGCCCACGTGGACGTCCGTACTTTGCCCACGTAATAGAATATATATATATATATATATATATTTTTTTTTTTTGGTTTCATGGCATTTATACATACTGACTGTAAATTACAGCTCAGATGATTTGCTTTGGTCAATGCAAAATGCATCACACACACAACACAAATGAACTTAAGAGTCCGATTGATTGTTGTATTCAAATATGGAATGGTCTTTAAAGGTCCTATATATAAAGGTTTGTTTCCACTAATTTATCACTCGATGGAGAGAGACTAGAATCACGTCCTAATATTTTCTTACCAATAGCATATTTCATGAGACTAGGGTGACGCGCTCGTCGTTGAAGGGTATAGCCTTTTCGTAAAGTTTTTTACAAATATTCATAGTAGTAACTGAGGAGCTCTTTTAGTTACATCTAAAAAAATATGCTAAAACACTAATCGTCTCTCTCCCTACTTTTTTTCTTTGACCAAAAAAAAAAAAGTACATAGATTATTGTCCAAAACATACTTCTAAGTTATATCCAAATATGACAACATGCAAGTTTGGACCTATGAATATGATAGTATAAATAAAAAATGAATCCCTCGTTTATTATAACATGGCTTTGCAATAAGAATTCTTGCATTTCTAAGTATCTAACAATTAAGTGTATATGCATTGCTTCTAAGGGTTAGTGGTCAGATTTGTGGTAATTTCAAACCTGCTATTCTACCATAAATTGCAAATCTTCGAATCAAGCTCAAGTTCGAAAAAGAAAAAAGTTCGCAACCTTCCACATATCAAATCTGAAACAAAGTTTACGTATATTATTTCATGTCGATGTAATGTCAGGACTCATAAAAAAATAAAACAAAATAAAGTATTCACGGAGAAGAAAATAATTAGTATAGGAAATGCTACATTAAATCATTAATCACTGGCTTTTCAAAAGCAAATAATGAATATAGTAATAAGTACATTGATTTTGAACCAAGAAAAACAACAAACTAGAGAGTGCAACTTGGACAAGTGCTTCCGAAAAGTAATACATCAAGAGTGTGGTTTGATTTCGTGGATGGGAAATCATTGTCCAACAAGTACATTATAATTCAAATTAGAGTTAATCAAGAGAAAGAAAGGAATTGAAACTTTGAAAGGCCAAATTTTGTCGTTTTTTAAGAATTGAATTCATTGGGCTGGTAAAAATGATATAGCAAAAACCTTCAAGATGCTTACTTGATTATTGCAATTTTGACCCCACAAGCTTTTATTATAGGTTGCCTTTCCCAAGTTGATGTTCAGGTTGGTAGTTCAATAATATTTACCGTACACGTGTCTCTGTAATGGCCGTTGCATACCTTATTCATTCTCATAGCCGTCAATTAGATTGACCCACTTGATTTTCTTGGTGGTATAAATCAATCATGGTTTGAACGTGGGACCAACAAAGATGTGATGATTGCGAAAGAGAATGCAGTTAATGGTCGACCTTTTAACATATAAAACTCATGTTGTCCACTGTCAAATAATCAGGTGATTTGATAATGTGATTTCTCTCTCTATTAGAGATTTTATGTTCAAATTATTATCACGGCGATAATAAAGATATATAGATAATTTACTTTGAAAGAGATTCTTATATTATATGAAGGTTTTTTTTAACTTTTTGAATTATCTAGATACGTTATTTTTTATTCTTATAATATTTCTTTTGTTTAAAAAAAAAAAAAAAAGAAATGCTCACGTTGTCCCACTCGTCCAAATCCGCAATTGCAAATGAACAATAGAACCACGGTTTACTAAGATGGGAAACAACAAACTGCTCTGTGACAAAACTACACGTGGTTTGCTGGGTCATTGTGAGATTATACTTCAATTATAGGTAGGATATTATATTAGAATGATGTAAATTACTGAATGCTATTTCTGATTAAAATCTTAATAAAATAAATATGCAAGTGGCAGTTTTGATTATATAAATCGGACGGTTTAAAAATAAAATATCACTGATTATAACGTATTTTTTTCCATATATCATTAAAAAATTCTCTGTTTGTTCTATATAATCTTTCGATGAGTATATTAATGAGATTGAATCTTGTGACAGCGACAAAAAATGAATAGATAGGATTATTTTCAATGAACTGGAAAGCAATTATATACGAGTTCTTTTGTAAGTGAATGGATTAGCTATCCTATTTGTGCTGTCTTGTACGTTTTAGCAAAACTTCTTTATTAGTTAACGCGTTCTTCCTCTTCTCTCTCTCTCTCTCTCTCTCTCTCTCTCTCTTTTTTTTTTTTTTTTTTTTTCATTTTTCCCTGAAGCACTGATCGAAGCTGATGAGTTGTTACTCTTTCATTAATTACAATTATTAAGTTGAGAAAAGAGGGCATTGGATCTTAAGAAAAATTGAAATACTACCTAATTACGCCAACGTGGGGTTAGTGGTTTTTGTCAAAAACTTGAGAACCATCATTAAGATCCGTTTATGCAAGTTAATCTACTTTTTTTTCAAGGAAACAAAAAATGAGTGTGCAATATTGCACTTTCTTATAGTTGGAAAACAGGTTAAAAAAAAAGAAAAGAAAAGAAAAGAAAGATATTTTGCTTGTCCATAGTCCATATATGCTTGATATATTCCAAGAGGAAAATCATGTAGTTGACAAGCTTATTTCTTATGGCTCAATCATGAACATATTTCTTTGTGGTTTAATTGGCGAAGTTTTGCCCTATGGCAGTTCACATGGACATGTCTCCCCGGCCTGTTACAGATTTTTGTAACAAAACTTTTCAAGTAAATATGTATTTTATTTTCCTACTAGTCATTTTCACACTAGATTTTAGTTAAAAAGATTTTTAACGAGATGTATTTAGGATCTACTATCATGATGAAGGTTTATGCTTGATTTTTTGAAACAAGCCTCCGGCTTTCACTTTTCTTTGCTTTCTTTTTTATCTATACGTGCGCATTTTCTGGATTTTTTTTTTTTTCACTTTTGCTAATGCGTGCGCATATTTCACTTTTCTAATTTATTCTTCATAATACTTATTTTTCTTTCTTTTTAATAATATATAAGATAAGTAAATGATGAGGGTGTGTAAAAAGTATCAATCTAAATTACATGTTTTTGATGCATTTGTCAATTTCTGTTACCATCGTTTACAAATATATATATATATATATATATACACTTCTATATACTTATGTTTGTATATATATATATATCTCAACCCTAATGAGCTCTCTTATAGTACTTTCAGTTGAATTAATAATGGAAATTAAATACCTTTAGAGGTCGATAAAAATAATAATTACCTAACAAAAGTACTATACAAAGATTTTATGGGAGATGAAACTTAAATATGGCTAAAATTATGCTTAGAAACAAAAAGAGAGAGAGAGAGAGAGAGAGAGAGAGAGAGAGAGAGAGAAAGGATTCAGTTTGAGTGTGCGTAAATGTGTAAGAACAACTTTTTAGGTTTCGAAGTTCTGAAAACAGGTTTAGTGAGTGCTTGATGAAGTTAGTGAAAAATTAAATCGATGAACTTAATTAAGATCTCAACTTTTGAGATGATTGTAAATCGATTCAGTAGCTTTTACCCCTGACTTATAGATTTTGGTTGTTTCAAAAGTAAAAAGAAAAAATTATAAGATACATGTTAATTAACTAATCAAATAGTACTAAAAACGGGTATATGTATATAGATAGAATTGTATGTAATCAATGTTATAAATGAAGATGCAACCTTGAAAATACGGAACTATATAATTGTATTTGTAGATATAGATTAATGGTAATTCACATCTAATTTCACCGAATAATGTAAAATGTGAATCTCTCAGTCCTCACGTTCACAAAATATATATACGTATATATGTGTAACTAAAACCACAAATAAAACACATGCATCTAAGCATACGACATTTTCCATTGAGTGCGTGTTCCCAAAACATGCATTGGTTTAAACAATTAACTGACTATAAACACATTCCACTCCACGTTTTGCTTGTTCTCCACTCGCAATATTCTGCTGTTACACCTGTTATAAAATATGTAATTACTTTGAACAATATTATACCAAAAAAAAAAAAGTTACTTTCAATAAAATTGTTAAAAAATTGCTAACTTTTATTTGAAACAGAACACAAACAGAACTCCCGGCCCCGCCCCCCCAAAAAAAAAAAATAAATAAAGTTTCTCTAAAAAAAAAAAAAAGGAAGAAGAAGAAGAAAAAGTACTAGAGTTTTCATTATCTATAGTTTCTGTTCTTTCTCTTGTTTTTGTCTCTATATATAGATACACATATATATATATATATATATCCATCATATGTGTAACCTTGAATCACTCATTTATCAAAAATAAAAAATAAAAATATTTGAATAAATCACACGTGTCCCAAAGGAAAAGGATGAAGGAACATACAATAGCAAACAAGTATATTTTTCTCCTCTATTCCACATTTTATGTTAGTAACATTTATGTTGTAAATCTTGATAAATGTAATCATCTTGTTAGTAACATTTTTAATTATTTGGATAACATTTATTTGCAAACTAACTAGCTTACAATAAAAAAATTGGATGGAAAATTTATAGTGAAAAGCACACCAGTTTGTAATTATTAATTTACAGTACTGGAAGTGCCTTTCTGAAAAATGAACGATTAAAAAAGTAAATTATAGGGAAAGGTTTTCACTTTTACGATTGGTTGTGACGCAGAATTGTTGCACCAATAAATTTTTTTCTTTTTTCTTTTTCAGAAATCATTTTTCTAGTTTTTGCTTCTGATTTAGCATGACGAATAACATGCTTGAGAGTTAAAACTCTTTATCGATAAGTTAGCTTTTAGAAATCTTGAAAGATGAAGAGAAGTACTTGAAATGGACTACTAGCTAGCTAAGGACGGATAATTAATTTCTTATTATTACTGTTTTTTAATTTTTGAGATATGCGATTAACGAATTAGGAAAAGTTAATCTTAATATTAAATTTGTGAATAAACATATATTTTCTTAAAAATGTTCTAACATAAAATTAAAAACATAAGTGATGACCGTAATATTCCTGAAAATATAAATTAAATATAGCATTTTGATATACACAAAGCCTTATATATGTTTTGTATGATATCCGGCAATGTAAATTTAATTATATGAATGTGAATTTTAGTTACTAACAATGTAAATTTATGCAACTGAAATATAGTTAAATGAATGTGAATTCCTCTTATTTACATTTTTCTGATGTTCAGTTTCTAATAATTAAGTTTACATTCACAGTAACTGAATTTGTATTACGGATGTCATCTGATACTGAATAAGAGACCAATCTTATATAAATATAAATATAATATATATTTATATATGTGTGTTGTTGTTGTTGCTGATGCAGAGGTTAGCAAAGGTAGCATACGCATTGATGCATCTTGCACTTTCCATCAATTGCTTGCTCAAGTATGGCTTGAACAGTATTCTGACATCCGGCAATTTCCCACCCATGTATGGCTATTTGGCTTAAACAAGAAGACACTTTTCGAGGATGCTATACATGTGCATGCCAAAAAATAAAAAGATCATCATATACGAATTAATATATAAAAACGGAATATAATAAATTAATTGAGTAGGAGTATTATTAATTAGAAGATAACTTCGTTCTTAATGATATGCAGATGTCTTGATCATGGTTAAGGTTTATCATTTTTCGTGAAACTATTGCACATGAATTAGTAAATCATTTGATTAAGCATCATCAGTTTTAATGATGATTCTCGACTTCAAAAGTTATTCCGCTTTGCTTTATAGTAAAATGAATAGTCTTTCTTTTTATAAATTTCTTACATGTTTTTTTTAGGTGTTTTAATTGTTCTGGATCACACATGTAATTTTCCCTTGTCGGAATTTTTCCTTCATTTTTTTTTTTTTTAGTAAGACACTAGATTTATCTAGATAGATCCTATAAGATGGTAGTATAGTAGTAGTTTTTGTATCTTCTCCACTTTTGGAGTGGTTTTGTCTATTTGGTCAAACTATTTTATATTTTATTTTTATAATTAATTACATGTCCTGAGCTTTTCATGATGTTTTGATATATTTACTGATTTTTATTTTCATTATTTATTCAGAAAATTAAGATTAAATTGTAAAAGAGAACCATTTAACTTTTTTTTTTAAATCTCTTTAAAAGTTTTCATTTCTTTCTCCAAATATAGCAGGCATATATAATAGGCCAAATTTAGTTTCGAATATAAGCACGAACCTATGTAATAAAATGTTATTATTACAATTTTTTTAAATATTTTGACCATTGTTAACTATGTAATTAATTAGACTTTATTTAGTTGGATCTTAAATGCACATTAATAAATTATAAATTGAAGCAAAAGTCCAAGTTTTATTAGGAAGTGGGCAATTTTTTTAAAAATTTTGTAATGAAATAGAATACAGAATTTTTATTGGAAAAATTGAGTGTTCCTAGTATTATTATCAAGTATGTATTTAGTGTTATACGCCAAGTCCACTTTATACGCAAAAAAAAAAAAAAAATGTTTGATATCGAACCTATGAATATTCTTTTATTAAGTTTGAAAAAATAAAAATAAAAAGCATAACGGGTTTCGAATCTTGAACTTAAGATCTTGAGCTCTCCTTTTTACCTGCTAAGTTAGTCCAATGTTGGAGTCATTTTTATGAAACAAATACTCTAGATACACACACATATACATATAGTTATATAGATATAGATATAACAAAATGCGCACTGAAACTAAGCTAAACAATGATTGATTTTTGCATTTAAACTATTTCAAATGTTGAGTAGATGATTGAAATTAACTGCTAGTATGTATATGTACGTACACTCACCTGAGCTTACGAGGTAAATGGAGCAAAACAAAAGTACAAATAAACACTTGAGTTGCAGAGTAAAAAGAGAAGTTTTAGTTTTAGCCATCTCTTCTGTTCTGAACAACATCGTAGATTTCTTCATATAATCATATATAATGACAAATGTAATGAATTTATACGTGTGTACATACTTTGCTCGACTGTTGAGTCGCTCCAAGGTGAACAATATTGTTGTTTTGAATATATAAATATTTAGCAGTATGTTCTGATCTTACCTGGGAATCAGATTTATAACTTTTTTTTATGTTATTATAATAATCAATTGATTCTGTTATAATATTTTTTTAATGATTCTTATCTTTTACATTAATAATTACTGAATAATATCATCGTATTGCACATAATTTTATATAAAACTACAAAAAGTCAATTAATTGTAGCCAACTAAATTTTACACGAAAATTGTAATGTTCTAATAAATAATTTCAGCATGTTGAAATTCATGATTATATGTGTATATATATATATATATATATATATCGACGTGTGTGTTGGCCTGCTGAACCACTAGCTAGTGACTAGTCAAAAAGGTGTTAACCCTTTTCTGTTTGTTAAAATACAAAATACATACGAATTTTAAAAGAACAAAGAGACATAAAGAAACTTGAACCCATAATAATAACCAAAAAACGCACCATGCAGAAGAGCACTTCTATGGATATACGCAATTATATATCCATGCATAAATAATTGTAGTCTTCTTTATGGAAACGGGAAAAAAAAAAGAAAAAAAAAAAGAAAAAAAGGAAAAGGTAGAGGTGTTTTGGAAAGGACAATAATGGAAGCAGTACTCTATGTATGTATATTGCTTTTGCTACATTGAAAGATTAAAGTATGACTAACAATAATTCAGTACTGTAATTTGGGGGTAACAAAATATGTTCTTTTTAGTAAATTGTCGTAAATATATATATATATATATAAATTAGTTGAAATGAAGCTAAAATTATTGAATATTTAAATTATAAACATAATTATTAAAGTTTTTAATGATATAATATTTTTTGACGAATATGTTAAGCTATCACAAAATAAAAAAATGAAAGTAAATACATATTTAAATGCATACATAACTAGAGATCTTGAAAGATGACGACATCTACTTGAAATGTACTACTAGCTAGGGAGGGATAATAAACTTATTATTATTATTATTATAGTTAATATTATTATTATTATCATCATAATCGTTTAATTTGTGAGATATGTGATTAACGAATTAGGAAAAGTTCAATCCTAATTTGTCATTAAACAAAATTTTGTTAAAAGTGTTATAACATAAAATAAAAGACATACCGGAATGAACATAATGTTCCTGAAAACACGAAATAAAATGTAACATTTTGACAAAACACATGGGAAGTTTTGGTACTTAATTATCCCATCAACCGTCTGCCCAAAGTAAACAGTAATTCGTTTGCTAATTAATCATACAATACAATGATTTGACTAAAATAAATTATATGCGTTTTTAGTTAAATTAAACAACATTAATTTTAAGTTGCTTAATGCAATTTGATTTTTGAAAGTAAAAACTTACTCTAAATATATTTTGAGGGTTGCCATAACACTTTATATTTCTAGAATATTTGATAAGATTATTTCACAACTGAAGGAAGTATGAAGGGAGAAAAAATTATAGGGTGTGATAATTGCAACGAAACTACACAAAAGATGATTAATTAAGAGCAAAATCGTATACTTACAAAACAAATGTACTGAAGGGGGAACAATTTTTCGGACCTTTCGGTTCTAATGATGAGTCTCGGGATTTTTTTTAATGATAAAGTATATTTCTTTATTAACAAATTAAAAAAAGTATAACTAGAGTTAGAATATATATGTATATATATGTGTTTGTGTGTGTTGTTGTAGAGCTTAGCAAAGGTAGCATATGCATTGACGTCCATCAATTGCTCGCTCAAGTAGCACACATAGGCTTGAACAGTATACACACGAAGTCACTTTTCAAGGATGCTATTATACATACATATGCCCAAAAATAAAGCAAAAACAAAATAAAAAAGAACATCAATATATACTAATAAAAAAAACATAAAAACGGAATATAATAAGTTAATTAATTGAATATAAGTGCTATAAATTAGTAAATAACTTCGTTCTATCCAGATGTCTTAACAGTAGTTAATATCTATCGGAATTTTTGTTAGACTAGTGGTGCTGCACATAAATTAGCAAACCATTCGATTCAGTATCGTCACTTTCAATGATGATTATCGGCTTCAGAATTTATTCCCCTATTTTTTATAAATTTCCTGCACGTTTTTTTTTAGGTATTTTAGTCGTCCTTGACCACGTAGGAAATTTTTTTTCGTCTGATTTTTTAACTTTTTTTTTTTCTTAGTAATAAGACCCCGGATTTGTTTAGATAGATTCTATAAGATTATAGTATACGTAATATTAGCTTTTGTATTTTCTCCACTTTTTGAAGTAGTTTTGTTTACTTGGTCAAATTCTTTTGTATTTTTTTTTTATAATAAATTACTTGTCCTGAGGTTTTGATAATATTTTGATGCATTTATTGATTATTATTTCCATCATTTATATGAAAAATTAAGATCAAATTGTAAAAGAGAACCATTTAACTTTTTTTTTTTGTTAATCTCTTTTTGAAAGTTTTCCTTACCTCCAAATTTAGCAGGCATATATAATGAGCCCGAATTTAGTTTCGAATATAAACACGAACCTATAACAATATTATATTATTAAAATCGTTGATAATATTTTTACCATTGTTAGCCTATCTAATTAATTATACTTTATTTAGTTGGCTCTTAAATATATATTAATAAAAGTGGAGCGACAATTCCAAATTTTATTAGGAAGTGGGCGATGATTTTTTTTTTTTTTTAAATCTTTGTACTGAAATAGAATATAGATTTATGATTAGAAAAAATGAGTCGTACTGTTATTGTTATGTATGTATATAGTCTTATAATCCAAGTCTCCTCTATGCAAATATATATAAAGGACCTATAGATTCTCATTTAATTAAATTTACCCCCCCCCCCCAAAAAAGGAAGAAAACCCTATCAGGTTTCGAATCTAAAACTTAAGATCTTGAACCTTCTTTTCACTTGCTAAGGTAGTCCAATGGAGTCGTTTTTGCAGAGCAAATCCTGTATATATATATATATATATATATATATATATAGTTATATGTATAACAAAATGCGTACTGAAACTAAGCTAAACAATGATTAATTTTTGCATTTAAACTATTTCAAACGCTGAGTGGAGGACTGAAACTAACTACTAGTATATACGTACATACACTTACGTGAGCTTACGAGGTAAATGATGCAAAACAAAAGTAGAAATAGACACTTTTGTTGCAGAGTAAAAGGAGTAGTTTTAGTTTTAGCCATCTCTTCTGTTCTGAACTACACCGTAAATTTCTCCCTATAATCATATATAATGACAAAAGGAAATTATACGTGGGTAAGTAATTTGCTTGACCGTTGAGTCGCTCTAAGGACTACAATATTGTTGTTTTAAATGTTTAAATATTTAGTGGTATATTCTCTTATCCGACAGTCAGATTTATAATTTTTTTATATATATATATTGTAACAATTAACTAGTTGATTTCATTGTAATATTTTTCAATAATATTTATTTTTTATATTGCTAGATTTTATCATGTTATTCATAATTTTATATAAAATTGCAATAAATGAATTTTATTGTTGCTTACTAAATTTACCTCAATAATTGTAACTTTATGATTAATAATTTCATCATACTTTAGGTTGAAATTAATGGTCGAATAATATGTATACACACGTCATATGCATATGTATGTGTTGGCCTGCTGATCCACTAGCTCGAGACTAGTCAAAAGTAGTTAGTAGGCTTTTAAGAAATTAAGCCCTACCCTCTTCTGTTTGTTAAAAGATCAAATACATAACGACCTTTAAAAGAACAAAGAGACATAAAGAAACTTGAACCCATAATTATATACATAACGACCTTTAAAAGAACAAAGAGACGTAAAGAAACTTGAACCCATAATTATATACAAAAGACGCAGCATGTAGAAGATCACTGTGGTTACTGTGGTTACCAAACATGTTATCCATCGGTGACTGTGGTTACTGATTAAAAACCACCCTGCGGTCGTACATTATGGATATCAATTAGTGATTATAATTAGCATTTTAAAATAAATAGATAATAAATATTTATGATGTAATTTCTTGTAAAAAATTCTTTCTGCGTGGCAAAAATCAATTCAAGGCATCATTTTATGACATTTCTCTAAAGTTCCCATTTTTATTTACTTAAAGGAAAGTCTTTTAGATTTGGAAGTCTTGAAAACATGTTCATTTTGTGAGTGTTTTTCGGAGTTAGTGAAAAATTAAACTCAATAGAACTTAATTGAGATCTCAACTTTTGAGATGAATGTAAATCGATTCAGTAGCTTAACTTGTGGATTTTAGTTGTTTCAAAAAGTAAAAATGAAAATTAAGATACACGATATTAATTAAGTAATCAAATATATTTATATATAGAAAGAGATTTTAAGGTGATCAATATCATAAATGAAGATCCATGCATCCTTGAAAATATGAAGCTAATTGTGATTGTGGATATAGAATAACCGTAATTTGATGTCAAAAAATAAAATTTGAATCCCGCTCAATCCTCAAGTTCACATATATATATATATATGTATATGTTTATATATATATATATATGTATGTATGTATATAGAGCTAATTAAAAAACACAAATATAACACATGCATCTAAGCAGACGACATTCTCCATTTAGTGTGTATTCCCAAGACATGCATTGTTCTGCACAATTAACATTCGTTGAGCACGCTCCACTCCACGTTTTGCTTCTTCGCCACTCGCAGTGTTCTGCTGTCACACCTATATTATAAAATATATAATTAATGTCAATAGTATTCTACCCCCAAAAAAAAATAAAGTAACTTTCAATAACGCTTTTAAAGTTTGTTAGCCTTTGTTTGAAACAGATTACAAACAGAATTACTCCTCTAAAAAAAAATCAAATAAGTTTCCTCCCCCCCACCCCCTCCCAAAAAAAAAAAAAAAAAAAAAAGGAAGACGAAGAAGAGAAAGCTACTAGGGTTTTCCATTTTCTATAGTTTCTGTTCTTTATTTTGCTACTAGGGTTTCACACACACACACACACACATATATAATATATATAATATATATATATCCATTATAAGTGTAATCTTTGAAAAATTCACCCATGTTCCGAAGGAAAATGATGCAGGAACATACAATAGCAAACAAGTATATTTTTCTCATCTTTTCCACATTTATGATCCAAAAGATTGTATTTGAGGTTATTTATAGAGAGGCTATTTATTTTTTAATTTTTTTAGGGGGGATAAAGATAAGTTTTTATTCTCCTGTTTCGTGTAATTGATAAAGTAAAATGATAATTCGGGGGGATATTTTGTTACAAACATTTTTAGATATTAGGATAATAATATCTATTTAAAAACATTATAGTAGGACATTTTTAGTTCTCGCTCAAGTATTATGCATTGGCTTGCACCATATACACTGACATCTCGCATTGCCTTGCCCATGTATGGCTTCTTTGCTCACTTTCAAACTCACTTTTCGACGACGACTCTGTTCCATTCTTGCTATTAAAATGAACCGATAACAAAATTACCAACAAATAGACAAATCCTTTAGTAACTTTACTCATCTTCCTAAAAAATCTTTTAGAAAACTAGAACAATACTTGGGGTATACTTGCAAGTAATTCCATATACATTTTCAACCAAGAAAAAAAAAAACTTTTTTTTTCCTCAACTCTAGTGACAATGATATTATTATGATACACTTTGTGAATAGGTTGGCCATAATACGTCCGTCCTTGGTAATGTTATTTTGATATCAGATCCAATTAGAGCACTGTTTATAATAATAATAATAATAATAATAATTATTATTATTATTTATTTTTGCTCTTTTATACTTCCATTACAAAAATACAAAAAAAAAAAAAAAAAAGATTGCCCCATTATATGATCCAAAAGGGTTATATAATTGGATTTTTTTAAAAAAAACCCAAGTAACTGTTTTATTATTATCCTTTTTTTGTTTTTGGGCAAGTAAGCTTAGTCTAGTATTGTCAAGGGAACAAGTAATATCTAGCAGAAGGTTTCCATGGCATTAAGTATTTCTTCAAAATGATTTTGTCTCATTCACGCACTATAACATGAGTTTTCTAAACAAAACTCGGATAGAAACATTTATTTGATAGATTAAACTTTTGGGCCGAGTAAAGTGGATGCATCCGCCCAATAAATGTTTCCCGAGCTATATTATTTCGCCGTTGTTTGGATTAGAAAAATCAAAATTTCACTTTTTCAAATCCACACCACACTTTTTTTTCCTCTTCCAAATGCCACTTCAGTTAGATTCTCAATTTGAGTTTAATTTTTCCGGTTTAAATCGATACTCCAAACGTAAACTTAATTAAACTTAAAATAAATAAAAGCATTGAATTAAGGAAAGAATTAAAAAAATATATTGGACAAAATTAAAATGGAAATGTTTGTCTATGAGGAAAGCGGTGAAATTAGTTTAATTATTTGTTGCTAATCAAAGAGTATCCGAGACGAGAGCCTAATTAATCTCACGAATTGTGTACACCATGCCCGTCAAAAGTTATTTTATGACAGGCGAGGATAAGTCACCAGTGAAACAGAATGGAACAAACCTCAAGTGGTGAAATTAGTTATCTGAACATATAAAGGTTTTGCACTTTTGAAATTTTCTTGAAATAATAATAATAATAATAACTGTAGTCGGAATTAAGCTTCTCCCTTGGAACCAGGAGGATAAATACCAAAAACTCAGGGAGCAAGTTTTAAATTGTTCCCTTGGTGAAGGTCAGCAACGAACAGAGAAAATTTGCCAAACGGTCCGAACACATATTCAAAATTTTAGAAGACGTTTCAAACCAAACAATTTTAGTTGTCCTTTTTTTTTTTTACCCTCCAAAATAAATTCTATTTTATAATTCACATATTCAAAATTAACTTTAAAAACTCAAATTTTAAAACCTCATAACTTTATCACGTTCAAGTAACAAATCCTAACACAAGATACAAAAGTTATCAGATTCCCATTCAGATGCCGGGAATTCTTCTCCCCACACCATTTCAATAAAATTAAAAAAAAAAAAAAAAATCTTAGCCCCTAATTCACTTCACTAAATTGTGTCATTCTCTTAAAGTCCCGTCATTCTTAAGTTGGCTCAAAAAATGCCAAATCCTATATGCCCTCTAGTGAAGGCCATTCCTCTATCCAAAAGATCTCAAAACACAGATCTGTTATATGCATTTTACCTTTTTCTTTTTATTTTTTTATAAAGACAAATGAGGAGAAAGAGTGAAAGCTCAGGAGAAAGAAAACATTCTCAATTAGTCCAAAGAGTATCCTTCAAAACAGGAAATAAGACAAAATGGTCTGAAAAGGGCTAAATGCATTCTAACATGACAAAACTTAACACCGAATTATATAATAGCATTCCAAACTCATCAAATACTTCATTTCATTAAAACTAAAATAAGCAGGGGAGTTGAAAAATCTAGGTGTTTGTTGCTCTTGTGTAGATCTGCTGGCTTGCATGAGCAGACACCAACCTGATCAAACCTCTCGCCATCAATTCTCTGATCGCCTTCCTCGCGAGGGATCCGCTGATCTGCGAAGCAGATAAAGAACATAAGATTTCGGCACAACTAGTGGCAGACAAATCTTAAACAGAAAAAAAATTCTTAAACAGCACAAATAAAAACAAAAATGCTTGGAGGCACCACCGATGCAGAGCACAACAACTAAAAGAAAGTGAGCCTTTGCACTGCCCATAAACGAAACGATAGCAAATAAACTAATAAGAATCTAAAACAAATATAACGTTAGAAATATTTCGCCAATCATAATGGATAGAATTGCATCAATCTGCTAATGAAAAATCATAAAGGGTAATTGATATTCAAAAAACCATTCTCCAATCAAAATCTAACTGGAAAAGCTTAATCTATTCTATCTATCCATCTTTTAACAAACGTAGCGTATCACAATGCAACAATCACAAAAGGGAGTTTGCTAAAGCGTTTCCCATTACTAAAAGCCCTTGTTGACACTCACCTAAATTCACCAGAAGCACACATCAATGATAATTGGTTTTCGCATACAGAGCTCAAAAAACACAATCCGAGGCACGCCTCACACTGAGATTAAAGAAACCTTGAGGCTTTGTTTAAGAAAATCCAATCAGATTTATCAACAAAACCTTAAAAAAAAAACCCCCTAGAAAAGGTTGTCGCTGCCGAAATACAAAAGCAACCAATCCAAAGTCATTACTACTGATATCAAAAACCTAAAAAAGCAAATCAGATTTCATCTTTTGCGAGATTTGTTTACTTTGAATTTCCAGCTTTACTTGGTGCTAACAAGTCTCATATATATATATAAACATACAAACACATATATGAATAAATGTATATATATATATATATATATATATATATAACCTGGGGAACCAGTTGTTTAACAAACAAAGCAGAACACAGATCAATCAAGGTACTATATCTTCCTCAAATATAATGTAAATCCATTCAATTTAACACAAACTAGTAAGAAGAAAATTGAAAACTTGAAAAACATTAATTTTCATTGCCATACATTCCGATATCACACAAATGACAGAAACAGAAAAACAAAATCAAAATTAAACAGAAAACGGATAGAAGAAACGTTACCCTCATACGATCGGAGAGAATAGAGGGAGTGATGAGCTTGTATTTGGGGGCCTCTGAGAGGAGCTTGTCGTAGGTCGCCTGGTCGAACAGCACCATGTTGTTCACCTTCTCCTTCTGCTTTCCCTTGCTCCACTTCTGCAATTTCACCCCCCAAAAATACAAAATAAATATATATATATATATACACATACATATCCACCAAAAATCTTCACCGAAAAATTACATGGAAAAGAAAAAGAAGAAAACTTTGGGAGAGAAAGAGGAAGACCTTCTTCTTTTGCTTGCCGCCGCCGGATTTGGCGGGCTTGGAGGAGGGCGGCGGAGCCTTGTCCTTCTTCGGCGCCTGCAAAAAATAAAATAAAATAAAATTCCGCTGAGATCTTTAGAGAGAGAAAGAGATCTAGAGAGAGAAACGAAGGAAGATGAAGATGGTTACCATGGCTGGATCGGAGGAAAGCTAGAGAGAGAGAGAGAGAGAGAGAGAGAGAGAGTGGTGGGAGAAAAGGAGAGACAGAGAGAGTCACGGCAGTCGCCAAGCAAAGTGGGATGAGGATGAGAAGTAGAGGAGAGAGGAGGAGAGTTAATTAGGGCTTTTTAGGGCTAGGGTTTGGATGAGATGAACCAATCGGCACGACGTCGTTTTTCTTCGATGTACGTCAAGGCCCATTTAAGGATTGGGCTAGACTTCAGCCCATTTTCTAATTTCATGGGCCAATACAATTTTGGGCTGGGCTAATCATCAAGCCTAACGGGCTCACTTTTAAGGGCTCGTTCGGAGGGAATTTTTGAGACGGGGTTTAGAGATTAGGTTGAAAATGAGCGTTTAGATGATGACTTTTGTAAATAAATTATGATAAAGAAAATAGTAAATAAATTTAAAATGTGTTTGGGAAAAAAAATATAAAATATATATTATTTTGTTCGTTTCGTCATTGTGAGTATTTTAACGCATGAATAATCTCATTTCGATTTAAAATTAGAAGATTATGGAATTTTATAGTTTGAGTTTCTTAAAATGAAGAGAAAGAAATGAATGTATAATTGGAAGTTTTAGATAAAAAGTTAAAATTCCATTTGGAAAAGTTCCTCCAAACGAGGCCTAAATCTTGGGCTTGAACAACCTCCAAGCCTACCACTTGGATATTTTTGTTAAAATAAAGAAAATGTAGCATATAACATATTTTATAAATATTAATGAAGTTTATAGCATATTTTTAAAAAGATAATAATTTGTGACATATTTTAATTTCTTGTTATTAATTTCGTCTCTTCATTTTAAATTATGTAGGGAATTTTTTGAAATTGAATCCAACATATGCTATAATTTCACCCTCTAAAAAATTTATGCTATTATTTTCTATTACATGTGTTAAATATGTTATTTCCTCTTTTCTTTTAGTACATGTTTCTTGAGCTAATCATGTTCTGAAAAGATATGAGAGAGACATAAAAATGATCATATTAAATAATTTTCAATTTATTTTTTCAGAATACTGTGGAGGATTATATTAGAATATGGTTTTTGACAAATGATTGCGCAACAGAGGATATAATCTAAATTTTTGGATTTTTTTTTCTTTTTGCTAAATTTATCTCATCTAATTTGATGACAAATTCTTATGTCAAATTCAAAAAATAAGATGGAAAAGCCAAAGTTACTAAGAAATCAAACTTACTAAGAAGTCAAGCAATAAAGTGAATCGATTTGAGAATAAATTATGAAATTTAACTACAATATATGCATGTTTACGTTGCAAACTTCAAACTTTTTTTTTTTTTTGAACAATGCTAAATTTTTTCATTGGTATTTAAATTTCATAGTACGAGACTCACAAATAAGATCCACTTTATATTAATTATGGTGCTTTACACTATTAATTCTCACGTATTTAGATTGGTACCCTTCAAACTTATCACATTTTAGCAATTTCCCCAAAACTTCTAATTTGAAAATTTGTCTCTTTAACTTGCTAAATTGTTACAATTTTCACTCTTTAAATTAATTTATATTAAACTAGTTACGAAAAACCTAGAAACACCTCATGTAAAAGATGGAAAAACTAATTTCCAATAAAAAGTTTTCAAATCTAATCCAGCTTTCAAATCTTTTTATTTATGTAAAATTAACTAAAAATTATACATTGAACAATTTAACAAGTTTGGGGAATAAATTATTAAAATTAAAAGTTTGGAGGACAAGTTGTTAAAAGGTAAAGTTGAGAAGGCATTAGTGCTAAATATCCCTAATTCCCCTAATTATTATTATTATTATTATTATTATTATTATCTAAATTGTGGTATTTTATAATTGCGTATAAAAAATCAAAATACATTTATGAATTACAATAACATGTAACAAGAAAAAATAAACTTATCTATAAATTCAAATTTAATTTTCAGAATCATCAAAAGTAGACTCTCTCTCTCTCCTTTCGGGGACTGATGAGAAGAAATCACTGGTCTCAATGAAGCTAGAACATTTAAATTAGATTGGTATCCTCCTGGTTGATGCACAGTAAACTAGTCTCTGAGCAAGCCTTTAGAGCCACGTTTAATCTTATCACATTCAAAGTAGCAGAAGCAAGCAAATCCGATTTGATAGCACCAAGTATTGCATTGCTTCCACTCTATGCATTTTTTGTGACACTTGGCGCTACTAGAACACGGGCCAGACCATGTCGTGCTTCGCTTGTGGCACATCTCTGCTCACATATGTAGAAAAAGGTATATATATGTATATATATTTTATGTGTTTGCTGGTGTATGAATAAATTCACATCTACTTGTCTCTAATGTTAAATTTTTGTATTCAAATCTACCATTGTTAGTTAAAAATAAATAAAAAGAATGGTTATTTTTATCCATAATATATTAAGTTATGGAGTCTAATTAATATCTTATATAAAAGAAAAAAATAACACTGAGACAACTTGTGTATTGACTTTATTGGAAAGGGACAGCCCCCTCCCCTCCCAGGGAATCTTCCTTGAAAGGTTTACAGTATTTGTAAGTTGTTTCATTAATGGTATTTTGGGGATTTCACTTGTGATTTGAATGTCCTAGTTTTTCTTTATAAATAGGCGGCGTCGTTACTGGGAATTCATTCTTAGAGAGGTTAGAGAAAAATATCGATCGAGAATGTGAGGAAGTGAATTTCCCTTATAAACTTCTTGATCATCATATGAATTACTACATCGGCTGAAACATAAGTTTGTCTTACTTAAGGTGAACCTGTATAAAAATTTATGTGTTATGTGATTGTTTAATTTCTTATGCGATTGTTGCACTCCCGGTGAAATAAAATTAGGGCTCTAATTCTTAACAAATATATCATTTGAATTTTGAGATCATCCTTGTTTTATTTTCTAAATCTCAAAAAGTTTTAGTTTATCTTTTATAAATTTGGAATGAGTCTCTCTTCACCTTTATGTTAGAATATATGTTTAAAAATATATAGAAATAGGGAAGCTTAACATGGTCATATGGTCTTTTCTCGTTTGTTTGTTTGCTTCTTTTTTTTCCCCACAAAAATCCTAATTAAAAGGTCTAATTAGACTAATTCATCTCTTTTTTGTTTTTAACCAAAATTTTAATAGAATGAATTAAATGAGACTAATTTAAAATTCATGTGGTGAAAGGAGAATGTCTTTAAAGTTTAAGAGTATAGTTGAGATTGAACCTAAAAAGAAAAAGAAAAGAAAATATAGATTCTATAAAATATAGATACCATGCCGTCCATGCCACCATCCTTTACAAATTCTTATTTCTTCTGATTTTAAAAGTTCCTAACTTTATAGTTATGTATGTTGGTTTGACAAATATTGAAAGGTTTTGAGGTTAGGAATTTTAATAATTTATTATTTTGTTTATTCTTAGTTGCTTAAAATTGGATTTTAATTCTTTTATCTTATTAATTATTTAAAATTGGTTAATTAGGTTAGTTGTTTTTTTTTTTTTTGAAGTTTATCAAGTCTATTAGGTTTTTTTTTTTGTTTTTAAAAGTAAGTTAGGAGTTTATAAGTTATTAAAATTTTGAATTTATTAATTTTAATTCATTAAGTAGGTTGGGGGTTTTAAAAGTTTAAATTTAACATAAATTTTCTACATGATTGCTACATGCATTTGATCTTGAATTTTTAGAGGAGTTCCAAAACAAAGAAAAAAAAAAAAAAAAACCCAAAGTTTATATGTATACTCAGTTGAAAGGAAATTTGGCGATCTTCATATTACCTATAAAAGTGATGTTCATGGTTTAAGAATGTTTTAAAGTTCTTGAGGTTTGGTTTAGGGTCTTGTTTCATCTCAGAAGTTTCTTCAAGAACTACGATCAGACATTGCTAGTGGTTTCTTTGATGAGTTTCTTTATTCTTGTGGTGAGTTAGGAAACTACATTTATCTTAAATTATATTCATATATATGTAAAAATAAATGCACTTGGATTTTTTATTTTTTATTTTTTATTGTTTCAAATATATAATATGTATTTGAGTTATTTGTGTGAGAGAGTATGTGATGTGATTGACAAAAGTAGATAAAAAAGAGAGAGAATATGTGATGCAATTGATAAAAATAGATAAAAAAAAATAAATGATATATATAATTCTATTTAGTTTACTATTCAATTATTTAAATTTAAATAGAATATATATTAATTACTCAAACACACATTATGATGCATTCAGATGTAATGCAAAATGTAGTGTGCTTTCAAACACGCACTTGGTCTTGGGTATTATTATAGATTATAGTTTGAATTTCCTCTCGACCTTATCGGCCAAATTTTTTTGAGATGCCTTTCGGGTTAGTTCACTATTTCTTTTTATTTCGCAATTAAGTTAAGTGGGGGCTAGTGTTACATGAAGATGGAAATGATTCAGGCTTATTAAGAGCAAATTATACTGATAGAGCTTTACATCTTAAGTATTGTGCTAACCTCCCGTAATAACAATAATAATTAGTTAATATAATGAATTTCTTCTGTGATATTTTCATTTTGTTAATTTCTTTAAATGGCATTTTGTTAACCATTTAGAGTTATAATTCGATTACACTTATGTAGTAATTAGGCTACGAAAAGCCTCTTAGAAAACACTTTTAATAAAAAGGGATGAGTATGTGCATGTTATAAAATATTGCAATTTAACTCTTAACCAATTAAAAGAAATTTAAAAGCAGATATTTATAAAAGAGCCAAACTACAAGGATCCTTTCTTTTTTTTTTTTTTTCCCTCATGCATATATGTGACTAGATGAATATTGTAATGTACATCTTCCAAAACCACCACGCTTATAACTTGGATAAACTTTAACAACGTGAAAATTTGATCCGGAAATCCAATTCCATTGATGATTTTGAACTATACACTACAAAGATCGTAAGAAAAACTATGTTACTAATGTTAATATGGCCCATAAACTATGAAATGGACTTGTCGTATCTTATGAATTTTAACGTTAATATAAAAAGTAAGACTTTTAGTTACAACAAAAATTGTAACTAAAAATACATTTTGTTGTGACTAAAACTTAGCCACAATAAAATTTTGAGCTAAATAACATATTCGTAGTAAAATAATATATTTACAAAATAATCTTTAAGGTAAATTTATTGCTAAAATGCTTTGTATGGAAAATTAAGTTGGGTGGCTATTTTGATCACCCAATCTAATAAATGGTCGATTTTTTTTATTTAACAAAATGATCATTTACGTTTTTTTTTTTTTTTTTTTCCAGATTTGGTCAATTAGTGATTGATTTGAAAATTAATAATTTACATTATGGTCAATCAATGATTAATTACGATCAATCACTGATTTACTAAATATTATGTATTAGTCATTGATTGACCATATAAAAAAATTAATTGGCCATTAGAAAAAAAGGGGATCTTTTAACTAATTTTAAAAAACTTCGGTCATTTATAAAGAACTTCTTAAAGAAAAGGCTATTTTACCTCTATCCCTAATAAATTATTATTCTTAAATATGTTATTTATCTAAATCATTCAAAAATATGTTATTTACCTTTTTAATTTTTGAAAAATATGATACCTATATTTCCTATATTTACCTATCTTGATTTTAATTATTTACAGCAGTTTCAGGGATAGCACATTTGTAATATCACATCTAATTTTATTACAAATGGTAGAGTTGGAATACTATCCCCCAAAGTTTTTGAAAGAACTTCTATCAATAATGAAAGGTTAATTTTTAAGCGATTTTGGAAGTGAATTCAAGAATTAAGGTTTTTTTTTTTTGGGTAGGAAAGGCCCAACAATTCAAGAATTAAGTTGTCAATAGGACAATTCAATTATTATTACATTGACTACTGATGCTGTATTGATTCTGTATATAATATCTTGTTTTTTTGGATTTTTTTTTTGCTGAATTAATCTATTCTAATTTGATTACACTCTATTAGTCACGACCCTGGCCTTACTGACAATTTGCTTATCCCAAATCCAAAAAAGAAGTCAGAAACTGCTAAGACGAAGTTACTAAGAAAGACAAGCAATAAAGGGAATTTATTTGACAAATAAATTATGAAATTTAACTATGTACAAATATATGTTTATGTCACAAACTTCAAGCTTTTTTTTTTTTAATAATGCTAAAAAATAATGGAGGAGGTGAGGGCATGACCGCGTGAGGCACGAGATGATAGATGGCCAGAGCCGAGGGAAGAGGGCAGAGGCAATTCGAAGTTTCGGTAGAAGGTTGGTTTCACTGGGTTGGAGGAGTGGGAGGTGAGGGCGTGAGGCACGAACACGATGGTAGACGGCTAGAGGGGAGAGGCAGAAGGATAAAGGTAAAGGGCAAACCAGCAAAGGGGTGCTTCTTAGGTTTTTTATTTTTATTTTTTAAAAACATTTTAAATTCATATTTTTGTTGGAATCATGTCGGGTTGACCCGAAATTGACACGAAATTAGACCCGAAATTGACACGAAATTTGATTCGAAATTGACACGAAAAAATGGGTTGTGTTCGGGTTACACGGGTCCAACCCGAACATGACCCATTTTTTCCCATGTCAATTTCGGATGACCCGAATTTGACCCGATCACTATTTGTGTCGTTTTCGATTCGCGAAATTTGTGTCGTTTTTGAATCGTGTCGTCAAGTCGTGACTCATATTGCCAGCCTTAAATAAGATCCACTCTCTACTAATTATGGTGTATAACACCTCTAATTCCCCTAATCATTTTTCATTGCGGTTTTTTTTTTTTTTTTGAAGCATTCATTGTGGTATTTTTTGATTAACTGAATCATCAGAAGTTGACATAGTACTCTTTTTATTTTATTTTATTTTTTTGGAATGATAAAGAAGAATTCACTGGTCTCAATGAAGTAGAACATTTAAATTAGATTGGTGTCCTCCTGGTTGGTCCATGGTAAACTAGTCTCTGATCACGCCTTTAGGGTGACGTTTGATCTTAGCACAATCAAGATAGCAGAAGCAAGCAAGTCCAATGTGATTAAAGTGGCAAACACCAAGTACTGCGTTTTCTTCCCACTTTGTGCATTTTTTGTGGCACTTGGCGCTACTAGTACACGGAACAGACCATGTCGTGCTTCGCTTGTGGCATGTCTCTGTTCACACAGACACACACACATATATATACACATACATATAGAGATGAATCAACAGTCTAAGAATAAATTCACATCCAGTTATTGTTTCTAATTTTGAGATCTTGAATTCAAATTCTCCTCTTAGAAAGAAAAGAAAAAATCTCCATTGTTAGTTCAAATTAAATTAAGAAAATGATTATTTTCATCTATTTTATTTATATATATTATAATATATATTATATATTAAGATGATTATATATGTTATATAATTACAATATCTACTGAGTCAATCTTCCACGATATGGAATATATACTAGGTTTTATATATTAATATATTATTAATAAATAACATGAAAGTTTCAAAAAAGAAATTGTCTTCCAAGTGTTTTGAAAAAATTGTTGCAGTATGTTTCAGTATGTTTCAATAGGACATAGAAAAAAATCATACTAATAAGGTTTCTAACAACAAAAGGAGTTGTCGTCTGGCAATAAGGTTTCAAGTTAAACCTTACGGATATACATTGAACCAAAAATATCATTCTATCTATCATGCATACACTTTTTCAGTATTTTTCAATAGCTTTTAGATGCCCTATCTCTTTTAGATCACAATGATTATTTTCGTCATTTATATATGAAATAGAAACTCATCGTTCTTATTTTATTCCTTCAATTTTAACCCCAGTCCCCACCCACATGGCCTTTATGTTATTATCATAAAATGATATTTCTTTTCAAAAATTGTAAAGGAAATATTTTCAATAGTTTGTCCTAATATCAATTCTTTTAAAAGTTTGGTAGACCGGTTGGAAATAAAATTTTTAGGTCGAAGTTGGTTGAAATTTTAAAAACTAGTTATATTTTTTGTTGACTTTTTAATAAATGAGAAAAACTGGGATAAAAATTTTAGATCCGGACCTGATGTTCAAACACACCCTTACTAACGATTTTTTTTAAATTATTTTTTTAAATTAAAAAACTTGCATAAACTTTGATGATGTAAGAGCTCTATATAAACTATTGCAGGAATATGGATAATTTCTTCATTTAGGCCCTAAATTATATAGGTTCTGCCATTTGGATCTCTAAACTTTAAATTAATCCTTTAGTACTCTTGATTTTTGGCAATTTTTTTACACACATTAACGCCAGATTTTGAAAATTAAAGTATGTAATCATGTGTTATTTTTGTGCTAAAATGATATTTCACAAAAATATTAACACTGTGTAAAACATCCTCCTTATACTTATTAAAAACTCAAACTATTTACATTGTGTAATGTAATAATTTGTTCAAAATTTTGGGTTATTATGCAATAGATCTCTATTAAATTTTAGAAATCGTCAATTTTAGTTTTAGAGATCAAAATTACCAAAATTAAAGTTCAACAATTAATTTATTAAAAATTATATTTTCAAATACGAAAGTGATAAAATTTTCAGACTTAAGGGACTGATCGGACAAATAATTCATGGGAATATTTTAAAAGGACTTCTAGTAGAATACTAGAATGCTAGTGTTAACCATATATGATTAATAATAAACGAAAAACATTTCGTATATAGGAAAAAGAAGGGAGATACGAATAAATAATATTTTTAAGAAAATGATTGAAACGTACATAAAGTTTTAAAAATAATTGGAATAAATATCAGGTAAAAAAATTCATTTATATCTTGTAAAAATATAATTTACCTAATAAATTTACTGCTGATCTAGTAAATTTCCTACTTATTTAGTAAATTTATTATTATTTTTAAATATTTTAAACAATTATTTTTACTTTAGTTATTTCCATAAAAATGGTATTTACTAGACTCTCTCAAAAAGGAGTATAGCTGCCAAACTTGCTTAATTTGAAATTGCAAATGGCAACTTTAAAAAGTAGCGATAGCTTGAGCCTTTTCTTAGCTGTTTGGATCATAATTTAAGAAGTAAATTTGAGTATTAAATCAAAATTTTTGTTAGAGAAAATAATATTATAGAAAACTTTTTAAGTAGTTCTAAAATATAGTGTCAAAACGGTCATATAAACGGGCTATTAATATGCAATATATCATGTTGACGTGAAAAGTTGGTAAAGGATTAGCATATACTTGCCCAAAGAGTTGGTAATTAGAAGAAGGAAAGAAGATGGAAGAACTAGTGTTGAAATGAAACCACCAAACGACTTTGCCATTTTTCGTTGCTTAGCTTAGCCAAAAAAAGATGGAAATGGCTTGGGCTTATTAAGAACAAATTATAATTATAGAATATATATAGAGCTTAATTTGGCTTTACCTCGTTAGTATCGTGTAACTCCGGACAATAACAATAACAATTAGTTAACATAATCGATTTCTTCTTTCATATTTTCTTTTGTTTTTTGTTTTTGTTTTTTGTTTTTTTGTTTTTTTTTGAAAATGCGTTTTGTTAAGCATTTAGAGTTATCATTAGATATGTATTAATATACGAAATGCCTATTAGAAAATACTTTTAATGCGCTATCCTTAAAATTCGTTAATCAAACGGATGAGAATATGTGTATGTTATAAAATACTACAATTTAAGCTCTAACAAATTTAAAATAAAAAAAATGGAAAACAGCTATTTCTAAAAGAGTTAAACTACAAGGATCTTTTTTTTTTTTTTTTTCAATTTTAAATTTTCTCATGCATATATGTGACTAGATCAATATTGTAATGTGCAATATCTTCCAAAATTACCACGCGCATAACTTGGATAAGCTTAAAACAACAAGAAAATTTCTGGAAATCAAATTCCCCATTTATGATTTCAAACTATATACTATACAAAGAATCTTATATTTATGTGAAGTGAAGATGTAATATATATCTCCTAAATCCAGCCCATAATTTACATATTTTTCCTCCTTACTAATTACAGGCAGGTTACCAAGTCTATTGTCAAACAAAATAAAGATTCTTCTCTGATCCCCCTCCAGATTTTCATTCAAAATTGCCAGCAAGAGCACTCAAAATCGCGGGGATAAGAGCACGACAAACATGCTTTTTTGAAAGGCTGTTTTCAAAATTTTCTTTTTTCATCCACTTAGGCGAGAAGTGAGACCGATGAAGACGTCTTCTTTGCATGGAATTGTTAGACCGCCCATGGGATGGCTATATCCATATTCTTCCACTGCTTGACTAAGCAAAACTTGGAACTCTTGATGGTTCAAATACGAGACCGGGATCACGAAACGTTTCTTCTCGCTCTCGCCAACATAAACCGCGCAGTAGCCCTTTGGAACATCTCTAGAAGACCTTCGCAAGAAGTGCTTAGCATGAACGACGCCGGGTACGCGAATGGCCATGATTGATACTTTGGAGAAAGTTGTACTAAAAGAAAATGTTCAACACAGAGCTTGTTCTTATGAAAGGCTGATTTTTTTGCGAAAGGCTGATGACTAACTTCGAATTATAAAATGTGTGCATATATAGATCAATGATATATATGCATAATGGATTGTGGGGTATATATATACACACAAATATATCTATATATTAACCCTCCAATTTTTAAATGGTGAGTGGAAATTAGGAATTAGGGAGGGGCCTAGTTTGTGGCATAAAGGGGTAAAGGACCACATGGTGATGTCTTTGGTCCAACTCATCAATAGAAGTTTGATTGAAGGTGTCATTCAAAGTTAAAGACAAAAAAAAAAAAAAAAAAAAAAGTTGCCCTATCTCTTGTGGAAAGTAGCTATAAAAGGACCCACTTTTTGTTGTACAAGAAATTCAAAGTTGTGAAAATGGCCTTTCTTTATTGATTAAAGCTAAAGAAATCTAGTCATTGTTCGACCAACTTGCATAAAAATCTCAGTGGGATTAGTGGGGGAGCCATGTCATTCCGCATCAGCAAAAAGAGGACTAAAAAAAAAAAAAAAAAAGTAGAATCCATTGAACATGGTTATAATTTGTGATTCCGGAGGTTAATTTATAGAAAGATTGTGTAATTAGCGTTCATATACAAATGAAAATTACGTTGGCAAGCATGATATTCTCACTACTAGACAACACTGAGGAGATTGAGGTCGGTTTTAAACTAACGTCAAAAGATTATGTCTTGGAACCATCGTTGTTTATGGAGGTTTCTTTATATAGTGTGTTAGTTTCTTTTCGTTTTTTTTTTTTTTTCATTCACTCATTATATATTTTGCTCTTATTACCACAAAAAACGCTGGCGGATCAGCATGCGGCACACACACATTTTCACACGTAAATAATAAGATGAGATAGCTAATATTAAAGAAGGTAATTAAGGACATTTTGACTAGATTGATACCATCAAATATGATGGTCCAACAGTAATAGATTATCGTGGTGCGTCATTGGTCAAAAGCACTGTGTGTCCCTTTTAGGGTTTTAAATATGAAAATTTGTTTTCTACTAGTCTGGTACTCAATGGAGAGTGCCCAGGATCATACCCTCATGTATTATCATCATTAGCGTATTCAGTGTGGCTGTGGTGACGAGCTCCTTGCCGAGGCATAGGGTCTACCCCTAGAACTTTTAGTGAACATTATTATCAGTGTCTATGGAGTCTCTTTTAAGGAGGAATAAGAGAACACTGGTCACTTTATTTCTTGTCTTTTCTATATACTAGTTAAAATACGTACTGTGTATGTAATAAGTTATAATTGAAGTTTTTATAATGTAAAATAAGTATAAGAACGTACAAATATATATAAATAGAATAAAATTTTCTCTAAAAGAATACATTAATAATCGTAATATATCTTTATAATATAACCATAATGATATTATAATTACAATATAAAACATTCTAATACTATAACTCATCCTTTTTTTTTTTTTTTTTGTAAAATATGTAACTTTCATTTTCAAAATAAAAGTTATAATATAGTTGTGTTGAAAAGGATTAGTGAAACAATAACAATTATCATATTGGTAACGAGATTATTTAAGTAAAACTTGTTGAATTTAAATCCGTTAATTATATCAAGTATAAAGGGTGAAAATGTATTATAAAAAAAATTATACAACTCTTCATAGCAAAAGAACTTAAATGATTACATAGAATACATTAAAATAACTAAAGTAAAACAAAAGTAACTATAATAGTCTTCTTTTGTACAACAAAGAGAAAACCCCTTTAATTTATTGGGAAAACCCAAAGAGAAAAAAAAAAATCATAAAAAGAAGGAAAAAAACCCTTACCAAAATTAGATTTGGTCATAGTTCAGAAAGTTAGAGTTTTCGGTTAGAAAACTAAGATTAAAAAACCTTAAAAGATAAAATATTGTCGGACGTTGAGTTTTTAATAAAGAGAAAATAAAATAAAAATTAAAAAAAACTATGATCTGAAATATCAGCTAAAAAATTAGGGAAAAGATAAGATAAAAACGAAAACAAAACTTATAGAATGAAAGAAATATTGACAAACAAATAAAAGAAAAGAAAAGTAAAAATAAAAATAAAATAAGGCAAAATAAAAATGAACAACTTAACTGATTTTAGAGAGAATTTTGGGGGGGTCTTCTTCACTAAATGAAAAATTAATTATATTTTGAATGAAAAATATAAAATGAACCGATATTTAGAAGAAAGAAAAATGAGCATAATACGAATTAAAAAAAGAAAAATGAGCATAATATGAATTAAAAAAAAGGAAAGAAAAAAATACATTTTGATTCATTTTGAATTAAAAATTTTCATCTTGTGTAAATCACCTTGTATTAGTTAAACTTGGTCCTTCACATCTGTTGAAAAAAAAAGGGCAAAAAAAACTCTTAACCTTTTTTTTTTTTTTTTCTAGAAAAATCTTTTTACATAAATTTAAATATAGAAAAAAATCCCTATAAAAATAGAAAAATGTTTTTTATAAGTTATAATGGTAATTCTGTAATATGTTTTAATTTTTGGTCTCCTTTTAAGAAGCCTCAAAATACTTTCCCTCAAAAAAAAAAAAAAAGTCAGAATACTTGCAATAAAACTTGAACACGTTGGAGGCAAAGCAACTGCCAACTAAAGCAAAGAAATAGTTGTGCAGGAGAAAGGACAATTTAGGGGGGGGAAAAAGAAAAAGGAGAAGGTTCAAAAGTACTGTACGTATTTGACTACTAAAAAAGTAGTGGAATTTTATCCACTAGGATATGAGCTGCTCCTTAATTTGCCTTTCGGTGTGTAGATACGGAGATAGAGATTGAGGCAACAAAATATTAAAGGGGTTTTATGTTCTGTAAATAATCACCTCAAAAGGATATGTATTTGAGTTTGTACAGGTTATAAGCTGGAGTCATAGTATTGGTTGGTTTTGGAGTGCGTATACATGTCGTATATATGTCACATGGCTTGTCTCCCAACGTATATATAATAATGATAGGATGTGGGGCAAACTTTCCGTACATTGCAGTTGCATAATCATAAGAACCGAAATTGATAAATACATATAGATATATATATATTTCTATATATGTGTGTGTGTGTACGTATATATAATTATCGTACTTCTATGCTGTACAATATCTTGTGAAATATTGCTTTTTCTCACTGCTGTAATGTTGAGCTCATCGCATATCACGTGCATGTGGGGTGGGCGCTACTGTCTCACATCATTATTAAGATTCATCCTTCTATTATAAGAGATCACTAATGGTAACTTTATAATTTAAATCCAATGATACTTATAATGTGATATAATAATGCAGTTTAAAGAAACCTCTCACGAAATTCAACTCAATTTCTATTGTAGACCTTCTAATTCAAATCCTAAAAATACGGTTAGTTGTCTTGCTAAATCTTAAGATTAGATCAACACTTCACCTTAAATATGTATTGATATAGATACAATATTTGCACGGTTCATCACTATCAATGATTTTTAAACTGATAATTATCTTGTCTGTGTATTCAGGTGGTTAGAATTTAGAAAATGCTTTCATTTAAGACCATATTGGAAGCTGTGGATCTAAGTTCCTTTAAGATATTTAAGATACTTGTAAAGTGATGTAATAGTATAGTTTAAAGTATTCTAACACAAAATTAAAACTCAATTCTATAATAGATCATCTGATTCAAATCTTAAAAATATGATTAAGTTATCTTACTATACTACTACAAAATGTGGATTCCACGACGGAGCTTCATCGATCATTTTTTAAAAACCGTCGTGGAAAATGCGGCAAAAACACGGAGCGGAACAGGGTTTCCGAAAACCGTCGTGGAAGCCCAAGATTCTACGACGGTTACAGAAAACCGTCGTGGAAGCTAGAGATACCACGACGGTTAAAAAAAACCATCGTAGTATCTTAACTAAAATTTTGATAAAAAAATTTTTTTAATTAAAAAAAAAACCGTCGCTGAATTTTTAAAAAAAAATTAAAAAATTAGCTACCACGACGGTTTCCAAAAACCATCGTGGAAGCATGAGTCTTCCACGATGGTTTTTTAGAAACCGTCGTGGTATGTACGAAAGAGGGAATTTTTCAAAAAAAAAAATTTTTTTGAAAAATTCCCTCTTTTTTTTTTTTTTTTTTTTTTAAATTTTCATCCTACCACGACGGTTTTTTGAAAAACCATTGTGGTAGGTATGAATGCGAGAATTTTGAAAATTTTTGAAATTGTTCAACTTTTTGGAGCGTATATTAAAACCCAAAAAAACACTATCTTTCCCACCCCATTACATTCCGAGCCTTTTTCACTCTCTAATATAAACTCTAACTCCAAACCCAAAGCCGCCCATATCCTCCCTCCATTTATCTCTCTCCGTTCCCTCTCTACATTCTCGCTGACATTCTTCTCTCTCTCTAACTCCGAGTCTTTTTCCCTCTCTCTCTAGCCACTATTCCTCCCCCTCTCTCTAACTTCGAGCATTTTTCCCTATCCCTCTCGCCGCTATTCCTCCGTCCCCTACATTCTCTACCACTCCGTCCGTACCCACGCTCGACAATCCGGTAAGTTGAAATGTATCTTGATTGGGTAAGGCACGGATTTGGAAATTTTCCGTCCAAAATGTTGATCTTGTTAATTGTGGTTGATGATTGTGAAATTTCCGTCCAAAATGTCAAAAATCCACAATGTTCCTTCCAAAATGTTGATTTGGGAATTTTCCATAGAAAAATATCCAAAATCCGTCTCTTCGGTGATTGTTGATTGTCGTTGTGATTTAGATTGCTTTAAAATTGATTGGGTAAGGCATGGATTTGGGAATTTTCTAAAAAAAATGTTGATTTTGTGAGTTAAATTTTCCGGATTTGCCACCCGTGGGAAATAAAATGAATTCGCAAATTTTTTTTTCCCGCGGACTCTACCACGACTGTTTTTCCGAAAAACCGTCGTGATAGGCAGACCTACTACGACGGTTTTTCAAAAAAAAAAATTTCGACGGACCCTACCACGACGGTTTTTCCGAAAAACCGTCGTGATAGGCGGACCTACCACGACGATTTTTCAAAAAAAACCGTCGTGGTATGTTCTTAAATGTCCACATGTAGGCCTTATTTTTTTGCCTATTCCACGACGGATAATAAACCGTCGTGGAATTTGAAAAGATTCTACTACCTTGGATTTCACGACGGTTAAAAACCGTCGTGGTATCCATATTCTGTACTAGTGCTAAATCTTATGATAATGTCAGTATTTCACTGTAAATCTGTACTAATATAAAAATATTCACACGGTTCTCCATTATCAATGATTTTTAAATGATAATTATGTTGTCTGCTTATGCAGCCGGTTAGAAAAATACTTTCATTTAAGACCATATTGGAAGCTGTGGATTTACGTTCCTTTAATAAGATCATCACGCCGACCACTCACCGTACGTAATCCGTACTATAATAATTTGTTGTTGAAATCCTCCGTACGTACGTCAACTAGAATATTCTAATTACAAGGTCAATATATACAGCACCCCATGTGAAGATGTTTTGTAACAGCATTACAAAAACCAACCACAACACAGTTTATGAAGAATGAAAGATCGAACTAGTACTAAAAACGTGAAAATAATACTCTAGATCTCTACCATATCACTTACTGTCTTAGAAGAGAAAACTTAATTGTATTGAACTATAGGAAATTTCTTACAGAGTTAGCGAGCAAGTAATAAAATCTTTTTTTTTAGGCACTTATTTATTAAATTTTAAGAGAAAAAACCAAAATTTAAGCTTTCGTTTGACTCTCAGATCTAACACTAAATTTTTTATTTTGGATTTTGTTTTTTTTTTATTTTAAAATCAATTAAAATTATAATTAATTTTTAAAAACAAATAAATTTCAACCTAAAAATATAATTTCAAATTCGTATACCAGACGCAAGTTAAATCTCACACCTAAACTCTGAGACTCTCTTTTCACTATATCCGGCAGGCTTTATATATTACGTATCAATCTCGTTTTCTGTTAATTATTAGAGTAAATCCTTCATCATCTCTTTGTTGATTTGTCCAATTATTAACAACAATCATATTCTATATCAATGTAGTTGAAATAGACATTGAGCTTATCTTTAGATGTGTCGGTTCAATGATACAGAGTTGTCGAACTTATTAATTACATGATGGAACTGATACGAAAGGGGTCTCAAAAGTACTGCGCATGCATCTTCGGCCATTTCCTCGATATATATTTATTTAAATATAGGTGCTGATAGTGACGACTCGTTTTTTGTGGACCTAATTTCGACTTACTGGCCCAAGTATTTATAATTGGAAAGAGTCAATTTGCTTCAACAGAGGCCACTGGATCAAATTATTTAAACTTATCCTTTCTTCCATAATGGAAATGAATTCAACTAAGACCTGCTAGACAGTGCTAGACAGTGACGAAGACACAATTTTTTTTTTATTATAAGAGGTTAGTAATTGGTCAATGGATAATTAAGCAATTATTATGATTAAAATTAAATTTTGTTCAAAGTTATCTTTCATTGGCTACGTCTATGGCCAGAGATGAATGTATGACTAGACTTTCCGATTCTTGAAAAAAATAAAAATAAAAATGACAGGTGTAGATAGTTCAAGAAGAAAGTTAAACAGGAATCTTGATAAGAAAAGAATTCTTCTTATAATTGCTTAGAGTTAGTATTGGAAATGACTTTAAATTAAAAAATCTTATTGATTTCTCTTTAGTTTCTCTTTTTTGGTTTGTTTTTCTTTCGCTTGCTTTTCTTTTTCAATGTTAGGCTTTTTATACTTTTATATTGTAAGATTATTCTTTTTTTTTTTTCATTAATTGCTTTACTTATTCAAAAAATTTCAACCAAGGCCTGCTACTTTAAAAAGAAGAAGGAGAAAGTTTCACAACCGTACAAGAGTCTACTACTTTAATTTAAAAAAATTAGTCACTACCGAAGAGGAGTTTACTACTTTAAAAAAATTTCAAAAACATAAAACTACTTTAAAAAATTAGTCACGTCAAGGAAAACGCACGTCACTCTCTTTTTTGTATTTCTTATTTTGTAAATTTTTTTTTAAAAAAAAAATGTTGAAATTAGCACATCACTTTTGCGGAAGCGGATAGAATAATTCCAACCTCAGATTAACAAAGTTTTTCCTTTTATTTTGAGTTAAACAATCATATGCCATGCTTTCAAACTTATAATAACGACAAACTAATTATATGTGGTTGGTTAATCTCAAATTAATTTTGTTGTTAAATTTATTATGGTCCAAAGCTGAGTTTGTTGGGTTTAATAATTCGAAATTTCTCCATTTCATATGCATGAAATTTATCTTTTGTTTGGAAATGAATCAGAACTCATATATGTGTAAGCATCACGATTAATTCCTTGTGATTGGAATATTGGTTAGGGCTGACTTTTTTGACAATTTTTTCCTTGTTGCACTAATAATTGATGTAGCTTGAGCTTTCCTTACTTTCATGCATAGGTTTTTATGCAATCTAGAGATAGATCCTTATCTTTTTGTGTAAGAATAATAAGCAAGGTTTTTTGTTTTATTTTATTAATATATATATATTTTTTAATTTGGGAAGTTTTTGTTAGTTTGGATTTCGAAACCAGCAAAGATATTAAGCGAAGAAGAACAAGGGTTCTGGCTGAATATAATTTGGAAATCTACTGGCATGGAGCTTCCCAATTTCTGTCTTTGTTTGGCCGGCCGGGCTCATCAAGTCTATCGGAGCTGGCCAAAGTTATATTCCCCCATTATTTCCATCCTTGATCATTCTCGTCACACTAATTTGGTCAAACCGTGGGTGTCTTGTTTTTCATCTGGTCGTTATTAAGTAGGCACCTTAACCATGGTCAAGTGTTTCTTTATTATAAATCTGAATCAATGTCTTTTGTTGCTTTCTAGATTTTGTTGATGTGCCCTCTTATTTCTGTTCCCTTTCATGACTCTCCATCAAAATGATGACAATTTAATTAGCATGACTTTTTCATTGATGTGATTTCTTTACATTAAGTTATGCTCATCAATTGCGCAGGTCACTAAACTCGAGATTCGAGTTTGTTTGTATTATATTTTTTTAATTCTCAATTGCCGTGTGTTTAGTATATATAGTTTGTATCATTATGAAATTGTCAGAATTATGAATATCTTGAAAAAAGTTGTACTTTTGGATTGTTAATGACTTTTTAATGAATCATAACCTTTCAATAAGTCTCCGGATTCTTTTTCAAAAAAAAAAAAAAAAAAAATTAAGTCACCGGATTGAACTTGTATTTTATCTACTTTTGAAGTTTAAATCGTCAATTTGGGTTTAATTAAATTGTTTATTTTGACTAATCCCTTTTAATCACAGACCCTGGTTGTAGGTCGTGATATAGGATGATTTTAGAAATAGGCTTTTTGGGATGCTAAAGCTAAGGCCTAAGGGGTTAGGTTTTCAATGGTATTTCTATCCCACCGGCCCATTCTTAATGAACGGGCCAAGAATGAATAGGCCTACTTAGTCTTCTATGAATACAATCACAGTGATTATTTTAAAAAATTAGATAGAGGGTAATATTTTAAATATATTCTTATAATTTATTAATTTTAATATTAAAATTGATAATTTTAATATTATTAAATTTATAATATTTTTGTATATAATCCTTTCTCAATATCTACGAATGGGGCCCATTAATCGAAATAGGCATGACGAGAGGCCTTGTATAAAAATTGGTATAAACACGAAGCAAATGGTTGCCCTGCCAAATCATACACAAAGAAAATGGGTGCCCCGCCAAATCATTCTTCTAGATTCCTCTTTAATAGCCAACTCTGCCAATAGTATACATAAGCTTCCTTTTGTTTTTTTTTTTGGTTGAAATAAAAGTGCAGGGAGGGGTTACGTTAAGATCAGCAGTAACTATTTTGCTGTCCATGACCTAAGGGGTCACCATTTTTTGAACCGATAGTCTGAAAAAAAAAAATATCAAATGCTTCATGAGATTACATATCTACAAAACCACTTTGAGTAATTAGGCAAATATCAGGCTGACACATTAGTGATAACCTAATTGCAGATTTTTTTTTTCACTTTAACTTTCTCTTATTTGTATTTACTTGTTTATTAATTTATTTCTTATTTTTATTTGCAAATTCCTTATATAACAATTTAAAATAAAAAATTAAAACAAAGAAAATAAAAGAAAATGGGTGTCAGCCATTATAATCTTAAACGGACATTTTCTGTCTTTATTATTATTTTTTCCGTGTGCAAATCCGTTTCCCTTATGCTAAAATTTTATATGTGGTCCAACTATAAACATATCTTTAAAAACTAATTAATGTACCACACCATTTTTTTTCTCTTTTGGATTAGCTTATTTTAATGATGATTTTTAGTTAACATGCTTTAAGTGTAACGTAAAATACTAGAGCCTTTTCTAATTTAGCCTTTCCTTTTCGCTTCTATATAGTATGATTAAGTACTAAATTTAACTTTAGGATCTACTATAGGGTGGAAATATAGTTTGCTATACCATCCTCACCACACCGATATTATTCTCATTCTCACTAATTAGTAAGAGCAATGTAGGGTAGATGGATCAGGTAATTAAATCTGCTAGCTATATAGTTTTGGTTACGGTCGTATCTAGCCTATTTTTTCAGAGAAGTAGGTGAATATTTATTTGAATGGACATACATAATAACTTTTGTTCATATATTCAATGATAAATCCTTTTTCTCATTAAAAAAATTGGAAAAATTAGGTAAATTAGGCATTTTTTAAGTAGATGGCTGAAATTTTTTTGACTTAGAAAAATAACTTTTAATCAGTTATTCTCAGTAATTGACTATACTTGATCAGTACGTCAATTAGTGAAAAATTCATTTAATATTAGTCAATTAATCAATCAGTTAATATCTTAATTGTTCTTAGAAAAAAAAGGGATCTTTTTTTTTAATTTACAAATTTTTGATAATTTATTCAAAAAATTCTTAAAAAAATGTCATCTATCCACATATTCCTAAAAAATGTGGCGAATTAAAATGTGCTATGAATCGATAAAATACATCTTGTGTGTGTGTGTGTGTGTGTATCACGCTTCTTTTACTTGGTTTTGTAGATCTCTTTCTTTTGCCTCAAAACCTTGACCCACGTATTTTTTTTTTCTTTTTCTTTGATATACTTACATCTTTTGCCGTACTAGTGTTGAATTTAAACTTATGAGTCCTACTCTTAACACGCGAGTGCGTTTAATTCTATTTTACTTGATTTTTTTGTATGATTTTTTTTTTCACACTTACTAATTAGTTGGACAACTCAAGTTAATTTTACATAATTTCATGTTTCAAAACACTAATTTTAATGACTTGTGAAATCATCATATTCGATTCACGTCTATGATCGGTATAAAATTTTGACCATGAATCCTAAAAACAGTCCAAATTTTAATCAATTTTCACTTTTGTCCCTAACATTTAAAACAACCCGAAATTCGATTCAGTTCAATCTTATTTAACAAATTTAGTCCCTTTTGTTACATCCATATTAAACTCTGGATAGGTGCCTCTTGGTGCTATTTCAGTGGGAGTAAAATGGATATTTCGACAGCTTAGAGCAAGGGTTTTGTACGATGTTCATGTTTTATTCTAGATGTATATTTTGTCTGGTACTTTTCCTTCTAAGTGCATTTTATAGCATCTCACTCATAGAGCTCAAATCGCATTTACAACCCACTTCAATAAATCCTACTGCCTGCCATGCACGATTTAGGTGTTTCTAACAATCAAGTGATAGAATAATTAATTAACTTTGTCGCATCAAAATAGACCCAGATTAGCTTTTATAAGTTTGAAGGCCATTTTTGAGATGAAAACTTAATTTTAAAATTCATATCATTACGGGTTCATTTCGATTTGCAACATAAGATACATATCATGAAGATTTGAACAACTATATGTTGAGTATCATTGTTTAGCATGGTTGTTAAATCCATCCCTAATTTATTTTGATAGGAAAATGCTAACTTCAAATTGAGAAAAGATTAATTGACGTGATTAATCCCTGAACTTTTTTTACGAGTGACAATTTGGTTTCTAAGATTTTCATTTTGACAATTAAGTCCCTAAATTCTTGATTTAATATCATTAACACTGATAACAGACATTAAAATTTCAATATAACAAGTCCATGTAATTTTGCACATGATCTAAGGATAATCAAGGAAACCAAAAATAGTCTCTATCTTGGCAAAATTAATATAAAGAAGGAAATTAAAAGCCAAAAACAAAAAAAAAACAAAAAAAAAAAACAAAAATAATATGTGATTTTATTAGCCCCTTTATTTGTAAGAGCTCACTTCATCGATTGGAAGGAGAACCTTAGCGCCATGGGAGAAAAGCAATGTCAAATTTGAGCCACTGGGGACTTTAATTCTGCAACAAGCGGCTCTCCGGTGGAATTAGATTGTTGGCTGAATTCTATGAGGAGGTTTGACTGCCCAAATCCAGCGGAGGGGAAGTAGAAACGAAGACGATCAACTTATTATTGTCCGTTTACTATTGCATCCGTTGAGATTCCAGGGTTGAGGCAGCCCTATTATTGGTTAGGTCGTTGTGTAGATCTTCAACAAGACTCTAGGGTTACTGGCACAGGTTGTAGGCCATGTCGTTGAAGATCAAGAAATCTAAGCTGGTTCTTGTGGTTTAAGATCGATTTACTGATGATTTATCCTAACAATGTACAAGTTCATAGAATGTTATTATCTTAAATTAGTGATTACTGATCATTAATTAATAACGATCTGACTGAAAGGTATTATATCTTTGCATGCATTGTCTTGTATCACTTCACCAATGATGTTAACATTTTCACATCATTTAATTGATGATGGCGTGCACATTATATTGTGAATAAAAGATGTAAAAAAGGGGAAAAAAATCATATTGTGAAGAAATGCAAAACGCAGAGAAAGAGAATCAACTTCATTTCTATACATTTCATTTCATGCATATATTTGAATAACAAAACTAAGAAAAAGGAAGTAATATTAAGAAAAAGAAGAAGAAGAAGAAGAAGAAGTCAGTGTCTTCGTATCATTTCATACATATATGAAAAACTAAACTAATACAATGGAGTAACAATAATAATAATAATAATAATAATAATAAAAGATCATAACATCCATTTGAGAATAAAAACACCAGCAAGCATGAAATAGAAAAAAAAAAAAAACTTTGAAACATACCAAATCTAAAATTTATCCCCAATTTGTAGAGAGTTATAAGATGGAGTTTCATTAAAAATAATAAAAAAAAAATTATATGATGGAGATACCGTTCTATCACTTTTTTGGGGGGCTGATGGTGAGAACTCTATTTCATATATAGATGAATAAAATACCATCACGTTTCAATTAATTTTCGGCGTGCAGGTATATCAAGAATCTTGATACAAGTACAGTATATAAAAAAGGATTTTTAAATCAGACAATTATTATAAATTAAAATTGTACATAGAAAAGGAGAAGAATAATAATTATAATCATTTATGTAATCTTACAAAAAAAAAAAAAAATCAACTAAAAGGTAAAATTGATTGTTGATATTAAACGAATTTAAAATTTGCCACATCTAGAGGAGTTAAAAGTTCTGCTATATTTCAACCCACTCCGATCCAATCTTGCCTTTTAGTCTAATTTCTTGAAAAAAAAAATGCTTTTGGAAATCTGGTATAATATCTGAAACAATAAAAAAAAAAAAAAGATTATTATAAGTAAAAATAAATAAATTTTTTGAAAGTGCCAAAATTATATGCAACGTAAAGGGTAGGTACACGCAAAAATTGACAGTTTCCCATGCACATGCATACATATCAAAAATGAAAGCTTAGTTTTGTTTCACATATATATATATATATATATCTTTATGTATTTCGCTCTCAGATTTCGATCATGACAACTCTTATCCCAATCTTCTTTGCTTTTACGTTATTAAATTGTTTATAAATATCATTCGCGGGCTGAGCATATTCCAACAAAATCAAAACTGAATCCATGGCTTCCAAGTACACGATTAGACGTAAATCCTCTCAACTCACCAGTACTGCTTGTTCCGTTCCTTTTGGCCTTGACATTTTGGGCAGAGTCCCAAACTAACTCGCCAACAAATGGGACAATTTCCACCAGAGAAGCTTCGATCCGGGATCTCCAAATGGCTTTCAAGCAGAAGAAACTCACATCGAGAGTACTCACAGCTTCGCCAAGCAGACACGGCGGACTGCCAGCGCAGGCAGCATGGGTCGAAGTGGAAGGTTTCCCGGTTGCACGGCATTCCAGTTCTTGTGAAGGATGTCATTGGGAGAAAGGATGAGTTGAACACAACTGCTGGATCGTTCGCCTTGCTTGGCTCGGTTGTGCGCCGGGATGCCAGCGTAGTCGTCAAATTGCGAGAGACTGGGGCTATCATTTCGGGGAAGGCTAGCTTGTCCGAGTGGTCTAACTTTAGGTCGTCAAATGCACCCGCTGGCTGGAGTGCAAGAGGTGGCCAAGGAAAGGTTAGAGTACGATTTCGTAATTATGGGTTAACAAACTGCACCTGCTTTCTGTGTGAAATAGAGAAACAAAACAAAATAAAGAAAAAAAAAACTTTTTGAAAGTTATTTTTTTATTTCAAATTTCACGTGACAGACTTAAAATGTGTCACATAACAGATTGAGAGGCAAGAACGAAATGCACTATTCTAGTGCCTTTTGTCATTTTTATTAATATATATATATATATATATTTATAAGTAAGAGATATACTGTCATATTACATTTTTTCTTTTTCCTCTTTTATATAACATAGTATACAAAGTACAATTAAAAGTGGAGATAGTTATTTTTATTCATTTGTTTTTGAAAATGTGAACAAAAAATTTATTTGAAAAAGAGAACAAAATAAAGATCTTACAAATAAAAAACCTTAATAGTATAGAGAAAAAAGCAAATAAAATATCATAATGGAGACCACCTTACGATTTTCCCATTTTAAATACCTTCCTAATATGAGCATTAAATTTGTAGAATGAATTTTTCTTTATCGGATTTTAATACAGTTTTTTTTTTTTTTAATGTCTAGATCTGCTAATTTCTCTAATAATCTGAAAGTAACAAATTCCATTCTCTACGAGCAATAATAAGATTAATAGTTGTCGCCTATGGCTGAGAATTATTAACTGTGAATAAATAATATTGGCAGAATCCTTACGTCCTATCAGAAACTCCTTGTAGATCAAGTAGTGGATCATCGATAGGAGTTGCAGCAAATATGGTAACAGTGTCACTTGGCACTGAAACCGATGGTTCAATTCTGTGTCCAGCAAGTTTTAACTCTGTAGTTGGTATCGAACTGACTGTTGGCCTCACTGGCCGAGCAGGTGTTATTCCCATCTCTCCTAGACAGGACACTGCTGGGTATGTGCCACTTCTTTCTATCTTCTTTTTATTTTATTTTATTTTTATTTTTAATTTTTAAGTCAAGTATTTCATGTTCTCTATTTGATTGGCATGTTGAAACTAATGCTATTTGAAACCTTTGGTTTAAAATTTTTTAAAAAATATATATATATGTATGTAAATATTATACCTCTGGTTGAAGGATTCAAATCGTCGAAGTTTTAAATTACACCAGGATTCTCTGTACATAATCGGAATTATTTATTCCAAACGCAGGTTAGATGGGGGCTTGGTTCAAATTGGACTCTATGGTAAAGATAATGTTGTGCTATGGGAAAGTATATATATTGATAGTAAAATGTTGCTTCCTTCACATTTTGCTTGAAGATTAATTATGTGTCAAGCTAGGAAAAGAAAAGGTAGCAGATATTACAGGACATTTATATCAATTAAGTTTCATCAGAATTTAATTTGATATGATTATGATATAATTTGTTGGTTAAAAACTATCCAATTAGTGGAGTTATTTTTCATAACCGACCAAGAAAATTAATCTCTATTTTATATTATTGAAGTCCTCTTACAACATTAGCTTTTATAAATTCTGTAGGGGTTAGTTTATCGAGTGAGAGAGAAATGGTTTGGATTGGAGTTCACAATTTTGAAGCAGCTACAAGTCTTTTTTTATTTTTATTTTTATTTTTTAATTTCTCTTTAATAAGTAAAAGCCATACATCCAATACTATTACTGTTAAAGAATAAAAAAATAAATAAACATGACATACGTCAAGGTTAATTATCATGGCTTGTCGGAATGGTACTTTCAGACCAGACCACTGGCTTGATTGCAACGACCAAGCCACCGGGAAGCGTCCAAGTACATTCCATGATGTGATACAAACAGTTTCGTAATGCCTCTGGTCTCAATGGGAAGAGATTAGAAATTGTGAGGAACCCCTTCTTCAGTTCTGGACGGGAGGTCTCCTTATTCAAGCATATGAGCGTCATTTTGAAACTATGAGGTAATTAACACTTTTAAAAAGACACTTCTGATCTTCACATGGTATAACTATAGTCTATCTTTTAACAGTGTTTTTGACCGAATGACTGTGTTGTGGGGTAAATTGATAATTGAAGTACTGGTTCTCGAATGTTTAAGAGGTTCAGGAACTAAATAAGATTGGACCTTAATTCAGGAACAAAAAATAAAATTAATAACCCTTTAGTTAATTCATTTTCTTTCAAAACCTAAGTAGCACTCCTTCATTAGTTTGCTAATTAATTTATGTTATAACACCATTTTAGTTTCTTGTAATCCTGAAACACCAAAATTGTTTGTTACTTTTGTCTTAAATGCAAAGGCAAAGAGGTGCGGTTCTGATTGACAATCTGGAAATAGCCAACATTGACAAAATCTTGAATGAGCAGGGAAGCAGCGGCATTACTGGCGGAGTTCAAATTAGCGTTAAACGCGTATCTAAAAGACCTCGTAGATTCTCCAGTGTGATTCTTGACGGACGTCATAGCCTTCAATAAAAGGTTTTCGAACTTGGTAAGCAAATAAGAGTACTATTAATCCACAACAGAATAAAACATTCAAAGCCTAATAGTTTTTTAGGTCTTTAATTATAGTATTTTTAGCTCTAGCTCTCCCTTGTTGCTATGCTGAAAAACGGAAATAAGCAGGCACCGAGCCACATTGTTATTAGTCACATTATTTTGTTCTTTTAAAATTCTCCCTAATATTTTGGCTTTGTTAACAATTAATACCCACAAAATTACAAAAATATGTTTATCGTCCTCACAATTCATTATATGTTGTTATTAGTCCCGACAAGAATTCATCAGGAAATTCAGTTTTGCCACTTCTCAAATCAGCACATGTTTATATTTATGTACTTACTAACCCCTCTAAAAATTTTAAATTCAATTTGTCTCAAGAAAAAAATTTAAACCCCTCTAGACAAAAATCTTGATGCCGTCACTGGCCAGTATCTCATAAGCCGTTTGACATATATTAAATGAACTTGGTACATTATCATAATGGAGAAATCATTCGCTACAATTATAATTATTTATACTTTGGAAGGATTTATGAAAGTTGACCAGTATTGAACTAGAATCCGATCTGATCTAACAACTCGGTTGATTCAGATACAGGAAATGACTAAAAAATATGGGCAGAACCTATTTCTTGCAGCACAAGCCACGAATCGCATTGGCAAGCAGGAGAAGGCGGCAATAGCAAACATGGCAAGCTGACAAGGGAAGGCTTCAAGAAGTTGATGTTGGAGAACAAGCTAGATGCCTTGCTACTCATGTCCGCCATTGGGGGCTTTCCCGGCGATCAGCGTGCCAGCCGGATATGATGAAGGCAGAGTTCCTTTTGGTATTACTTTTGGGGGACTATAAGGCTCCGAGCCAGAGCTGATTCAGATCGCCCATGGGTTTGAACAAACTACTAAAATAAGGAAGCCACCTACATTTCTGCCTTGAATGAGGCTATAATTTGCTTACTAAAGTTAGGCTCGTTCTGTATGTCTTGTTTAAACAATATATTCTATCTGGGCACTTATGTTGGCCAAGGAGTTTGCTCAATACTCCTAATTTAAAAAATTTCTACATATATATATATATATGTATATATATGATTAGCTACCTTTTTAATCTTTACTTCACTTGTCTTCCATCCCTGGTTAGAGAAATTAATGGATTAAATTAAGCTACTAGACTAATTATTCCTTGGCATGTGGTATTTTAAGATGATTTGTAAAAAAATAAAAAATAAAAAATCGTTTTTAAAGAAAGAAAGAGCACAACTAGCATATGGAAGGGTTTATACATTCTCATTAGATTGGCACTCACCTATCCCACACTTCGATCTCATCCTAAAATACATTAAGTTTCATGAAACTGATAAAAAAGCAACCAAACAACGGGCACTTCAAAACTAAACTAACAGAACCTTGAGAAAGGGGGAAAAAAATATATAATAATAAGAAACCAAGAAAAAAAATGTTTGAGGGCAACTTATGCACAAAGTGACCAGCTAAATGCTGACGATAGTAGGATAAGTCGAAACTTTTCTTTTGAAGAACCTCATTCAAGATACCTTATTAATACAACTAGTAAAGCCTAGAAGGGAAACCATAGCAGGAAAGATGAGTATTTGTGCTTGACATGATAGCGCAACATGGCATCATTATTTAAGTACGAAACTCGAAAACCACCGAAAATCATGTTGATCTAAGACTTCCAATGAAAACTATAGACACAATCTCCAACACGTTTTTCTTGAGCTAACATAATGGATGCAAGCTTGTTTGCTACTTGATTTACCTCTCCCTAAAAATATGAGAAGTCCTAAAAGTAATTCGTTTCAAGTTCTAAAGAGTATGATATCTAACCGTAAAGCCTTTTTTTTTTTTTAATAAATGATGAAGACATGAATTTATAGATATATGAAAACATCCTGATTAAATTGACATTCCTTTAGCCTCTTTATTATTTTTCGATTTCATCGGTTATTAATAATATAAAAAAAAACACACAATAAAGTATGAAAAAGAAAAAAGAAAATAAAAACAGCACTAGATAAAAGACAATTGAAAAAAAAAAAAAAAAAACTGTTAGCCGATATTAGTGTAGAGATTTGAGCCTAAATTCGCCCCTAGAAAATAAGATCTTAAATATACATCGTTAAAAACTCATCTTATCGTCTCAGTATTCCTTGTGAGTCAACATGGGTGTGATGTTTGCTCAATTAACATATCAATCGCAAGTTGTTTCAAATCCTAAACGTGCCTTTCCTATTCGGAGATGCAACCTTTAGAAGATTCAAACTTTAAGCTTCTTGTAAGTAACACAACTCAAAAAACATATCGCGAAATATTTTTAAAAATAAAAGAAAGAAAGAAAAGAAAAAAAAAAAAGAACGCGAAGACATTAGGCGGCAAAGGACTACAAATCATTTTCGCAATAGTCCAAGGAAATTTGTGAAGTTGATTTACTATATATTGACATTTAGTATAATCTCAGTTCCTTGCACGTAATTGTTTATGTACTTCTAAACCAAATAACACTAGTGTTTTTGTGCAATTTGCTGGCGGCTTTCGATCGGGATTGTGTGCTCGACCCTACTAGTAGTTTTCATTCGTAAAGTTTTTGTGAATTTGGTATTATCCAAATCTTGAAAAAAAAAAAAAAAAAAGGTCAAGACAATTAAATAGCAAAATAAAATTCCTTGAGAAAGTGCCAAAGATACATACGAAACGTCGAGGGCTGCTCTATATGCAAAATAGATTCGTTTAAATACCATGCACATGCATGCGTTAAAATAGTACTATATAGTAGAATATGCCCGGTAGGACCTTCGACAACATTAATGTCAGTATTTGGGGCGTTCCTTTAATGACATTAAGAAAAAATGGGTCATCCCCTTCCTGAACCTTTTTCGAAAAAAAAAAAAAAAGAAAAAAGAAAGAAGAAGAAGAGAAGTTAGTTTGTTTTTAATGGATTGAGGCTACGACTTTCATTTATTTAAAAAAAAAAATGAACGCATCAAGATTTAAAACTCTGAAAATCTTATCCAAATCCTTCCCTTCTACAGGCTAAGCTAGTCCTAAACCGGGGGCTGTATGTTATTAACTTGCTTATAAATATCACCGAGAATACTTCAACAAAATCAAAACCCAAATCAATGGCTTCCAAGTCACCATTACACCTAATTACTCTCAACTCCCTAGTTTTGCTTGTTCTGTTTCTTCTAGCCTTGACATTTTTAGCAGAGTCCCATACTAACTCATCAACAAATGGGACCTTTTCCATCCGAGAAGCTTCGGTGCAGGATCTCCAAAAGGCTTTCAAGCAGAAGAAACTAACATCGAGAGAACTCGTTCAGTTTTACCTCAGAGAAATCCGCAGGCTCAACCCTACCCTCAAGGCCGTGATCGAGGTGAACCCGGACGCGCTTAGCCAAGCAGACACGGCGGACAGCCAGCGCAGGGAGCATGGGTGGTCCGGATTGCATGGTATTCCAGTTCTTCTGAAGGATATCATTGGGACAAAGGATATGTTGAACACAACTGCTGGATCATTCGCCTTGCTTGGCTCGGTTGTACGCCGGGATGCCGGCGTTGTCGCCAAGTTGAGAGAAGCTGGGGCTATCATTTTGGGGAAAGCCAGCTTGTCCGAGTGGTCTAACTTTAGGTCGTTCAATGCACCCTTGGGCTGGAGTGCAAGAGGTGGCCAAGGAAAGGTTAGACAAATATTTCCATATCCATTTTGTTTTTACTTATGACTTTTGTTTTTGCTTTGCTTTATTTATCTATTCCACACACATAATGCACATGCTATGTAACTAGATCACTAAAAAAAAAAAAAAAAAAAAGAACTTTTAGTCCTAACATTTTTATGGCACTTTTAGTCATAGTATTTTTGTATGCACATGCTATGTAACTAGATCACCAAAAAAAAAAAAAAAAAAAAAGAACTTTTAGTCCTAACATTTTTATGGCACTTTTAGTCATAGTATTTTTGTATGACTAAATGTCACTTTTAATTACAAGATTGTAACTAATATATATTTGTTCTCAAGTTTTTTTAGTTGTGATTAGAACTTTTAGCTACAAGGTTTTTAGTCATAACATGACAAACTTTTCTCATGACTAAAAATCTCGTGGCTAAAAGTATTAGCCACGACAAAAATTTGTGACCAATTGCTTATTAGTCATAAGATTGTGACTAAAAAAGACATTTAGTCACAGAAATGTTGAGAATAAAAGTGTTATGTGAAAATGTTCTGACTATGAATTTATTAATATTATTTTGTAGTGTATATATATATGATAAATGATAATAAGGATGATCGATAAATATACCAAGACATTCTGGTTATATACACACCCGTTTAACACCTTTATCATTTACCTGTCCTTAACATTAGATAGCAAATAAAATTCCAAAGTGTTCAACTCGTAGAGAAAATAACTACATTTCTAAACATTGTAAAAAAGTATAGTTAAAAATAAGAAAAATAGAAGGAAGAAGAAAATCTAAAGATTTAACATATTTTGATAATATGTCTATATCCAACGAAGCCAATGACTGGGAGGCGCTTAAACTTTCCCTTAACTTTTTTTAACCTATAAATTCTTGTACAAATTTACAAATAGCCTCTCTCAAAAAATTACAAAACTTAATTTTGTACTTCAAAAGATCAAGAAAAAATCACTTTTAAAGTAAATTAGGTCATCTAAAATCCCAAAGCACATTAAGCATACTCAAAAACATTATTGTTATTTTTTTTGGTTCCAAATATAGGATTGATCCAATAAACATTTATACTGAAGATAATATTATGGAGATGTTTTTCTATGAATAACTAATGGCTTGGATTGCTCAATAAAGTTTATCTATGATTTCTTTTTCTTTTTCTTATTTTTATATTGCTTGGTTTTTCTAACTAGTGTATATATTCCTTTAAAAAAAAAAAGTGTATATATCTACTTTCGAAAAGAAAGGGAGTACATTGATTCTTTCGATAGAATGTCAAATTTAGTTAACGTAATTACTTTAGATAGAAAGAACAGTACATCCTAATAGTCGATAAAATATAATTAATTAGAAATGATTGTGATATTTCTAAAATATAACTTTGTTTGTTTTCATTTGTCATTTAATATTGTTTGAGTTTTTTCCCTAAAAAATAATTTTTTTTCTCCTAAACGTTAGGTGGGAAATCATTTAATATATGATAGAGATTCAAAAAAGGGACGAAAATAATCTTTTGTAAAATAGTAAGCTAAAGAAGATTGAAGTTAAACGTGTTAGAAAAAAAAAATAATTAAAACAAGATTGAAGAGAGTAGCATATTTACGTTAGTTATCCATTTCAGTCGTCATGATATGAATTGTAATACAAAAGAATAAAATGTTTATTATAGTTAACCCCCACTCATAAAAATTCCCAATAAGAGAGAATGTTCACTAATAACGAGTACTATTAATGGACTCCATATAAAAACAAGTTAGTAAGTTATGTAGACACTTATTTGACATATAGTTTTGAAATGCTCATTTTTAAAAGATTCAGTTCACAATGTGAATTTTTTTAGATTGGTGTATGAAAGAGTGAAATATGGGTATGACACGAATTTCGAACCAATGAAAATTTTAAGATGAATTGAAATCTATGAGAAAAGTAGGATTCAAGACTATGTGACAAACATAGACTAATTACACAATCTAATCCTCCAAACTCAAGAAATTTTCTAACTGATAATAAATAAATTTGTAACTACTGTTAAAGGGGGAAAAGTACCAAAAAAAAAAAAAAACAAAAAACAAAAACAAAAAATTAGAGAAAATAAAACAATATTAGAACAAAAAAAGATTTAGCTTGTTTAAACAAATTGATATGCTTACATACTTAGAGGAGGAAGAAGAGAGAGTTAACAAATAAGGAATACAATAAATGAGCTCTAACGCAAATACAAATTATTTCAATTTACCGCCAATACTTTTTAATCCTTAAATCAAGAGATTTTCTTGCATAAAATAAATACAAATATATATATTAAAAACTCTGGATAAAAGTACTAATATGCAAAATTGTAAATTTTTTAATATATATTTTCTAAATTATGTTTTGTTTAGAAATATTTAGGAATTATTCGAGTTTGATTATTATTAGAAGTTTACTTATTAATACTTTCTAGGAATTTTTTAAAAGAGCTAGTTTCATTTAAGGCGTTGATGGTTATTATAGAATATATAGGTACTCTTCTCCATCCCTGAATTCTTCTTTTCTTTTCTATCTCCTTCTCTTATTCTATCTTATTTCGACATCAATTGGTATTAAAGCAAGTAATTTTCTGTGAAATTTTCTAGCTGTTTCCGATGTTATTAATTGCTTTTTTTCTCATGATATGTTAAAACCATAACTATGCTAACTTCCCTAATAAGTACTACCACATATTTAACTTTTGTCAAAGAAAACTAATTTGAAAGGAACCTTAGTAACGAGTCCACGTGAGAGACGAGGATTTTTATGTGACTTGTAATTATCCTAATTATAATGCTAGAGAATACAAATTTTTCAACGAGTCCACCCGAGAGACAAGGATTTATATATGACTTGTTATTATCCTAATTAAAATGCTAGACAATAAAAACTCTTCAACGAGTCCACACGAGAGACGAGGATTTTTATGTGACTTGTAATTATCCTAATTAAAATGCTAGACAATATAAACTTTTCAACGAGTCCACACGAGAGACGAGGAATTTTTTGTGACATGTAATTATCCTAGTTAAAATGCTAGACAATAATATAAACTTTTCACTACCAATTATTCTTACGTGTACCAATTTTCTAGAAGTACGACATATTTCTCGCAGTGATCTCAAATAAATAGAAAATTGACACTTCCGTATGACATGAGAGTTCAATTAATGATTCAGTCGATAACAAGTTAGAAACTACCTCTTTGGAGAACGACATCCGGCAATGACCAAATCATGCGTGGCCAAAAGTACATATATAAGTTTTGGTCAAATATATAAAAAGGGACTAGTTACCCTGTAAAACGGCATATGTATTTTTTTATATATAGCTTTTTATTCTAACATAAGAATTTTTTTACGCTACATATTATTTGCATTAATAATACCAAATAATATTATGTTATACATAAATTTACATAAAAATTACATTAAATTAACTAATAATTACTTTTAAAAAATATATATCTCAATTATATATATATCAATTGAGAGAATAAGCAATTAATATCAAGATTAATATAAATATCTCAGTTAGATTGGCACCTCATATCAAACCTATCCTTACATGTCTTTAAAGTTTGATATAACTAAAATTTTCCGTGTTACTTCCTTTCAATGCTAATATTGAGAGGAGTTAATAAATGTTTGAGATAACTATTGAATAAATATCAAATTATATTTTTTAACCCTTTGTTTGCATGATAAATCCAATTTCAGAAATTGAAAAATTTTTGCAAAAGGGTGAAATTTTTTTTCATTATTCTCTTATTTTAAATTTTTTTTTCATTATTCTCTTATTTAATATATATATATATATATCTCATTTCAAACTTACTTTTGAAAAAAGAAAAAGAATATTTTTAAAATCTTTTCACAATGTATTATTTTTAACATTATTTTTTCTTATTCCGAACAATATTTTATTTTCAAAAAATATAATTTTTACGCATCCCAATGTCATTTTATTCTCAAAATAAAAAGACTTAGACTTCTAAATGTTAGATTGGAAGTACGGTCCTAGTTGAAGGACCATATAATATTTCTTTACATTTGTTTTGTCTATAGAGTATTATTATCAATAGTTCTGTTTTGGCAGAGTATTGACCATTTAATCATCTTGGCAGAATCCTTACGTCCTATCGGCAACTCCTTGTGGATCAAGTAGCGGATCGTCGATAGGAGTTGCGGCAAATCTGGTAACAGTGTCACTTGGCACGGAAACCGATGGTTCAATTCTTTGTCCGGCAAGTTTTAACTCAGTAGTTGGTATCAAACCAACTGTTGGCCTCACTAGCCGAGCTGGTGTTATTCCGGTCTCTCCGAGACAAGATACTGTTGGGTAAGCATCGCATTGTTGTATCGTTATCCTCAGGTTTTCAAATTTAGGAGCTCCGGTTTAAACTGTTCTCCTTTCATTTGTTGAGTTAGTCTTAGCTGGGTCGCTATACTTTGGACATGCATGATAACGATATATAGAGACCAAGCGGTAATCATAATTCAAGTGAAGTCTTTCACGATTCGTATTTCATTTCGCAGCTTGAAATTAGTGCTATTATAGGGTTCTTGAACTTTGATTTTGTTGGTTCCTTTACATTTTCCATGAAGATATTTATTTTGTGTTTAGGATATGAACCAAAAAAACTCAATCAGCAGACACAGCTTTTGATGGACAGATTTTTATCAAGTTTTATTAAATAATTGACATACTAAATTTCGTTTCATATGATTCTGATATGATTTACCGGATACTAATGGATTATTGGGATGGCACTTCAGACCCATTGGAAAGTCCGTGTCGGATGCTGTTTATGTTCTAGACGCTATTGTCGGGTTCGATCGCAACGACGAAGCCACCAGAGAAGCGTCGAAGTACATTCCACGAAGGGGATACAAACAGTTTCTTAATGCCTCTGGTCTCAATGGAAAGAGATTAGGAATTGTCAAGAACCCCTTCTTCACTTCTGGACGTGGAGCTCTCCTTACTCAAGCATACGAGGATCATTTTCAAACTATGAGGTAATTAACCATCATTGTTGAATCACACTTTTGATCTTTACGAGGTAATTACAGTCCATTTTTTTTAACACGTTTTCTATCAAATGGCGAAATTGATAGTTTGAATACCGGTTCTTAAGTCCCATAATATTTGAAGGACAAAAAATGAAATTAGTAAAATTCATTCTCTATCAAAACCTAAATAGTACTTCTTCATTAGTTTCCTTAATTTATAAATAGCGCCATTTTTGTTTGTTGTAATTCTAAAACACTAAAATTGTTAATTTGTTGCTTTTGGTTTAATTAAAAGGCAAAGAGGTGCCGTTTTGATCGACAATCTGGAAATAGCCAACGTCGACGAAATCTTGAACGTCGCAACCAGCGGGGAAGCAGCGGCATTACTGGCAGAGTTCAAATTATCGCTAAACACATATCTAAAAGACCTCGTAGCTTCCCCGGTAAGATCGCTGGCGGACGTCATAGCCTTCAACGAAGAGTTTTCGGATTTGGTAAGCAAATAACGGTACTAATTAGGTGAAAAGGGTTGATCAGTATCGAACTTGAATCTGATCTTGAACAATTCTTCGGTTGATTCGGATACAGGAAATGATTGAAGAATATGGGCAAGACATATTTCTTGCGGCGCAAGCCACGAATGGCATTGGCGAGCAAGAGAAGGCGGCGATAGCAAACTTGGCAAGACTGACAAGAGAAGGCTTCGAGAAGTTGATGGTGGAGAATAAGCTAGATGCCTTGGTGACTCCTGATGCTGTTGCCGCTCCTGTCCTTGCCATTGGCGGTTTCCCGGCGATCAGCGTGCCGGCCGGATATGACGACGACGGAGTTCCTTTTGGTGTTACTTTTGGTGGACTAAGTGGCTCTGAGCCGGAGCTGATTCAAATCGCCTTTGGGTTTGAGCAAGCTACTAAAGTTAGGAAGCCACCTACATTTCTGCCTTAATATGAAGCTATATATATATATATATAATAATTTGCTTACGAAATAAAGGGCTACATATTGCTATATATAGTATATGAGTAGTCCAAGTACTGGTTTACATATATATGTCCTGTTTTCATTGTGAAAGCTATACCAAATGTAAGATAATATGAATAAATAAACTATGTATGTGTGTGTGTTATATTTGGCTGATGAGTTTGCTCGATATGTCTTAAGAAAATAAATAAAATTCTATACTCCTAAATAAAAAAAGGGGGGGGTTTACGGTAACATAATCTTTTTTAAAGTTATTTGGGTAACGTGAACTTTAAGTTCTGTGAATGTAAACTTCAGTAATTAAAAATATGAATTCATGTATAAGAAAATGTAAAAATGACGTGAATTCACATTCACTAATTTAGCTACATCTTCTTCTGCATGAATTAATATTCCTAATAACTGAAGTTCATATTGCTGGATACCATACGGTACCAGATATGAGACTTTAATTGTGTATATTATACACACACACAAAGTCTCAAATAGCACAACTATCATTAAAAATGGTTTACATCAAGGACCGGCACTTAACAATTTCTCCTATCCCACACTAATTTTTTATTTGGGATTTAAGTTTAACTCCAACTAAATTGTACTTTTTTTATTTCAGTTTTTGTCTTTTTTTAAAAAACCAACAAAAATTATAGCTAGTTTTTAAAAAGTCAACCAACTCAAATTTAAAAATTTCATATCCAACTAAGTTACCAACGGAGGCTAAATGTTTTCAGCCTATTTCATTTAAATAAAAAATAAAAGACACAGAATGTTCATGAAAATGATCAAATCGACCCCCCACGGGCAATATATATATAAAACAAAACTAATATAAACTTGGGGGGAAAAGAAATTAATAAGAAACCTAGAAACAAAAAATGTTGATGGCCAACTAAGGCATGAAGGGACAAGCTAAATGCTGACGACAAAATAATAGGTCGAGACTCTTCTTTTGAAAATCATCATTGATTCATGAAAAACCTCTAGTAAAACTTAAAAGGGAAAACATATCGCAGGAAATAAGAATATTTGTGCTTGTGATCAGAGTGTAATGAAATCAACATCATTATTTAAATACGAGAAATTCCACAATCCCCGAAAAGCACGCTGATACGAGACTTCCATGAAAACTACAGACTTCATCTCCAGCACCATGTTTCTTGAGATAATTAACAGAATACCATATTACTCTACAACAAACGGCAGTTTTTGCGACGATTATATGTCGTCGCAAAAAACCAATACTAGCATTAAAAGTATACGATGCACGCTTGTTTGCAACTTAATTAGCTCCCTAGAAATATGACAAGCCCGAAAAGTAATTCGTTTAGTTTGAAGTTTTGAAACAGTATGATACCTAACCATAAATCCTTTAGCTACCAAAGAACATATCATGTCAATAGTGTTAGGGTCCATTTAGGAAAAACATATGGTATTTGGTTTTCAGATATATATATATATATATATATAATTATATTTTTTCTTTTTCTTTAACTCAAAACTATTTTTCGGTACTCACATTTACAAATTTTTATAATAAACTCAAACTTTAAAAATACATAAGTTTGTCATTTCAAGTCCAAATGAGTGATTTTTTTAAATACATATAAATTCGAGAGAAACAAAATAAGATTCATATTGATATATATATATATATTGATATATTGAATTTTTTAATTACATATTTTATTTTATTGTTTCATCCCTTCTTGATGACCTAAAACACATTTAATCAACTTCGACAATAACTGTAGCATCTATCTGTTGGCTGATCAAAATGAAGTAGAGAAAATGATGCTTAATTTGATGGTGGTTCAAGGTTATAAGAAGCAAGAAGGAAGACAATGCAATCACAAGCGTACTTTTTAGGCAGATAAGGTTTACAAAGAGGTAAGAGTATTCATGTCTGTCAAATAAATATCAAAATACGCCCTTTTCAAACAGATCTGTTGAAGAGGTTTTGAATATCATAAACAACAGGTCAGAAGAGAAGCTCGATAATTATGCATTTGTTCATAAAAAAATAAAGATTTGATTTCAAGATCTTGAAATAATAGTGGAAAACTCAGTACAACATGCAAATTAAAGAGACCTAATTGTGGATCTGCAAAATAAATGTGTCTATAAATACTACGTGTTGGAAAAGGGTTTCAAGATTTAGAGCTGAATCGAATCTCATTTTGATTTCATTTGTCTTCTATGAAGATTTGTTAATTCTTTTTTATTTTTATTTTCTATTTGGTTGGCCACTAAGAGTATTGGATTTTGATTTCTCCATTTTTTTTTAACTAATTTAATAAATTTTGTGAAAACTTTAGTTCATCCACATCCTTTATTGAAAAAAAAAAAAAAAAAACCCTTCAGTCATTGTGTGAAATTATTTTTAACATATATCTGTCTCAATATATATTTAAATTCTTGCATAGACGAATATATTTATATGTATACTACATATAAAAAAAGTTTGATACGAAAGCCTAAGCTGATTATTTTTATTTTATTTGTTTGGGTCCAGAAAGGCTTTCATGTGTCATTCTTTATCACCCCTAGCGAAAGACCAAACGCCAAATAAACGGAAAAAAAAAAAATTATATTATTATTATTATTATAAGATGACACAAGAGGTGAACTGGAATATTAGGTTGATTCATCAAAGTAGCGACACTCACCAATCCAATCAAAAGGAACCACGCATAAACTAGAAAATCATTTTGCTATTACGTCATGTATTGATTTGACAATATGTGATCCAAAAATAATTTTTTAAAAATTACAAATCTCATAGGAGATAATGTTAGGATTGAAATTGCACTATCTTGGAATGCAATGTAATATATATTTGAATATATCATATATTTTATTTAAATACAAATATATTTGAATAATGAATTTAATATATTTATTATTATTATTAATTTTTTTATTTATTTTATCTCTCTTTCACTAATAATTCAAACGTATATTATATTTGAATGTAAGAAGAAAATATCCAAACGTATATCATATTTATATTATATTTAAATACATTATAGGATTAATCGTGTTTTCAAATGAATCGCAACTTTGAATAAGCTTTGATGTTTTTTAAGACTCCTTAAATTTAGTTAAGTCGTAAAATGGTTACCCTCCACTGAATTGAATGAGGAAGCCTAAAATTTGAGTGGGAAGTTAATAATTATAGGTTTTTAATTTTTGAAAGAATAAAATGAAGTTTTTAATCTTCTTAGCTAGTTGCAAATTTAAGGTAAATAGATAGAACTAAAGCAAAAATAAAAAAAGTTGGGTTTTATTTAGGAGGGCTAGTTGTAAATTTCAGTAAATATATTTGAAAGGAAAACACTAAAATGATACAAATTCAAAAATTATTGCACAAATATGATACAAAAATTTGACACTAGATCGATATTACATGAAAACATAATTAATGTTCATGCCATGATCAATAAATAAAAAAAAGTGACTATTTTCATAATATATATATATCTATATATATATATATATATATAAGTTAAAGTTGTGTGGTGGGGGGCTTGAGCGGTTCATAAGCCCCTAACGCCTTAATGCCTCCGTCCCTGGATTGAACAGGGTACTCTGGAAATTGGAAAACGCTGGCTGTGGTAAATGATTGTAAGTTTCTTTTTTTTTTTTTTTTTTTTTTCCCAAAGTAAAACCATTGCTTAAACAACAAATCTTAGGGTGCATTTACCAAATTGTAAAGAAATGTAATGGAAGGGTAAGTGATTGAAAGAAAAGAAAAGGAATAAGGAAAAAGATAATTGATTCTCTTTTCTAATATTCACTTGTCTATTCAATTGCGTAATGGGACATCCAGTTCCCTTTTTACTATTTAATTATTATATTTTCAAAATGTTAATCGTATCAATATTTATATTAAATTATCTTTTTAAGAGTTAAATAATTATTGACACATGAATGTACATAAGTAAATTTGACACTTAATTTCCTTTAATAAGTAATCATTAAAGAGGATCTAAGAATTGGCATTTCCTTTTTCTTATTCTCTTTGTTGTGTGAAACTAACAAAATTCATTCCCTTTTCCTTCATTTTGTAAGCTAAAACCACATGATTAAATTTTTTTTTTAAAAGAAGAAATTATTACTCATTTTTCTATGCGTCATCAATATATATTCATGTCGTCGATTTAACTGTAGGTAAAAAATAAATAAATAATAATAATCTATATACTTTTTGTTTAATTTTTCTCTCACATGTTTCCTTTATATGCGGACTGCTGCGTGTTCGTGTATATTCTCGTCTTCAGATATATTAGTACCTATTGCTTTTACACACACACACATCTGATAATCCGTTGTTATTGGCTAAAACAAAACATGGATAAGAAGACTGCTTATAAATCTGTTCATGTCCTTGTTGCAGCTTCCATTATTATATTTACTCTTCTTTATATGAATATGGATATGGGTGAGTCTTGAAATGATTTTTTGTTTGATTTTTTTTTTAATTAACCATTGGAACAACATAATGTCAAGCACATACACATGTATATACACGTGTATGTGTTATATTGCCAAGCATGCATTTTACATGATTTTACTCGCGCACAGAATAACACAAATTTCCGATCACTACTAGCAAAAGATTGTCATTAATCGAGATTGATGTAGTAATTTTACAGATTCGCTTTTATATCATATATTTTTTGGATAAAATCAACGTCCCGACGGTACAGACGGTATAATGAAGAGGAATGGGTCGCACTCAAGATGAAGATGATTGTTTAGAGTATACTTATATTTAATCCTATCTAGTTGAATTAGATTCTCTCACAAATAATTATGGGATCACCTATTTTGGTGGGGTCACCTATTTGGTGGAACCACCAGGTGGCCGTATATTTTTTTGAGAGAATCCGACTCAACCTGATCAGGTGGATGAGCTGAGTTTTTTCTTTTATGTAATTGGTTTCTTTCCAATGATATGTTTTAAGTGTGGACAAGGTAGCCGGTGCCACGCTAGTTGGGAGATGCGAGCGATTGGGCAAAACATGGGAAGGGATGTGCCTTTCACCAGAGCACTGCAGCAGAAAATGCAGGTACAACATGTCTTGGTCTCTGTCCTAGACAATGCTACTGCTTCTACGTGTATCCCTTCCACCTAAATAGACAGATACACTATATATATATATATATATATATATATATAAAAGACATTTACTAAGGAAGCAGAAACCCTTTTCAAATAAGCTATTCAGAAACAGATAGAGTATTTTCTCTTAAAAATAAGTATAAATAAATTGATCACTTTAAATCTAATCTAAAAATTATTAAGTAATTAAGTGTATAAAAGAAGTGATCTCATCACTTCTTCAAATCATTCAAAATATCTTTCTTGACATATATAGACATAGAAATAAAAATATGTATATGAAATATATTGCGTCCAATAGGATTTGAACCTATACTAAAGGTTTAGAAGACATACACTCCATATATATATATATATATATATATGTTTTCACTCGAAAATGGAGTGTAATTTTTGCCATGATCGGCGTCTGATCAGGAAGAACATTAGCAACAAAAGGTATAAAAAAATGTCATGTGAAGAAATCTCTAGCTATCTATATAATGTTGATTTTATTATAACACGTGTGCCTGACAATTAATGTCATTTCAAGACGAAGTATCCTAGAGATATATTAGTTACTAATTATTTTTAATTCGATCTTCACAGGTCATAGATATTAACTAGGAGTGGTTTTAAAACGGATAATAGCGCAAATTTACCCCCAACAAAAAAAAAAAAATCCGACCGAACCAAATCTATTGGTTCCTTATTTTTAATTGATTTGATTACGTTGATCGGTTTGAAAGTTTTAATTATTAGTTCGGTCAGCTATTTTTCATATTTCAATTACATAAACTGACCAAATCGACTAATATTCTTTTTTAACCTTTCGTCAATAAGATATTTCTCGTAGTTGTCATATTTTCTCTATTATTTTCATACATGTTATTTTTATTATAATTTAATGTTATATATTAAATATATTTTTTAAATCTTAGTTAGGGTTATTGTTGAGTTATATCCGGAGATAATCCGGATCACTCCGAAAATGAACACTGATTTTGGGTGACCTTTTGAAATAACATAGCCATGTTTGAAGATGAGAATCTTCCCAAGGCTGATCTGAACTCTTCCCAAGCTTAGAGCTCTAGGATGAGTATAACCATGTAATCGCATAGTTTTTTTTTTTTTTTTTTTTTTTTTTTTTTTTTTTTTTTTTTTTTTTTTTTTGCAAAATAGTTTTTTCTTACTATATCTGGAGGTTTGGATAACCTTCAAACTGCCTCTGGCAAGCGTCTATTTCTGGAAAGCTTGACTTCGGCTCCCCGAAACCAAACAAGTCGTTGGATATATATATGTGTATATATATATATATATATATATATATTTAATATTTTCCTAAGAGAAGAGAAGGAAAAACGGATATCATGACTAAATTAAACATCCTAATTAGGTTTTTAATGAGGTCTATCATAGAAGCTGAGTTTCAAAGGTGTAGTTTTGACTATCTCTTCTAACATTAGTTTTATTTGGATGCTTGTTTTTCCTAGGATGCTTGTTTTTTATTTGGATTTGAGGGTTTCAGTATTCTTAGGGGTTGCTATTTTGGTCAGTATTTTGATTTTCTTTTTTCATTTATTTAATAAATAGAGTTGGAATCTAATATAGGATGAGGCTGTAAGGGAGTGTCAATTTAGTTAGGATGTTCTTGTTTCCTTTGATGTCAGTTTCTTCTTTCTCATCATTTCATTAAAAAAAAATAATAATAAGCATCCCAATTAAATTGACTCACAAAACTTTAACCCATCTTACATGAAGTCCCAATAAAAGTTATTAAAATAAAGGAAAAATTGCAGAAGTATTAAAAAAAAATCAAGATATTACAATTTCAACGGGAAATCACATCCAAACAAACTGGTCGTTGGAGATTAGTCGAAAGGATGTAATAATTTCTATTGACCGGTGGACGGGTGAAGACTAATTTGCTGAGAAACATCTAGAATCGGTAAGTTTGGACCTTAAGGGCTACAATGGTTAGTTGGAAGAGTCTAATTTGGCTATTTGATAAGAAGTTGAACTTCGGATTACCTAAGGTAAGAGGATGAGTTAAGTCTTGATCACTCTTTCACTTTGGCCAGTTAATTTAATTAAAATCCTCCAAGTGAATCAAAACCATTTAGACTAAAGATGCATGAACTCTTTAATCACTCATGGAACACCAAATTACAACCCGTAAAGTTCCCCGAACATGATTGTGTCTGTGGACGAACCCCATTCACACCACGAGACATGAACTATTGGGACTGGACCATTATATAGCAAAAGTCCATGTACAGCAACAGACATCAAATTGCAACAACTATTGTTAACTTTCGTAAGGATTTAAAGTTTCATAAAGGTTTCAAAACCAAACATAAAATCGAGGGGTCGGGAGATTTTATGATGGCTTTTAATCATTAGATAAAGACACGTGGCTTCTCAGAATGATACGTGACTAGGGCTAATTTTTACCACGATTTTTGGAAAACTACAATCAAATCCCTTTGCAAATTTCCTAAACCCTAGAGAGTTCCATTGCAACCTTTTTTAAATGCGGTGCTTTTAGAAGTGTCTAAAGATATATATATATATATATATATATATAGGTACTATTTATCCGTACGTATTTGTTATTTCAAAACAAAAAGGAAAACAATTTTATTTTATGTGTAGTGCATTCAACAGGACCAGAATATATGTAGAAGTTCACAGATTAATGGTTTTAAAACATTTTCTCAGAAATTAGCACACTGACTTGATTCTGTTTGCTCCCCCACTTTACCGAAGGAATAATAAGAAGGAATTTTGTGTTTTTGCGTTAGAAATATTTTTGTACTAATTATAATAGTTATCCAAAATTAAAAACGACAACAGGAAGAAACGTAAATGGTGGAATCCAAGTCAATAATCCCGAATCCAACGTGTTTGATATGTGGCATGAGAACAAATTGAGTGAAACAAAGTACTTTGTAAAATAAAAACTATTCTTTTGAGGCACAAAATCAAGGCGAATCAATTCCTTACATAATCCAATCTTACCCAACTTGACAAGGGAAAATAAAAATTGGAGAAATAATATAAAAAAATGACAACAAAAAATATTATTGATAATTAGGAGAAAAAGAAGGATCATCAACTATAATTAAAGTGGGTAATAAAGTAGAGATTGATGTTCTATCAACTAATGTTAAAAAGGCAAAAATGAAAATTGAAGTTAATTTTTTATATGACGGAGATATGTACTATTCTTCTCCTCATCACGAAAAATGAAATATATATATATATATATATATATATATATGGCGGGTCTTTCTAATAAAGGTTTTGTAATTAGTGGATCCTTTTTGTCTAGTCTTTTTCTCACTGATTTTTGACACTTGTTTTTAACTTCAATTCTGTGAGACTGGTCTCCCATTAACATTTTTGTATTTTGGTTCTATTGTCTTTGTTTAGGCCTGTTTTTATATTTCCATTTTCTTTTTTACAAACACTAATTATTTTCCTCTTTCTTTTAATAATATCATATAAGATGGATAAATAATAAGGATACTTAAAAACTATTGATCTAGTCAGAATTTCTTAATATATCTAACACTCATGTTTCAATAAGGAAATGTTAATTATTGATAAGAACTTGTTGAGAAAATACTTAGTCGCTTTTCTTAATTTAATTTGCAAAGCCTTATCCATTCTCCAAAAGCTTTAGCAGCAAGAAAAGCTGAATTAATTAACTCCCATAAGCATCGACTTTGAATCAACTACAGATTCCCACGTAATGTATTTGTGGCAGGTTTACCAATTTCGTTGGTACTCCTCTCTCTCCTCTCTCTCTCTCCTCTCTCTCTAATAATTAATCTAAATTTTGGAGGAAATGGAGCCCATAGATATGTGGCCCATTTGTAGTGAAAGCCGCCCATCATAAAGCTTAGCAATCATACTTAAAATTTTTTTTCCCAAAGCCCTTACTGTCTACGAGTTTGCATGGTTTTTTAGTAATATAAATCATTATTGTTTAATATATATATATATACATATTATATAACCTCCTTTATTTTCATTTGTTCTTTTTATACAAATAATAATGATATACGAATCAATAAGTATGTAATAGGTATATCAAGATACAATGACTAAGTTGGTACTTCTTTAATATCTGTATTATCTATATGATATTAGTAATAAAAAAGAACTTAAATTTTATACGTTTATGTTGGACGTGGAGGATTGAGTTCCTTTAGTTTCTTCCATACACGACAACAGAGACTAAATTCTTTACTTCCTACATATAAAAAGAAACACTAGTACAAACAGAGGATACCGCGACCGTTTTTAACCCTCGTGATATCTTTTCTACGATGGTTTTCTAACCGTCATAGTATTTAGGGTCATGAAATCTATTTGGATTCTACAACGGTTGGAAACCATCGTGGAAGCGTCTACTTCCACGATAATTTTTAGAAACCATCGTGGAAGATTAGGCTTCCACAACCATTTTTCAAAAATCATCGTGGAAACATTTGGCAACTACGACGGTTTTCGGAAACCATATTCCATGCTGTGTTTTTGACGTACTTTCCACGACCATTTTTTAAAAACAATCGTGGAAGCTCTGTCGTGAAATCTGCATTTTGTAGTAATGAAAGTTCTTTTTATTTTCAATATCATGTGTGATAGATAGACGATGAGGATATTAAAAGGATACCAACATAGTCAGAATATCTTGATATACATACCTACGGATTTATATCACTGTCATTTGTGTAGAAAAACTTATAAAATTAAACAACATATACATCTTAAAACAAACAACATATCATTCATATATGAAATGTTAGTATTACACCATTAAATTAAAGGTTATTGTTATACAAAATAATATCATGTTACACCTATATTTACATACTTTAGTGTAAGATCATGCTCTTACAAAGAACTAGGACAAACTTATATATTTGTATAACACAAGTATACGTAGGAGGCATTTTTCTTTCATTTAGTTTTTGTCATTTTGTTAACTAAAATATTTCTATAAAATATTAGCTAAATTATTAAGAAGATTCATCCAAAGCTTTCCATTAACTTGCCCTGGTAAAGTTGAGCCGATTTGCTTAAGAGATTTCTTAATCCAACAACAAACTTATAGTAGTTAGTTATATATGATATTTTTGGGTCCACTCCAAAAGGGAAAAAAAAGAGAAAAATGAAAAAAAGAGAAGGGGTTTTCTGGGTTATATAATTGGAGAAGAGAGACTTGGCTTTTTTTAACACCAAGACTTGAAAATTGCCAAGTGGCATCTGGTCCAAAAGTTAAAAATAAAGACAAGAGGCATTACCATAAAGGCAATGAAGAGTAACCGAAATGCCCACTTTGTTAAAGGAAAAAAGTTTCACAAATATCAAAATGCACCACATACATAACAAAACGAAAATATTAAAAACATGGCCAAACAATCAAAAGGTTTTCACAAAAAAAGAAAATTAACCGTTACGTGGCATTTTCTTAGTGAGTAAGAAATAGAGACAGAAAGTCAAGAAGCTGAACGATAGTGCATTTTTGTACGTAAGTCTGCCATTTGGTAATGCATATTTGATTTTAGGGTTTAGGATTGTGTCTTGCTTTTTTTTTTTTTTTTTTTTTTTTTTTTTTTTTTTTTTTTTTTAATGACGGGAGAGGATAATTTATATCAGAAGATATTAGTACATCTCAATTGCATTGACACCAACTGATAAATTCTTTTCATCACTTCCATCTATGTCTCGCTCATTATCACCTATGTTGAAGAAAGGCTTGGATCAGGAAAATTAGTATCAGATTTGTATTTTCATTCTTAATAATAAAATTTTGATACTATAGATAGATGATTTAGTTTTTGACAGTGACAGATTCATAAAATTTTATCTAGTGTGTGAATTAAACTACAAATTTAAACTAAAATAGCAATGCAGTTATTTGTTTGTTTGTTTGTTTATTTTATTTATTTATTTATTTTTTTTGACTCTTTGTCTTTGTCTGTCTTTTACTCTTTAATTTTATTTTTTTTTGTTTATTTGTATATT
>CM046370.1:12634336-12732058 GCA_025413025.1 Ficus hispida
AAATTCAGAGACGTAGATGAAAATAATTCTTAAAAGAAGAAGAAAAAGAAAAATTAATAATTTTAAAAATCTAGTCATTTTAAACTAGTGGCTCTGAAGAAGAAGAACTATTAATCTAGTAATTTTAAACTAGTGGTTCTTTTATTTGAATAATATTACTGTTTGTCCTTTTGGGGTTTTACTTTGAACGTTTTAAATATCAGGCTCAATGAATAATAGTAGGTGTGCTTGCCCTAGTGTACTGTTTTTCGAAAATATAGATTATAGTTGGTGTCTCTAATATATTTCTAAATAAAAATAAAAATTAGTCCCAACATTTTTATATATAATGTTTTTAATATTTTAACTTTGTGATTAATATGCATTTGTCTCTAAATTTTTGTTGTGATTTTAACTTTTAGCCATAAGGTTTTTAGTCAAATAAAAAGTTTTAATCGCATCATGATTAATTATGTGTTGTGTATTGTGCGTAAAAATTTTTGTCATAACAAACATTTGTAACAAAATATTAGTCACAGGGTTATTATTATAATTTACATTTAATCAAGCAAAAATATAGTTATTGTTGATTTTTTTTTTTTTTTTTTTTTTTTTGTAGTGCTTCTAGCTCATTTTGGAATTGCAGTGACAATGTTAATAAAATGTACAACTACATATGCAGGCTCCAAAAGGCTTAGTGAGCAAAACAGGAGAACCATTGAACAAAGGGACTATTTACCTTTCGGAGACAAGCTCTCCTGTGGTTTTCAAGGCATACCTAGACCAATTTAAGGAGGATTTCACATTATTCTTAAGATCACGTTCTAAGGAAATAGTCCCCGGTGGTGCTATGATACTGACAATCGTTGGAAGAGCTGACCAAAATAATCCTAAAAGTGTTTGGGAAGTATTGGGAAGGGCACTGTATAACATGGTCTTGGAGGTACAAGTACACCTTTATTTTTTTATTTTTTATTTTTTATTTTTTTGGTTTTTGATCCTCTTGTCTCTCATACATCTCCAAATTGGGACATAGAAACCGCCCATTTTCATAATTATCGATTGGAACTGCAGCTATTTGGTTCACCAACTCCAATTCAAAATATTCAACCTTGTTATTGGGTTTTTCTTAAAAGTCAACTAATTTCTTAACAAGTTTTTGAAAAGTCAATTAACTCAAACCGGCTAACAAAACGGGGGCTTAGTTATTGGATTAACTTTCAATGATCAATTGATTACATGTTAAAAAATTTGTAATGTGTGACGTAAAACTACTTTAATTAATGGATCAAACTGTTGTAATGCAATCCAATAACTAAACCAACAGTTCCTATCGATAATTTAAAAAATGACAATTCCTATTGTAGAATAGTACTCATGATCTTCCTAAATCTTGTTTTTTTTTTTTTTCAAGGTTTAATTGAAGAGACAAAACTTGATCGTTTTAACTTACCATACTACACACCACATGCAAGGGACGTAACGAAGGTGATTGAGGAAGAAGTTTCTTTCTCACTACAGAAGCTGGATACTTTCGAAATCGATTGGGATGGAGGGTTCAGCGAACCAGCTAAAAACTCCGGCACTCCTGCTTGTAAAGATCATTTAGAGCAAGAGAGAGCTCGGTACATTTCCGATTACATGAGAGCGATTGGGGAGCCTATGCTTGTTAAACAGTTTGGTCAAACATTTATGGATGATTCTATGAGAGGTGCTTCATTGACAAGATAAATGAATCTTTGGAGAAGGAAAAATGGCAGTTCGTGAACTTGGTTATTTCCTTGACAAAGAGTAAGTTGGCTTAATTATGAAGGTTTGAGAAACTTATAATAAAGCTCTTTTCTTTCTTTTTTTTTTTTTTTGGGGGGGGGGGGGGGGGGTGAAGCTTATAAAATAAGTTTATTGTATTGGAAAGTAGTTTGTCAAGTGAGGTTTGCCTTCTATCGTTCTGCGTTTGTACAATATGTAAGTGTGGCAACCTATGTAAGATATTATGAATAAATCAATGCATATGCATGTCAAATTTGTGCTATGAATTTTAGGCCACTTTTACAGATCTTTTTCTGAAAACTGTTTTAGCTTCCTGCTGACTTTAAAAATTGATTCTCGAAATGTTTGCACTTGATGATTCAAATGGCGAAGCTTTGGCTTTTAGTTAGTAAAAGAAAAGAAACAAAGGCTATGGCTTTAATAAGTGTTCGAGAATCACATTTTAAAAAAAGTTTATAAAGTCAAAATAATTTTAAAGTTTTATAATAAGTAATAAAGATATTAAAATGAAGTTTATAAATTCAAACTTGAAGAATATTTGATTGGTTCACTCCGACTAAATAATTCGGATTTTTTTTTAATCTTTTTCTTCAAAAGTAAACTCAATGTTATTGTTCATATTTGTTACTCTAATTTAAAAACGCAAACTTAAAACTTCATAACTTTATTATTTGAAGTCAAAATGAGATTATTTAAAAAAAATTATATAGAATTTCAAGAGAAATCAATCAAGATCCAGATTAATTCTTTTAACACATATTAAGTTTTACACTTTTTAATCCAAATAATTCATTTACAACAAAGGTACAATTTCAAAACTTAACTTAACTCCGACTAAAATAATTTCAATTTTTTAACTCAAGTGGACCAACCAATTGGCCCCTTAAACTTTTGCTCAAGTTTTAAATTAAATTTTCTTATAAGTGCTTTTTTCGAAAGTCATATTTTTCTGATTTTTGCATGAAACTCATTTGGAGACTGAAAATACTAATAATAAATTATCGATCTAAACACTTCCACAAGCAGAAGTAGTTTCTTAAAAGTTCTATCAGCCGAGCTCAATTTGTAGAATTTAAGAGGTTCTAATCAAATCTGCAAAATGTAGTTTAAATATTCACTCTTACTAGGCTTTAATACGTGTATTAAAATTTGTGTCGTCAATTCTATATATACATATATGTTTTATAAAGAAAGAAAACAATAGACAAGAAAATTAAGATGTCTCACAAAACTCCATAGGGAAGATATACATTTTAGTGTAGACGCGAGAAGCGTGGAACATCCTTAACCAAGTAATATAATATGATATAATATAATATATATATCACTTCTTCATCAAAGAAATGAATCACAAGTCTACCATCTCCCATCAAATTATCAACCCATGCAACCTTTCGATTTACTAAAAATCGCACGCTCACTCTATCCCATCTTTGTGGTTTTCCTTCCTATACAAGGAAAGGTCATCCAAGGGCAATTATAAGCTTAAAAACTTGAATACCATTATCAATTTCTGCAGTGCAAATTTTTATTTTATTATTATTATTATTTTTTCGCTTCTTTGCCTGGGTTCCTTGCCTTACAGGTTGTGTTATGTTTAATTTTTTGAATCTATGGTAAATTTTTTTTTTTTAACTTTGCGCTGCACTCTATTTTATTTTCCCTTTTCCTTCATGTTTTAATTTGTAAGACTTCTTTTTATTTTTCGAAAACATAGAGTTGAGAGCTTTGTATAGGATTAGTGATCAGGGGATGTCAACTTAGTTATGTCCTTGTTATTTATTTATTAAAAAAAAAAGCGAGGAGTGTGTGAGGAAGTTTATAGCACTAATCCTACTTCTTCAGTCTCATTATTCTTTAAAATAATGTTTGCAATCCCATTTTTTTAACACCAATCTACGTAGACGTGAGTTTCATTTTTTTATTAGATCGTGTTTTAAAGAATAGCTCATTAGTTAAAATTATGGATCAATATAAGAAGATGAAAACTTCTCTTCATATAGTTAATATTTAAAATTTGACATTAGAATTAGTAACACTACTCATCATATGTGAAAAATAAACAAATAAAATAAACCGATATATAGAGAAACAGCAACTACAGTACACGGTGGGACCACACGTCAAAGAACTCTGTAGAAAAACATTTAAACAATGGACCACCTTACCCAAAGTCAGAAGCCCCATTACTCCACATGACATTTCCCAGCTAATTCCATGCACATTTGCCGTTCTTCTTTAACTTTGAATTTTTGGCTATCTCAAATTAGAAGTTCTTATAAATTTATACAAAAAGATATTTATATTGATCTAATAAGTGATATTTTTATACAAGTGGCTCTTTATGTGGTTTTTCCGACTGGGTTTTACTTCGATTTGTGAACAACATTTGCCAATGTAAATTACATGTACAACTATACATGCAGGCCCCAAAAGGCCTAGTGAGCAAAACAGGAGAGCCACTGAACAAAGGGACCATTTACCTTTCGGAGACAAGCCCTCCTGTGGTTTTAAAGGCATATCTCGACCAAATTAAAGAGGATTTCACATTTTTCTTAGATCACGTTCAGAGGAAATAGTCCCCTGGCGGTAGTATGATACTAACAATCATCGGAAGAGCTGACCAATATTATCATAACAGTATTTGGGAAGTATTGGGAAAAGCATTGTATGACATGGTTTTAGTGGTACAAGCACGCCTTTGCTATCATTTTTCAATCCTCTTTTCCTTTATCATTTCCATATTGGGGCATCGAAATAGCCGACCACTTTCACAATTCCCGATAGGAATTGCAGATTAATCATTAGATTAATTTTCAATCTGATATGTAGGGTGTATATGTTAAAAAATTTGTAACGAGTAACCTAAAATTACTATGATTATCAGACTATTGAAAAGTAATCCAATAGCTAAACCTATAGTTCCTACCGGTTGTTAAAAATGATATACATTAAATGTGTTATGATCTTTCTAAATGAATCTAAAATTTTTCAGGGTTTAATTGAAGAGACAAAACTCGACCATTTCAACTTACCAAACTACGAACCACATGCAAGGGAAGTAAAGAAGGTGATTGACGAAAAAAGATCTTTCTCTTATCTACAGAAGCTGGATACCTTTGAAATCGGTTGGGATGCAGGGTTCAACGAATTACCGGCCAAAAAGTCCGACATTCCTACCTGTAAAGATCATTTAGAGCAAGAGAGAGCACGGTACATTTCCGAATCTCTGGAGAAACAGTTTGGTCAAACAATTGTGGATGATCTCTATGAGAGGTACTTCAAATACAAGGTAACTGAATCTCTGGAGAAAGAAAAATGGCAGTTAGTGTACTTGGTTATTTCCTTGACAAAGAGTAAGCTGCCTTAATTATGAAGGATTGAGAAGCTTTTTTTATTTTTATTTTTTATTTTTAACAGTGGTGTGGAGCTTACCGCTTACATTTATTTAAGAAAAACAAAAACATTCTTAGAATTTGAATCTATGAGCTTCTACTCAAATCCCTCTCTTCTTATCTGCTAAGCACGGAGGATTGAGAAGTTTTTTATAACAATTATCTTTCCTCTTTTTTTTTTTTTTTTTTTTTGCCAAAGCCTTCTATCATTCCGCGTTTGTGCAATAATGTAAGTGTCATAACCTTATAGTAACATAAATATTAGGAATATACCAATGTATTTGCAAATCTAGCTTTCACTATAATTAACTGCGTTTCCGGCTATTTTCTGGAGTTTTCATTAGGCTTTCTAGCTTTGCTCACTTTCTTGGATGCTACATTATTTACGTACCCTGATTGTAGACTGATCATTTATATTATGTTGTCCTTTTCTATCAAAAAATAGAGCTAGTAAAAATGAAAAAGGAACGAGGATGTTAAAATGGTGATTTAATTAATTAGGATGTCTTGATCTATCTATTGATTTTTATGATCATCATTTATTAAAAAAATAAATAAACAAAATGCGCAGTATGGTATATTGAATGGTATTGTAATCTGCAAGGAATAGTAGTATTGTAGATTAATTCTTGTCATCATGTTTTAGAAATCCCTGCTTTTCATTGAATAATTTTTTCCTCATCAAATTTTGTGGCCAGATTCACTTCACATGCGGTTCATTTTTTTTTTCTTATTTTTTTTTTGGTCGGTGAATAACATGCAGCTCCTGTATGACAACAACCTTGTTTTTGTTTTCTTTTTGACTAATTAATGATCAACCTCAAAAATAACATAATAAAGGATGTATGTATATACATTACAACTTTCGTCATGAAGTTTGATTTCCTCAAATTTTTGTCAATATATTGAGAAAGGATAACGAAGATTAAATGTGAGCTTGTTTAATAGAAATAATAATTAATCCTTATTATTTTATATAAGGTCAATCTATTTACTAGTTTAGTTAATATCTTTCTTTGTTTACTAATAAATCCGCTAATTAAGCTCATGTTTCATAATCAATTTAATCTCCCAATTGTATATTGGTCTTCAAGGAGAACATGATTTAAGTCTTTACAAGAATCTGCTTTTATTTCCGAAGAAAATGATTCAAGGAGAACATACGACGGAAGAGGGGACGGCGCGGTTGGTTAAGGAAGTCTATGGGGGTGCCGAAGAAAACGTAAATGTTGGTTGAAGCAGATCCGGTTATAGAAAACGGTTGAAGGGAAGTCGCCGGCGAAATTTGGAAACTCCGCAGATTGGGCATCGTCAATTTGGATATATAGGTAGGGTTTCGTAGTAGTAACGAAAATGAAAATATGTTGAAAACGTTTGAAAGTTTGGAAATATAATTAAAAGCGTGTGATTGGAAATGTGCATTTGGTGCTGAAATTTGGATAGGAGAATTTGGGTTTATATTTATTGTTTATTTAACGAAATATTTGAATTATTGAAATTAAAAAATATAAAAATTTAAAATGTATTTGAGAAAAAAAAATCAATATATAATTTATTTATTCGTCTTAAAATTTTATATAATTAAAAAATTATCTTATTTAAATTTGTTTATATAAAATTATGAATTTTTTAAAATTTAAGTTATAAAATTATATAAATAATAAAATTAAGAAAAAATAAAAAAAAAACTAAATTATAATTTTTACATTAATACCAACGAAGCAACTCCCTGCAGTGCTATCACTCTCAGTGGCAAACAGCTCATGCATATTATTGGCAACTCTGACAAGCCACTGACATCATATAATGCGAGTTACCTCCTCATATGACACGTGTGAAGTAGCGGTGCTCTGACGGACCGAAGCCTGAGCCTAATATTTATCCGTCATAGCTAGAGAAACATCAAATTTAATACATAATGTTTATCCGTTGTACGTAGGACCACACGTCTCAGTGTTTATCGATATGTTTTTATATTTTTCTTGCTTAATTTGGATAGATGAGGCAAGCTGACGTGTGACTCTTTACTTAGGCAATTCTTCAGTCTAATTACCTTTCTACCCTCCATCACGTTTCTATTTTGCATCCTCCAGTTCTCTTAATTCTTAATTTAAAAACAAAAAAAAAAAACAAAAAGCAGACATCCACCCAAAAACACATTGAAAAATATGGAGACATCAATTATAATTTTAATTTTAAATATTAATTTATATGATATATAAGTTGTTATTTTTTTATTAAAAAATAGTTAAAATATTGTCATATCACTTAATTGTTTCTACTGATGAAGAGATGATACGTGAATTGATACCTAAAAAGTTAAGATTAGAGTTGGAATTTCTAACACTACTCAAACATATTTTGCCAGCTACAATATGGAAGTAGAGCAAATTCCTCACATGAATGGTCTTGGAGAAACTAGTTAAGCACAAAATTCCTCCCTTCAAGTGTATATTTTCTTTTTATATATATATTAATATTGTAACAACCTTTTTTAGCCCTCGGATGCATGAAAATCTTTAAAATTATACTCTGACATCTTCCCTTCTCCTCCTTACGTTATTCTCCTTACATTCTGTTTCACTTATGATCAGCTAGCTCCTGATTTTTTACTATAGACAAAAAGGATGAAGGATGGAACGGTATCAATAATCTCCTTTCTACTTCAATGAAAAATAGTACTTTTTCACTGGGTACTTCCATTTTTTTACATAATTAAAAAATAAATAAAAAACAAAACAAAACAAAAGAATACAACTTATCTCAATTTGTTTCTTGATTCTGTAGAAAGTAGTGATTTCCAAAGTGAAGCCTACAAAAATGCGTCGCAGATGTTTATTGTACGGTCTTCCCAAAGTGTTTGAGAGTAGCAAACTTTGGTGTTGCTCCTCTAGACCCAACACGCTCACTGTCGTGACCGAAATTCTCAACACCATCGATGCAACTTGCTAGTGCTTGAACAAGAAGCCGCCGGTTTTCCAAGTGTTTCTCAATGATCTCCCAGGGAACGATTTCAACACCATCTTCCAGTCACTTCTGAGCTTCTATGAAAAGCTAGAGAAAGAAAAGGGAGCTACATTTGGGCCACGTTTCATCACCGGAATGCCGGGGAGCTTCTATGGAAGGCTTTTCCCTACTAATTTCATGTACATCATTCATTCGTCTTACAGTTTGCACTAGCTATCTCAGGTCTCAACCATACATTAGTTTCACTAAAATACATAAGCAAGTACACACATATTTCCCACAAGACAGTTCGACCACAAGGACTTTCAGAAGAATAAATCAACCAAACCCATAAGTAGATCTCACTAAGTTATAAAGTTCGGACAATTACTTACTAGAAAAAAAAAAAAAAAAAAAAAGCTTATTGGCACTTTCACTAGAATAACATAGCTAGTAAAAAATATGCTTAATGTTTATTTAATACAGTATTAAATGACATGTTTAATTTCTCTCCTTTTCTAGATTAACAAATCAAACACAATTCATATGATGTTTGAAGAAATGGAAACCAAAAAAATAAAAATAAAACAAAAATAAAACAAAAACAAACAAAATCAACAAACTTGGACCGCCTTACCCAAAGGTACGTCCTAAACATTAATACAATTAAGAGGTTCATCAGAAGTCCCATTAATTTACATGACTTTTCCAACCAATTCCATGCACGTCTGCCATTCTTCTTTAAAGTCCGCATTGGATATCTCAGGTCTCAGCTTTATATGTGACTTATCACTGGTATAAGAAATTCTTAGGGGACGTTTGGAGTGACACTTGAAATTATAGTTTTAGAGGTTGGTTTAGAACTATATGTTGGGAGAAGTATGAATTGGAAATAAACCGAGATATAAAAAATAGGTTAAAAAAATAGAAATTTTGTTTGTAAAAAAACACAACTTAGATTTTGTTTGCTCTTCTCATCATTCTATGTAATTGAAAAAAAAATCATATTATTTCAACTTAAAATAAGAAAGTTATGGAATTTTAAAATTTTAGTTTTTTTAAAATGTAAAAGATGAGAGAATTTGATATGTAGATTTGGGAGTTTTACATCTGAGTAGTCAAAACTCCTAGTGGAGTTGTCACCCCAAATGGGGACTTACTCTTTAATAGCTAAAGTTTTTTTTTTTTTTAAAGGACCATTAATTTCATCTATGCCCCTCTGAATTTAAGGGTCACTTTCACTTTGCATACTCAATTTGAAAAACTCATACTTTGAATTAAACTCTCACTTTGCACCTTCTATCAGAGTTTCAGTTAAAAACTGACTAAAAAAATTAGTTAAGGATAATCATATGATATTTTTCTGTTTGTTTTTAGCTGAAATCCTGCAAAATAGATTTAGTAATACTAATTTTTCATATTTTTTTTTCAGTCAGTTTTTAACTGAAATTATGATAGAAGGAGTAAAGAAATGTTAAATTTAAAATTGAGTAAAGTGAGATTTTTTAAAGTTCAAGGAGGTAGAAGAAGAAGAAGTTTAGACGTTATGGATCTTTATTTGAATAGTATTGTTTTTCCTTTTAGGGGTTTTACTTTGGAGGTTTTAAATATCATTCTATCAGTCTCAATTAATGGTAACGCTTTGGCATATGAATAATATTAAGTGAGCTTGACCTAGTGTACTGCCTTCACCATTAAAAAAAAAAAAAAAAAAAAAGGTCCCAACATTGTTTAATTTATAGTACTTTTAATCAGAATATTGTGATTAATATGCATTCCTTCACAAATTTTGTTGTGATTAAAATTTATAGCCACAAGGTTTTTAGTTACAGAAAAAATTTTATATTCCTGTCTAAATATGTTTAAAAATACATTCCTCACAATTTTTTAAATTTACCATTTTGCACTCATTTTAAGTAAATAATGTATAAATACTATGACTACACGGTTGATTACTTCTAAAAGTCACTGATTTTTTTAGTACGACCTTCCCTTTTATTTACATTTGTCAACTGTTTAGCACATATAAAGCTCCACATCCTTGCCGCATATAAAGCGGCACCGGAAATAAGACCTCTTATATATTGCACTATATAGTATTTTTTTCAAGACATTTTTTTAAATCTTCGAAAATCTAGATGGAAAAACAATAATAAAGTAAAAAATATATATACAGTTTTATCATAAATTTTTTTATTAAAAATATATTTTTATTGGAAGAAAGAATTAAACACTTTATTTTTTTTTTCACTTTCTTTTAGAGTAATCTATACTTTAAAAACACGAATTTATTTTTTTGTCATCACTTCTCGGTTGTCATGTTGAAGTCAGGTAATCACCACATGATTGTCACCACATGATTGTCTATATGGTGGCTTAATCAACGTCACGTGACAGTTTTATCTTTATTTTATTTTGTTTGCTTATTTAGTACGCATGAAGCGCGCGCTATACAACTATTTTTTTGAAAATCGAGATGTGTTCATTAAACAGAAAGACCGTAAAAAGGCAAAGAAAATTCGTTACGAAATATCTTTTAACTCGTCAAGCACCTCCACAAGTTTATGTTCTCTATATCTCAGCATTAATCACATGCATAGGTACGGCCCCGAGAAGCTTATAGAGTATGAAAATTGGATCAAGATGTACATATACTATATGTGTGTATATATATTTATAGACATAACTGATTATCTCTAAAAGTCACTGATTTTTTTAGTATGACCTTCCCTTTTATTTACATTTGTCAACTGCTCGGTACATATAGAGCTCCACATCATTGCTTCATATGAAACGGCACTAATAAGACGTCTTATATATTGCACTATATAGTATTTTTTCAAGACATTTTTTTTAATCTTTGAAACTCTAGATGGAAAAATAACAGTATTTATCAATAAGGTAAAAAAAAAAAATACAGTTTTACCATAAATCTTTCTATTAAAAAAATCTATTTTTATTGGAAGAAAGAATTAAACAACTTTTTTTTTCCATTTTCTTTTAGAGTAATCTATATTTTAAAAGTACGTATTTATTTTTTTTTTTTGTCATCACCTCTCGGGTTGTTACATTGTAGTTAGGTAATCACAACATAATTGCATATGTGGGGGCTTAGTCAAAATCACATGACATTTTTATCTTTATTTTATTTTATTTGTCTATTCCATATGCATAAAACGTGTACATCACAGTTATTTTTTTGAAAATCGAGATGTGTCCATTAAATAGAGAGAACGCAAAAAGGCAAAGAAAATTCGTTACAAAATATCTTCTAACTCGAAAAAGCACATCCACATGTTCATGTTCTCTATAATATCTCAGCATTATTCACATGTCCCTACGAAGCATATAGAACACGAAAATTGGATCAACATGAACATATATTATATGTGTGTGTATGTATATAGACACACACATATTGAAACAAATGCTATTGTAGAAGAAAAAAAAAAAAGAGGAAAGATAATTCTACATCAAAATCATTTACTATAAATTGTACATCAAATACATTATTATGATAACAAATAGATCCGACAGTTGTTACATTTTATTTAAAATTTGGTAACTATGTATTAGTTTATTTATATTTTTATTTAAATTTTTATAACATGCTGCTATTTAGAATTAAGTATAAATGACATATATCGCTAAAAATGTTAGGTTGAAATCAACTGCTTGTTATAATTATGTATCAAAAAAGATTACAAATGTAATTTTATAAAGATACATGACAAGCGATAATGAGTATGTAACTGTATATATATAAAGTCACATATATATGTACAAACACTGTTATATATAGATCAGAAACATCAAATTAATACATGTTCATCCGTTGTGGGACCACACGTCGAAGTGTTAATGGATAAGTTTTTCTTTTTTCTTGCCTAATTTGGGTTGGTGATGAGGCAAGCCTTCGTGTGACTAAAGTCAAAACATGATTTAATTAGGAAAATATCTTTTGGAGATAAAAGTCAAAACTTGATTACACCTTTCTACCCTCCACCACGGTTCTATTTTTACATCCTCAAGTTTTCATTCTTAATAAAAGAGAGAAAAACTTGAGCAGGCAGATATCCACAAAAGCTCTTTTGCCAGCTAAAATGGAAGTAGAGCAAATTCCCCACATGAACGGTGGTCTTGGAGAAACTAGTTATGCACAAAATTCCTCCCTTCAGGTATGTATATTTTCTTCTGTATATATGTGTGTGTGTATATATATATGTAATATTGTAAACAACATTTTGTAATGCATGAAAATCTTTAATATTATATTATGGTCTCTTTCAATCTTCTTCTTACGTTATGCTTCATTGATAAACTCCTGAATTTTTACTATAGATAGAAGGGATGTGAGACGGAATGATATCAATGATCTCCTTTCTATCTCAATGAAAAATAGTGCTTTTCGCTGCATACTTCCCATTTTTTTTTTTATGTATTAAAAAAGAAGAAGAAGAAGATTAAGAAGAAGGCAACTCTCTCTCTCTCTCTCTCTCTCTTCTTTTTTTTTTCCCCCTACAGAAAGCTGTGATTTCCAAAGTGAAGCCAACACTACAAAAATGCGTGGTAGATGTTTATTGCACGGTCTTCCCGGAGTGTTTGAGAATAGCAGACTTGGGTTGCTCCTCTCGACCCAACACACTCACTGTCGTGACCGAAATCCTCGACACCATCGATGCAACTTGCCAGTGCTTGAACAAGAAGCCGCCGGCTTTCCAAGTGTTTCTCAATGATCTCCCAGGGAACGATTTCAATACCATTTTCCAGTCACTTCCGAGCTTCAATGAAAGACTGGAGAAAGAAAAGGGAGCCACGTTCGGGCCATGTTTCATCGCCGGAATGCCGGGGAGCTTCTACGGAAGGCTTTTCCCTACTAATTTCATGCACATCATTCATTCCTCTTACAGTTTGCACTGGCTGTCTCAGGTCTCAACCTTGTTTTACTTTCACTATATATATAATTTTTTTTTGCATATAAGCACACGCATATTTTTTTAGGAGATAGATCGACGACAAAGATCTTCAAAAGATGAAATCAATTATATCCATAAGTAGATTTCATTAAGTTACAAAGTTCAGACAATCACTTACTAGAAAAAAAATTCGTTGGCACTTTCACTGGAATATCATAGCTATTTTTTTATTGTTATAAAAAAATAATGCTTAATGTCTATTTAATACTAAATGCCATTTTTAGTTTTTCTCCTTGTCTAGATTAACATATCAAACACAATTCGTATGATGTCTGAAGAAATGGACTCAAACCTAAAAAAACAAAACAAAATAAAAAATAAAAAAATCAATGAACTTGGACCGCCTTACCAAAAGGCACGTGCTAAACAATAATACAATTAAGTGGTTGAAAGAAGTCCTACTACTTCACATGACTTTTCCCAACCAATCACATGCACGTCTGTCGTCTTCTTTGAAGTCCTATCGGCGATCTCAGGTCTCAGCCTTATGTGACTTATCACTAGTATAAGAAATTCCTAGGATCCTACAATTACAATTGGAGTTAGAAATTTTGGAGATTAGTTTGACTATGGTATAAAAAATGAGTTAAATGTAGTTATATGGTATTTTTCTGCTTATTTTTAGTAGATATGTACAAACAAAATGGGTTTGATTTCATTAATTTCCCTATTTTTTTGGTCATATTTTAATTAAAATTGTGATAAAAGGAATAAAGTGAGGTTAAAGTCAAAATTAAGCAAAATGAAAGTTTATAAAAGTTTAAAAACCAAAATGAAAATAATTTTAAAATTCAGAGACGTAGATGAAAATAATTCTTAAAAGAAGAAGAAAAAGAAAAACTAATAATTTTAAAAATCTAGTAATTTTAAACTAGTGGTTCTGAAGAAGAAGAACTATTAATCTAGTAATTTTAAACTAGTGGTCTTTATTTGTTTTGTTTGAATAATATTACTGTTTGTCCTTTTTGGGGTTTTACTTTGAACGTTTTAAATATCAGGCTCAATGAATAATAGTAGGTGTGCTTGCCCTAGTGTACTGTTTTTCGAAAATATAGATTATAGTTGGTGTCTCTAATATATTTTTAAATAAAAATAAAAAATTAGTCCCAGCATTTTTTATATATAATTTTTTAATATTTTAACTTTGTGATTAATATGCATTTGCTTCTAAATTTTTGTTGTGATTTTAACTTTTAGCCATAAGGTTTTTAGTCAAATAAAAAGTTTTAATCGTATCATGATTAATTATGTGTTGTGTATTGTGAGTAAAAATTTTTGTCATAACAAACATTTGTAACTAAATACCTATTAGTCACAGGGTTATTATTATAATTTACATTTAATCAAGCAAAAATATAGTTGTCGTTGATATTTTTTTTGTAGTGCTTCTAGCTCATTTTGGAATTGCAGTGACAATGTTAATAAAATGTACAACTATATATGCAGGCTCCAAAAGGCTTAGTGAGCAAAACAGGAGAACCACTGAACAAAGGGACTATTTACCTTTCGGAGACAAGCTCTCCTGTGGTTTTCAAGGCATACCTAGACCAATTTAAGGAGGATTTCACATTATTCTTAAGATCACGTTCTGAGGAAATAGTCCCCGGTGGTGCTATGATACTGACAATCGTTGGAAGAGCTGACCAAAATAATCCTAAAAGTGTTTGGGAAGTATTGGGAAGGGCATTGTATAACATGGTCTTGGAGGTACAAGTACACCTTTATTTTTTTGGATTTTGATCCTCTTGTCCCTCATACATCTCCAAATTGGGACATAGAAACTGCCCGTTTTCATAATTATCGATTGGAACAACAGTTATTTGTTTCACTAACTCCAATTCAAAATATTCAACCTTGTTATTGGGTTTTTTTTAAAAGTCAACTAATTTCTTAACAAGTTTTTTAAAAGTCAACCAACTCAAACCGGCTAACAAAACGGGGGCTTAGTTGTTGGATTAACTTTCATTGATCAATTGATTACACGTTAAAAAATTTGTAATGTGTGACATAAAACTACTTTAATTAATGGATCAAACTGTTGTAATGCAATCCAATATAACTAAACCAACAGTTTTTATCAATAATTAAAAAAATGGCAATTTCTATTGTAGAATAGTACTCATGATCTTCCTAAATCTTTTTTTTTTTTTTTCAGGGTTTAATTGAAGAGACAAAACTTGATCATTTTAACTTACCATACTACACACCACATGCAAGGGAAGTAACGAAGGTGATTGAGGAAGAAGGTTCTTTCTCACTACAGAAGCTGGATACTTTCGAAATCGGTTGGGATGGAGGGTTCAGCGAACCAGCTAAAAACTCCGGCACTCCTGCTTGTAAAGATCATTTAGAGCAAGAGAGAGCTCGGTACATTTCCGATTACATGAGAGCGATTGGGGAGCCTATGCTTGTTAAACAGTTTGGTCAAACATTTATGGATGATCTCTATGAGAGGTGCTTCATTGACAAGATAAATGAATCTTTGGAGAAGGAAAAATGGCAGTTCGTGAACTTGGTTATTTCCTTGACAAAGAGTAAGTTGGCTTAATTATGAAGGGTTGAGAAACTTATAATAAAGCTCTTTTCTTTCTTTTTTTTTTTTTTGGGGTGAAGCTTATAAAATAAGTTTATTGTATTGGAAAGTAGTTTGTCAAGTGAGATTTGCCTTCTGTCGTTCTGCGTTTGTACAATATGTAAGTGTAGCAACCTATGTAAGATATTATGAATAAATCAATGCATATGCATGTCAAATTTGTGCTATGAATTTTAGGCCACTTTTACAGATCTTTTTCTGAATACTGTTTTTAGCTTCCTGCTGACTTTAAAAATTGATTCTCGAAGTGTTTGCGCTTGGTGATTCAAATGGCGAAGCTTTGGCTTTTAGTTAGTAAAAGAAAAGAAACAAAGGCTATGGCTTTAATAAGTGTTCGACAATCACATTTTTAAAAGAGTTTATAAAGTCAAAATAATTTTAAAGTTTTAGAATAGGTAATAAAGATGTTAAAATGAAGCTTATAAAGTCAAACTTAGAGAATATTTGATTGGTTCACTCCAACTAAATAATTTCTGGACGAGCAAGAGCAAGGGCAAGAGCATTATGCTTTTGGATTTTAGACTTCTTTGGAAGAACTAAATAAACTTTTGGTCATGTCAAGGTCCACTTTAGAGAGAGAGAGAGAGAAAATAATCTGCTTTAGAAACTTTGGATTTGGAATCAGTCCTAGACAGACGAAATATATGACTATTTGAGTGACCCACAATGACTCAACGACAGTACAATTTTCATTCAGTTTATATGAACCAAATAAGGCTGTAAAAAAGAATTTCATTTTATGCATATGTTGGAGAACAAAATCCTTGTATATAAGATGCATCATGACGGCCGTTTCGGTTTTTACTATTTTAACATTTAAATTTTGTAAATCTATTATTCACATATATATATTAAAATCATACGTACTCCCCTTAAAATCTTAAATCTTTCGTATTTTCTACAATTTTATCGTTCATCATTAGCAAATTCCAGCATAAAACGTACAAATTATTATATATATTTTTTTTACAATTATTAAAACGGGAACTGTTTTCCGTGACGTTGCATGGAAATTTAGATAAGAGAATTTTCAGATGGGCTTCCATTCTTCAGGCATGGGGGAAACAATTGGATGGATTTTGTGGGGAATGAATTCTAAATTCTCTGCCCTGTCAAATTAAAAACAAAATGCTTTGATTCCAACTTTCCATATTGAATTGAAATTCAACCAATTCATGCACATTATTGCATTACTCCGACTAGATAAGAATCCTTATCTCTACTACTCAATTATACAATCCAAAATAATTAAGTGAAAACGGGTAATAAATAGAAAAATCATATACAGTGAAAAAATAAGTAAATAAAATAAACGTTATGAGTTGGTATCCATTACATAAGAAGTACACGAAATATCCTTCTTTCACTAACTTCAATTCCCCATTTTCCCGTCAAGCACTAGTGTCATAGATCCTCTATCCTCTGGCCCAGCAAATCAATACATTATCTGCTGAATGGGAAAACAAAATTTTATGGTAAAATATTAAGGAACATATAGTAAATTATAAAATTATTAAACTGTTAAAATAAATAGCTTATTTACAAGTAAATTATTATTTACCTAACAAATTCGTTTATTTTCTCTCAATAACAAAAACGTACTTACTCATGAATATGATATTTATTTTAACAGTTTGTAAATATCCTATATTTACTTTTTTTTATAAAGTTTTTTCTAAGTATGCTATTTACCTATTTCTTCCAATATAGGGAATTTTGATGAAATTACGAAGGAACCATCTAGCATCAATGGATACTGGTCTGATATGTGTTGTTGTTGTTTTTTTTTTTTCTGAAACACTATTTATAAAATTTCTGTCCTTATTTTCTCCAATTATATATCCGCTTAAGAAATTCAAGCAAAAAATAAAAGTAAAAAGCTGGATTTTAGTAGGAGAGAACAAACCATAATAAATGAGTTTAAAGTGGTAAGATAATTGAATTATTTACTTAATATTGTGGATTAGGCCGAAGATGGGGAATTTTGGGCCCTTCCAAGTGTTTTGTGCCCATAGCAAACATATATGTGGAGAAAAAGGACGGAATTGAGAAAAAAAAATGTGGAGTTTAATAGTTTTATTTTATTTTGGTTTATTTTTTGCAGTAAAAAGTTATAGGACAATTTTTAAACATTAAGGTCCCACTCGACACCATTTTAAAAATAATTTTCACATTTATTAATAAATCGACCAATTAAACTCATGTTTTATAATAAATTTGATCACCCAATTGTATATTGATCTTCAAAGAGAACATTTAAGCCTTTACAAGAATCTGACTTTTATTTCCAAGGAGTCTTGTGTTCATATGGACGATATAGAAGAATAGAACATTTTTTTTTTTTTTTTGGGGATAAATTCGTAAGCAAACTAATCTTGGTAGTTGATGAAGATGGACAATAATGTAATTGCTCAGGACGAGATAGAGGTAGTTTCGTTACTACTGGATCGTGGGTTCATTTTTACGGGGGTTAATTTCACTTTTAGCACCTCTGAAAAAAATAATGGTAAAAACAGCAGTACTTTTTTTTCTATTCAATTTCAGCACTTAAAGTGGGACCCAGTAGCATTTAATGTATATCAAATTACAGGTTTACCCTCATCTCCTACACACTAAAGAATCTCTCTCCCTCGCATAGCCCAAAAAAGTTTTTCAAACCACCATGTACAGTGGTTTAGAGAGAGAAAACTGAAATCTAGAGAGAGAAAGAGTCACCACCCAACGGAAACTTATTTCGTTTTTTCACTTTTCCACCAAGCCCCCCACCCATTTTGAAACCCAAATCTTCATATAATAGAGAGAACTTTTCATCTACAGAGAGAAACTTCCATTTAGAGAGAGAAACTTTCATTTAGAGAGAGAAACCTCCATCGAAAGTTTTTTTTTTTTTTTAATCTAACATTTTTGGCCATTTTGAGTAAAGGTCATAACTATTATGACCACCCAGTCATAACCGTTATGACCTATGTTTAAAAATGACAAAAAATGTTATCTTAAAAAAAAAAACAAAAAAAAAATTAACTTTCGATGATTTAAAAAAAATAAAAAAATAAAAAAAAATTGGTCATAACCATTATGACCGGATGGTCATAATGGTTATGACCATTACTATTTAATAGGCCAAAAAAAAGTTATCTTAAAAAAAAAAATCAAATTTCGATGATTTATAAAAAAAAAAAAAAAAAAAAAAAAAAAAACTGGTCATAACGGTTATTACCGGGTAGTCATAATGGCTGTGACCGGGTTTTTTTTTAGAATTAAATTAAATTTTTTTTTGTCGATCTATTTTTATTATTTTTTAGCTATGGTCATAACCATTATGACCACCCGGTCATAATCGTTATGACCAGTTTTTTTTTTGTCGATATATTTTTATTATTTTTTAGCGATGGTCATAACCATTATGACCACCCGGTCATAACCGTTATGACCAGTTTTTTTTTTTGTCGATATATTTTTATTATTTTTTGGGGATGGTCATAACCATTATGACTACCCGGTCATAACCGTTATGACCAGGTTTTTTTTTTTTTTTTTGTCGAACTTTTTTTATTATTTTTTAGCGATGGTCATAACCATTATGACCACCCGGTCATAACCGTTATGACCACCCGGTCATAACCGTTATGACCAGGTTTTTTTTTTGTAGAATTAATTTTTTTTTGTCGATCTATTTTTATTATTTTTTAGCGATGGTCATAACCATTATGACCACCCGGTCATAACCGTTATGACCAGGTTTTTTTTTTTTTTGTCGAACTTTTTTTATTATTGTTTAGCGATGGTCATAACCATTATGACCACCCGGTCATAACCGTTAATTTTTTTTTTTAGAATTAATTTTTTTTTTGTCGATCTATTTTTATTATTTTTTAGCGATGGTCATAACCGTTATGACCAGGTTTTTTTTTTTTTTTGTCGAACTTTTTTTATTATTTTTAGCGATGGTCATAACCATTATGACCACCCGGTCATAACCGTTAATTTTTTTTTTTTAGAATTAATTTTTTTTTGTCGATTTATTTTTATTATTTTTTAGCGATGGTCATAACCATTATGACCACCCGGTCATAATCGTTATGACCGGGTTTTTTTTTTTTAGAATTTTTTTTGTCGAACTTTTTTTATTATTTTTAGCGATGGTCATAACCATTATGACCACCCGGTCATAACCGTTAATTTTTTTTTTTTTAAGAATTAATTTTTTTTTTGTCGATTTATTTTTATTATTTTTTAGCGATGGTCATAACCATTATGACCACCCGGTCATAATCGTTATGACCGGGTTTTTTTTTTTAGAATTATTTTTTTTTTGTCGAACTTTTTTTATTATTGTTTAGCGATGGTCATAACCACTATGACCACCCGGTCATAACCGTTATGACCAGGTTTTTTTTTTTTTGTCGAACTTTTTTTATTATTTTTTAGCGATGGTCATAACCATTATGACCACCCGGTCATAACCGTTATGAACAGGTTTTTTTTTTTTTAGAATTAATTTTTTTTTTGTCGATCTATTTTTATTATTTTTTAGCGATGGTCATAACCATTATGACCACCCGGTCATAACCGTTATGACCATGTTTTTTTTTTTTTGTCGAACTTTTTTTATTATTTTTTAGTGATGGTCATAACCATTATGACCACCCGGTCATAACCGTTATGACCAGGTTTCTTTTTTTTTAGAATTAATTGTTTTTTTTTTGTCGATCTATTTTTATTATTTTTTAGCGATGGTCATAACCATTATGACCACCCGGTCATAACCGTTATGACCAGGTTTTTTTTTTTTTTGTCGAACTTTTTTTATTATTGTTTCGCGATGGTCATAACCATTATGTCTCTACATGTGCCTAGCTGCTTCGAAGCACGGTTGGTCTTATTGTCGACCAGTAATTGTGGTTGATGGATCCGCATTAAAGGCCAAATTTGGCGGGGTGCTTCTTGCAGCATGCGGTCACGACGCAAATGGCTGCATATTTCCACTTGCATTTGGTATCGTTCAGTCCGAAAGCAACGACTCATGGACCTGGTTCTTCGAGAAGCTCAGGGATTCAATCGGCCCTAGAGATTCTCTTGTTATTGTGGCTGATAGGCATAAGGGAATCGAGTACGCAGCCAAACTCGTGTATCCGGACGCTGCCTTCGGGATATGCGTCCAACACTTGGCTGCAAACTTTAAGACGAAGTACAAGGATTTCAAAGGCCCTCTGAAGACCTATTTTGATGGTGCATCGAGGTCGTATCTTTTAAGTGAACACCATCGTCATATGGAATCCATCCGTACTCGTAATCCCGACATGCACCGGTACCTCATGCAGGCCGATCCGAAAAGTGGTCGCGAGCATATTTCAACGGCCGGAGGTATGCAATCATGACAACCAATATCGCGGAGTCGTTTAATAATGTTGATCGGAAAGCCAGGTTAATGCCAGTTGGATTCTTAGTGGAATGGTTGAGGGAACTACAACAAAGATGGTTTGTCAACAGGCGTGAGGAGGCTCTAAAATTGTCATCGAAACTTCCTCCAAAGGCTGAGAAGATGCTTCACACCAACTTCTCAATAGGCCTAAAAGTAACGGTACGTTTTCAAGCCACCATCCACCACGTATATGGTATTTGCGGATTTTCCCTTAATCCAATTTGTCTAAAATTGTTAAATTTCCCTTTCTTACAGCCGCGGCCAGCCGATCAGTTTGAGTACGCTGTCACCAACAATGCTAGCCAAATATGGATCGTTGATATGAGCCAAAAGACATGTACGTGTAGACGATTCCAGGTCGATCAAATTTCTTGCCCTCATGCCATGGCCGTGTGTAACCACCGACGGATAGATCCATACAATTATTGCTCGCCATACTACACGAAAGATTATCTTTATGGTAGTTATTCGTCTGTAGTCCATCCTATTGGCAGCTCTGAAGGCTGGGATGTGCCTGAATCAATCAGCTCGCAAATCGTCAATCCTCCCAATACTAAGCGTGGTCCCGGGAGGCCACGAGTTCGAAGGATTTTGTCCCAAGGTGAGGATCATGAGACAATTCATTGTGGTAGATGTAATGGCTATGGACACAACCGACAAACGTGTACCAATTCAGTACCATTAAGGACCCGGCCAACAAAGCCAACTCCATCGTTGTGACTAGGGGGCAAATCTGTGTAATATGACTTTTACCATGGTCACAATGGTTGTGACCACCAAGTCACAACCATAATGACCGAACTCCTTGGTTATCGGTTTAAAAAAAAAGAATAGGGAAAATTTTCCCGTAAATAAATTGTTAATCATTTTATTATATTCATATTTGTACAGTGCGACATTAACTTTTGGGGAAGGGCCTCAAAATGATGGTCAAATTCGTTGTGACCGGCTGGTCAATATGTATGCGACTATTGTGAGCCGCTACGTTAAGCTTATTTAACCATGGTCATAATGGTTGTGACCGCCCGGTCATAACCGTTATGACCGAATTCCATGGTTATTATCGGTTTGAAAAGCAACTATAAAAAGATGAACATAAATTAATTATACCCTGGTCAGGGGTAACTTTACACGCAAACCGAGACATTAAATGCTAGCAGTGAAATCACATCATTACCTTTTGGGGAACGTATCTGTTTAGGCGGTCACCATCGTTGTGATACCATGGTCATAATGATTATGACTAGGGTGAGATGCCGTGTAACAGGATGTTTTACCCTGGTCACAATGGTTGTGACCGCCCGGTCACAACCATTATGACCGAATACTTTTGTGTATATATCCAGCAAACAAAAATTATCCAAAAAAAACTAAGAGTAAAATAATTTTGTAAAGCTTCGAATAGTTTTATTATATTCTTATTAGGGGTAAATTTACACGCAAACCGATGGGGTAAATGCCTGCAGGAAAATGACGTCAGTAACTTTTGGGGAAGCGTATCGAAGAAGGCGGTGAACTCCGTTGTGACACGTCAGTAACTATTTATCGCATTTACCCTGGTCAATATGGTTGTGACCGCCCGGTCACAACCATTATGACCGATATTTTAGGAATACCAACAGTCGTTTGTACGACACTGCGTGACTAAATACCATATTTGCCCTCGTCTCCTTCACGCGTAAAAGTGACTCTCCCTATGACATGTTAGTTTTAAAATTTTTAAAAAGATTTTACAGTTTTTAGAGAGGGAAACTCTGTTTAGAGAGAGAAAGTGGTAATCGTATCGTTTTCTACCAGGCGTCTCCTGCATAACCGTCGTAAACCACAACTTATAGCCGTATACACGCCGCGGATATATCAATAGCATGGTGACTATTACAGATTTTGAGAGAAATAAGGAAGAAATGGCTGTACAGGAATCGAGTATCACTCCATCGAAGATATCGAGAGAGGAAGAGGTAAAATCACCGATCTCTGTTTGTTTAAGTCAAGATACAGTTTGCGGTACGTCCATACATCTAAATATCTAATCTGACTATTTTTCCTTTTTTTTTTTTTTGTATTATCCAATCACACAGACTTAATATGTTCGACTGGTACCAGACAGTGAGATAACCCGGGCCAAAATAAATACTTTCATAAACATTAACGAGACATGGAAGAAACTGAGCCAGTGGTTATCTCCACGACAGTTGGAGTCCGTCAAAGTCCAGCCATGCATTCAGCCTTTCCTGCATCTAGAGTCTCTAGGTTGGGCTGGCCAGGTATTCCATAACATTGTGATGCGCCTTACAAACCACACATCAATGGGGGACGCACTGTGGTTCGAGATTGGAAAAGACATGGCCAGATTCTCCATAATGGAGTTCTGCCTAATTACCGGACTAAAATGTACAGGGTCAACGCATCTACCGGTCGTCGAAAGCAGGATAATGGCAAGATATTTCTCGACTATTAAGGGCGTATCGAGGGAAAATTTGGAGCTGCAACTGTCCAATGCTAAGTTTGACAACGACGAAGATGCCGTAAAGCTTAGCCTGCTGTACATTATATTCTCGATCCCTTTGTCAAACGCTATCCTGGTGAAAATAGATCCCAAATTTTTCGGGTTGGCAGACAATTTGGATGCCTTCAACGATTTTCCTTGGGGAAGGCTATCATGGGAGGCAACCCGTGTTGCAATCTGTGCTACAGTGGAGAATAGGATTTCTTCGAAGAGACGCCAAAAAAAACCTGTTAGCACAGTTCACTACAGCATTCCTGGTTTCCCACATGCCATACTCGTATGGGCATACGAGACACTTCCAACGATGGCGAAGAAGTTCACAACCAACTACTTCCAAGCCGTTCCGCGAATGGCGTCATGGACCACTGCAGAGATTGTGAAATTCGATGACGTTCAATGGGCGTTCATGGAGGTTGGCGAATCACAGGTAATTCACATTTCTCTACCATAAACAAGGGGTCAAGATCGTAATGACCGTGTTGGTCAAAAATGCTCAGACGAAGACAGGTCACAACCGTTATGACCGTCTGGTAAAAATCGTTATGACCAAACATGGTCATACTATAATAAGATTCATAAATTCTTTATGCGATATTATAATATAATAATAATAATACATTCTGCATAAGGATCGTAATTCTACGTCATGGGTGCAGCCAAACTGTTTTGAATTGATGCCAACCGAGGAGGAGTTGAAGAACGAAAATGTTGCCAGCCTTTTTTTGAATAGACCTTCTGGCCTGCCTCAATTACCACCTCCGAAGTCGTCAGTCCCCCGGCGGACCCCGGATATCAATGCCGAGTGGGTGGAGTTCCAGAATGAGATCCGAGGACATGTTACTACTTTGAATAAAAAGTTAAAGGATATAAAAAAGGAACAAACCCGCTCGAACAAACTGTTGAAGAGGGTGCTGAAATTGTTGGAGGCGAAGAATGCTGCTGAACAGCAAGGTAAGGCACAGCATGGGCCGAAGGTCGCGAGCAGCGAAGTTCTTAATGTTAAGAGGAAGACGTCGGAAGCTTTGAAGACTCCTTCCCCTGAGTTCGACGTCGTTGCGGATATAGGGCTGTAGGCAGCAATGGAGTTCCTTACTGCCGATAAGGTGATAGATTGGCATGCAGATGCCGTGCAGAAGAAACCAAAGGTAGAGTTAAACATGACCAATATACCTGATCAGTGTGAGACTTTGTCAATTTTGTATGAGATGTTATGAAAATACAATGTACAAGAACAGGCGGCCGAGACGAGTGTTAAGGATGAGCGAGTCGTTGGAGCGAGGGAGGGGGCCATGCCTGCATTGTCAAAATCAATGAAAGAGGGGGCAGAGAGGGAAGACCACAGCCCATCACCTGATCTTGTCATGATTGACGAGCACTCCAACAAAGAAATGTTGACGGAAATGGTTGTGACGCGTAGCTTAACATCTCAATTTTGCCAATAATGGAATAGTCCATAATGTTAACTCGTTCAACATATGTGCTTTGTAGATCCCTAAGAAGAAGAGGGCCAGACTATCAAGGCTTGGCCAACGGCCATTGGGTCGTAAGAATGACGAAGGATCCCCTTCGAAGAAGCCGGCTGACACGAATTATGCACTCCCAGTAGGTCTCGCAGATGAACCTCCTGAACATAGGTTAGAAGAGTTCAGGGAGTGGTTCAAACAAGGATTGTTGAAGAAGACACCTCCAGGGTAATGTTGATTAAGTTAACATTGTCTGTGTTTAGGATTATACTTGGAATTGCACTGAAGTGTTAAAATATGTATGCTTGATTTTCAGTAAACGGCCTCCACGATACAGTGTCAAGCATGAGACACTTGACAAACCCCATGACTTCGGATGCATGGATGTAGAAAAAAAAAGCTGGTACTATGAATTAGCTACTTCCCCGGTTTGGCTATGGGACGAAGTAAGTACATGACATTTTTTTAAATTCGCCATTCCGCTATAAATAATTTATCACAACCTTTGTTATATTGTTTGCTGATCGAATATTGTACAATACCCTTAACCCCCTGGTTATGTTAATGTAGCACGTTGATGTCGCCTTTTATTACTTGAGAAAGAAGATCAGGCAGTTCCCCCAATTGGAGCAACGGAGGGTGACAACGTTTGACACTTATTTTTGCACAAAGGTTCGATCGTTGTGGCGTATATATCAGAGTGATCCGAAAAAGTTCGATTGGGGAACCTGTGAAACTTTACTAGGGATAATGCTTGGCGTTAATGTCCAGAGTGGGACATCATGGTTTGACGTGAACACTGTGTTAATACCAGTTCATTTGGCTGACCTTAAACATTGGGTATTAGTGAAGCTCGATCTGACAAGCTGGACCATTGACGTGTACGACTCTCTGCAGCATGAAGGACCACACAATGTCAAGGTCCGAGAAGGCATAGAATGTTTAGCAATATTCATTCCATTGCTGGCTGAACGCTTGGATTTGTTTGCCTTCAAACCAAGAGAACCTGCTGGAATTAACCCATTACCAATCACCATCATGAAAGACATCCCTCAACAATCCAATGGGTGAGTGCAAGGAAAACAACATTTCCAAACGTCTATACTCCATTCAAAAGTTGAAGTGAAAACTAATAATATTTGTCTTTTGTGCAACAGGGGTGACTGTGGAGTGTTTACCATTAAATTTGCTGAATGCTTAATAGAAGGGAGATACGTCAAATATTGGGTAATAGCTGAACGGATGAGGCTATTTCGGAAGTGGCTAGCATGTTACTTGTGGATGCATGCCAACCGGAAAATTGAAGGAAATTACAAAAGTGATGACGACGTCGACAAGGACTTCGCCTGACACATATACTAATTTTTCATTTCAAACATTCCCATTAATTGTAGAAAATGTAAATTTTTTGTTAAATTTAGATGTCATATTGTAATAACATATACAATTTCAAGAGTAAGGGTTAAATTAATCCTTACAATCCGCGTTTTATTATTAATAAGAGTAGGTATGTATTGTCCCTGTTTCACGTTCATGAAAACAGAACGAGTCCAAATGGATTTCATGAAACTGTTTCACAGAAGGAAAACCTGGTCATAACGGTTATGACCGGGTGGTCATAATGGTTATGACCATCGATAAAAAATAATAAAAAAAGTTCGACAAAACAAAAAAAAAAATTAACGGTTATGACCGGGTGGTCATAATGGTTATGACCATCGCTAAAAAATAATAAAAATAGATCGACAAAAAAAAATTAATTCTAAAAAAAAAAAAAAACCTGATCATAACGGTTATGACCGGGTGGTCATAACGGTTATGACCGGGTGGTCATAATGGTTATGACCATCGCTAAAAAATAATAAAAATAGACCGACAAAAAAAAATTAATTCTAAAAAAAAAAAAACCTGGTCATAACGGTTATGACCGGGTGGTCATAATGGTTATGACCATCGCTAAAAAATAATAAAAAAAGTTCGACAAAAAAAAAAAAAACCTGGTCATAACGGTTATGACCGGGTGGTCATAATGGTTATGACCATCGCTAAAAAATAATAAAAATAGATCGACAAAAAAAAAATTAATTCTAAAAAAAAAAAACCTGGTCATAACGGTTATGACTTGGTGGTCATAATGGTTATGACCATCGCTAAAAAATAATAAGAAAAGTTCGACAAAAAAAAAAAAACCTGATCATAACGGTTATGACCGGGTGGTCATAGTGGTTATGACCATCGCTAAACAATAATAAAAAAAGTTCGACAAAAAAAAAATTAATTCTAAAAAAAAAAAACCTGGTCATAACGGTTATGACCGGGTGGTCATAATGGTCATGACCATCGCTAAAAAATAATAAAAATAGATCGACAAAAAAAATAATTCTAAAAAAAAAATTAACGGTTATGACCGGGTGGTCATAATGGTTATGACCATCGCTAAACAATAATAAAAAAAGTTCGACAAAAAAAAAAAAAAAACCTGGTCATAACGGTTATGACCGGGTGGTCATAATGGTTATGACTATCGCTAAAAAATAATAAAAATAGATCGACAAAAAAAATTAATTCTAAAAAAAAAAACCTGGTCATAACGGTTATGACCGGGTGGTCATAATGGTTATGACCATCGCTAAAAAATAATAAAAAAAGTTCGACAAAAAAAAAAAAAATCCTGGTTATAACGGTTATGACCGGGTGGTCATAATGGTTATGACCATCCCTAAAAAATAATAAAAATATATCGACAAAAAAAAAAAAAACTGGTGATAACGATTATGACCGGGTGGTCATAATCGTTATGACCATCGCTAAAAAATAATAAAAATATATCGACAAAAAAAAAAAACTGGTCATAACGGTTATGACCGGGTGGTCATAATGGTTATGACCATCGCTAAAAAATAATAAAAATAGATCGACAAAAAAAAAATTTTTAATTCTAAAAAAAAAACCCGGTCACAGCCATTATGACTACCCGGTAATAACCGTTATGACCAGTTTTTTTTTTTTTTTTTTTTTTTTTTTTTTTTTTTTATAAATCATCGAAATTTGATTTTTTTTTTTAAGATAACTTTTTTTTGGCCTATTAAATAGTAATGGTCATAACCATTATGACCATCCGGTCATAATGGTTATGACCAATTTTTTTTTTATTTTTTTATTTTTTTTTAAATCATCGAAAGTTAATTTTTTTTTGTTTTTTTTTTTTTTAAGATAACATTTTTTGTCATTTTTAAACATAGGTCATAACGGTTATGACTGGGTGGTCATAATAGTTATGACCTTTACTCAAAAATGGCCAAAAATGTTAGATTAAAAAAAAAAAAAAACTTTCGATGGAAGTTTCTCTCTCTAAATGAAAGTTTCTCTCTCTAAATGGAAGTTTCTCTCTGTAGATGAAAAGTTCTCTCTATTATACGAAGATTTGGGTTTCAAAATGGGTGGGGGGCTAGGCGGAAAAGTGAAAAAACGAAATAAGTTTCCGTTGGGTGGTGACTCTTTCTCTCTCTAGATTTCAGTTTTCTCTCTCTAAACCACTGTACATGGTGGTTTGAAAAACTTTTTTGGGCCATGCGAGGGAGAGAGATTCTTTAGTGCGTAGGAGATGAGGGTAAACCTGTAATTTGATATACATTAAATGCTACTGGGTCCCACTTTAAGTGCTGAAATTGAATAGAAAAAAAAGTACTGCTGTTTTTACCATTATTTTTTTCAGAGGTGCTAAAAGTGAAATTAACCTTTTTACGGAGCTTGATAATTTGGAAAATGGTTAATTTCATTTTTAGCACTTGTGGTAAAAGTATTATTAAAATTGACATTATTTTTGTTTTCTTTCATTCCTAGTACTGCCACATCATCACCATCAATTAAGATGGATATAAAAAGTCAAAAATACCTTCAGGCAAGCCTAAATATATATATATATATATATATATATTTTTTCACTTTCCCACCTAGCCTCCATCTATTTTGAAACCTAAATCTTCATATAATATCTTAACTTGATTTAAAACTATTTTCACTATTTTAGAGAGAGAAACTTCCATCTAGAGAGAAAAACTTTCATTTAGAGAGAGAAACACGCTTTAATAAACTTATTTAGATAAATTATTTATGTGACTATTTTAATCCTAAATAGATAAACAACTCCATATTTGTGAGTTATGCCCTTTTGATATGTCAAAAGGTGAAACTCCAAAAAGCGTAGTTATGATCATGATATGTCGAATGCATAATGCACAAAATGATGAGATCCGAATGCATAGCTCTTTTACCAAAACGCCAGAGATATCCTCTCAAAAGCATTTTTCAGGATTTGGTTAAACATATGAGTACTTAGTCATTTAGTAAAGACATTTACTAAAATTCAATTAGATTGCCGTTTTGAGATTATTTTTTCGGTCATTATTTACAAGTTTTGCTATAAAAATTTAAATCTATCACTAAACTTGTGAATTTCAATCTATGATGGATTAACATAGAGCATAATTTTATGAAATATATAAATCTATTTCTCTTTTTTAAAGAGAGAGATGCATATAATTTCATTATGAACTATACTTTATTAGAATATTCCGGCAACAGTCGCTGTTGACCGGAGTCGGAAATATTCGGTCATCCATGTTGAAAACTTAAAATTAATATTCTAGTCTACTAGAGTATAGAGTATACTATACTAGAGTGTTCTGGAGAGTATTTCGGCAGTTGGAGCCGGAGAGTGTTCCTGTGACTGGAGCCGGAGACATCCAGTCATCCATGCTAAAACTATAAAAGAATTATAGTAAAGTATGCACTATACTATAGTAGAGTATGCCAGCGACCGACACCGATGGCTGGAGCTGGAGACATTCGGTTATCCATATTGAAAACTAAAAATATTCAAGTAGAATATCTACAATATTTTAGTAAAGTATATATTATATTCTATTAGAGTATGTTGGCGACTAGCACTGGCAACTGGAACCAGCTGTCGAAACTAGAGACATCTCATCATCGATGTTGAAAACTGAAAATATTCTAGTAGAATATTCAAAATATTATAATAGAGCATGCATTATACTCTACTAGAGTATGTCGATGATCGAATCCGGCAACCAGAGCTGAAGATATTTGGCCATTCATATTAAAAACTAAATTTTTTTTAATAGAATATCCAAAATATTCCGGTAGAATATACATTATACTCTACTAGAGTATACCAGTGATCTGCACTAGTGGCCAGAGTCGGAGACACACGGCCATCCATGTTGACAATTGAAAATATTTTAGTAGAATATCCAAAATTATTATAGTAGATTGTCTAATGGTACCAATTTAGGTAAAATATGTTAGGTTAACCTTTGACTTTGTAGGGTGACCTTTGAATATAATTATTTTATATCATATTGATTAAATGACCAAATTTTATGTTATATTGGTATAGTTGTGTTTAAGTTTGTATTTATTTAGGTGCTTTCTCACTCTTTTTTCTTCTTAATAAATCATGAGAATCATAGATCCAAAAAAGAAAAAAGGCAAAAGCATGTCAACTTCTGGCGCAAAAGTAAGAAGAAAAACAACACAATTTCAAGGAATATTCTAATAAAGTATAGAACTGTCGTATAATCTCCGAGAAACCGTCGTGTAATCCAAGGAACCATCATGTAATCCTTCGAAATTTTCAAAATTCTAAGTAACTGTCATGTTATCCTCCGAAATTTTCAACACAATTCCAAGGAACCATCGTGTAATCCTCCAAAATTTTCAAAATTTGAAAATTTTCAAATTTTGAAAAAAAAAAAAGGATTACACGACGGTTTTGAGCAAAACCATCATGTAATCCTCCGAAATTTTCAAAATTTTCAAATTTTCAAATTTTGAAAAAAAAGGATTACGTGACGGTTTTGAGCAAAACCGTTGTGTAATCCTCGGATTACACGACAGTTATATCCTCCGAAAATTTTCAAAATTTTCAAATTCATGCTTTGGAATTCGCACGAAATCCCAATACATAAATATATTTTCCTCTTCATTTATCATCATTTTCATCTTTAACCCTCTAGACAACTCAAACTTTTCTCCTCCCCACCTCTTCGCTCGCCCGCCCCCGCCCCCCCTAACTTAAAATCCGGTCACACCGCCACTGCCACTTCAAACTTTTCCCAAACCGCCGCCATAGACCCGGTTTTTTCCGCCGCCGCCGTCGCCACCACCTCTCTCTCCCGGTGTTCCTATCAAGGCCGTGACTATTTTTCTTTGAAGAAAAGCAAGGTGACTTCCATATTGCTCAATTTCTTGTTTTCTAACAAAACTATGAACACACAATGCTTTATTACTTGCGTGGAGTGTAATTTGTAGTGTTGTTTGAATGTTTTATTTTTCTTTTCTTTATTGTTGCTCTTTGGAGATGAATGTTTTGTGTACGGTTTTGGCATTTTACACACATTTTTTAACTTGGTTTTTATCCGCTCACTACATGCTTGATGAAATGCCAAAAATGATTTTTTGTTTTGGATAATCATATGGAATTTGATTTGAGTGTAATGTGCACCATTACACGATGGTTTGGCTTAAAACCGTCGTGTAATTGGGCTTGAATTAAAAAAAAATTTGGCTTTTTTTCGGCGATGGCACATATTACACGACGGTATCATCGCCAAAAAAAGCCAATTTTTTTTAAATTCAAGCCCAATTACAAGACGGTTTTTAGAGAACCGTCATGTAATGTGCCATATTACACGACGGTTCGACTTACAACCGTCGTGTAATGCGCCATATTACAACATTACACGACGATTCGCAGAGAATCGTCGTGTAATGTGGACATTACATGACGGTTCGTAGTGAACCGTCATGTAATGAGTCATATTACAACATTACACGATGGTTCGTAGAGAACCATCGTGTAATGTGCCATATTACATGACGGTTCGACCTAGAACCGTCGTGTAATATCTCCACCTTACATTTTAACACGACAGTGTACCTTGTTTCGACGACGATTTTAACCGTCGTATAATATTAAGATACCACGACAATAATATAACCGTCGTGTTATCTACCACGACACTGGATTATACGACGGTTGGGTAACCATCGAGTAAACTTTACACGACGGTAAGAAACCGTCGTGTAATCCATAATTTTTACTAGTGTAAATATATATATATATATATATATATGTACGTGATGTAAGATTTCTTAAACCTTACTTTTAAATTTCAAGGAATAATTGAGAAGACAAAACTGGATTATTTCAACTTACCACACCATACACCAAAGGCAAGGGAAGTAGAAAAGGTGATCGAAGAAAAAGGATCTTTCACTCTACAGAAGCTCAACATGTATGAAATCGGTTGGGATGTCGGTTTCTGTGAATCAGGCACTAATCTTCATGCTTACTATGATAGAACCAAAAGAGGAAAGTACGTTTCAGATTACATGAGGGCAGTTGCTGAGCCTATTCTAGTGAAACAGTTTGTTCGAACAATTATGGATGATTTGTTTAAGAGGTCATTCACAATCAAGGTCGTTGAGTCTCTGGAGAAGGAAAAGTGGCCGTTTGTGAATTTGGTTATTTCCTTGACAAAGAAGAAGCTCACTTAATGAAGAATCGAGTATTTTAATAAATAAGAGCCATAGATTCCGTATTGAGAGGAAAAAAAAGAGAGAGAAATTATTATATATGGCTATGATTTCGTCTTAAAAAAAAAAAAAAAATATTTGAGGGAAGGACCAGATGAAAGTAGTTTCTCTAGCGAGATTTAGAGCTGTTGTGTTTATGTCAGTTAAATGCCTAAGTATTTTATCACTTTGTGAATGGCGTTGTGTGAAAATTAAAACTTGAAGGGTACGCCAATGGATTTATTGCATATACGAGAAAGAAGAGTACATAGCTTACTCCTGATAGTGTAATTAAAATCCTTATAATCTATGAGCTTGCTTGTAAGGTACACTACACAATTGTCGTCATTAGCGCCGACAATTGTCTTTTCTTGTTGTTGCTAATAACTATTAAATCTCGTCAATTTGAATAGAGAATATTGTCACATAAACTAATTCCGACGACAAGTCGTGGCATCAATTTTAACATTTGTGACGATATGCCATCACAAATAACCACAACTTTGTCATTGAATATTTGTAACGATTAGTTGTCGTAAATAAACGAATTGGCGTTATTATTGTTCTGGCGTGTACTTACTATTTGGTACCAATTCTTGTTAATTGCGACAACTTGTGTTGTCACAAATAATAATATGAACACACTATTATTTATTTTAACAGTTTTGTAAATATTTTATAATTACTTATTTTGAGTTTTTCTACATATGTTATTTACCTTTTCTTCTAAAATTGGGAATTTTAATGAATTTATTAAGGAACCATCTAGCATCAATGGACAATGGTCAGCGTGCAATGGACATAAAGATTTTTGTTTTTTCTTAAATACTAATTAAAAGATTTCCTTATTTTCTCCAGTTATATATGATCAGCTTAAGAAAATTCAAGGAAGAAATTAAAAAATAATAATAATAAGCTGAATTTTAAGAGGAGAGAACAAACACAGAAGAAATGAGATTAAAGGGGTAAGATAACTGAAATTTGTACTGTAAAAGTTTGGAATGAAGTGTGAACTAGGCCGAAGATGGGCAAAGTTTGGGCCTTTCAACATTCAAGTGCTGTCTGCACAAAGGGACTATTTACCTTTCGGAGACAAGCTCTCCTGTGGTTTTCAAGGCATACCTAGACCAATTTAAGGAGGATTTCACATTATTCTTAAGATCACGTTCTGAGGAAATAGTCCCCGGTGGTGCTATGATACTGACAATCGTTGGAAGAGCTTACCAAAATAATCCTAAAAGTATTTGGGAAGTATTGGGAAGGGCATTGTATAACATGGTCTTGGAGGTACAAGTACACCTTTATTTTATTTTATTTTTTATTTTTTGGTTTGTGATCCTCTTTTCCCTCATACATCTCCAAATTGGGACATAGAAACTGCCCGTTTTCATAATTATCGATTGGAACTATAGTTATTTACTTCACCAACTCCAATTCAAAATATTCAACCTTGTTATTGGGTTTTTCGTAAAAGTCAACTAATTTCTTAACAAGTTTTTGAAAAGTCAATCAACTCAAACCGGCTAACAAAACGGGGGCTTAGTTGTTGGATTAACTTTCAATGATCAATTGATTACACATTAAAAAATTTATAATGTGTGACGTAAAACTACTTTAATTAATAAATCAAACTGTTGTAATGCAATCCAATAACTAAACCAACAGTTCCTATCGATAATTAAAAAAATGGCAATTCCTATTGTAGAATAGTACTCATGATCTTCCTAAATCTTGTTTTTTTTTTTTTTTTTTTCAGGGTTTAATTGAAGAGACAAAACTTGATCATTTTAACTTACCATACTACACACCACATGCAAGGGAAGTAACGAAGGTGATTGAGGAAGAAGGTTCTTTCTCACTACAGAAGCTGGATACTTTCGAAATCGGTTGGGATGGAGGGTTCAGCGAACCAGCTAAAAACTCCAGCATTCCTTCTTGTAAAGATCATTTAGAGCAAGAGAGAGCTCGGTACATTTCTGATTACATGAGAGCGATTGGGGAGCCTATGCTTGTTAAACAGTTTGGTCAAACAATTATGGATGATCTCTATGAGAGGTGCTTCATAGACAAGATAAATGAATCTTTGGAGAAGGAAAAATGGCAATTCGTGAACTTGGTTTATTGGTTATTTCCTTGACAAAGAGTAAGTTGGCTTAGTTATGAAGGGTTGAGAAACTTATAATAAAGCTCTTTTCTTTCTTTCTTTTTTTTTTTTTTTTTTTTTTTTTTTTTTTTGGGGTGAAGCTTATAAAATAAATTTATTGTATTGGAAAGTAGTTTGTCAAGTGAGGTTTGCCTTCTATCGGTCTGCGTTTGTACAATATGTAAGTGTGGCAACATATGTAAGATATTATGAATAAATCAATGCATATTCATGTCAAATTTGTGCTATGAATTTTAGGCCACTTTTACAGATCTTTTCCTGAAGACTGTTTTTAGCTTCCTACTGGCTTCAAAAATTGATTCTCGAAGTGTTTGGTTGGTGATTCAAATGGCAAAGCTTTGGCTTTAGTTAGTAAAAGAAAAGAAATAAAAGTTGTGGTTTTAATAAATGTTCGAGAACCACATTTTTAAAAGAGTTTATAAAGTTAAAATAATTTTAAATTTTAATAATAGGTAATAAAGATATTAAAATGAAGCTTATAAAGTCAAGCTTAGAGAATATTTGATTGGTTCACTCCAATTAAATAATTCAGATTTTTTTTTAATCTTTTTCTTCAAAAGTAAACTCAATTTTATTATTCATATTTGTTACTCTAATTTAAAAACGCAAACTTTAAAAGTTCATAACTTTACTATTTCAAGTCAAAATGAGATTATTTAATATATATATATATATATATATATATAATTTCAAGAGAAATCAATCAAAATCTAGATTAATTCTTTTAACACATATTAAGTTCTTATATTTTTTTACTCCAAATAATTCATTTTCAACCAAAGGTACAATTCCAAAACTTAACTTAATTTCAACTAAAATTATTTCAATTCTTCAACTCAAGTGAACCAACCAAATGGCCCCTTAAACTTTTGCACAAGTTTTAAAATTTTCTTAATTTTTTTCGGAAGTCATATTTTTCTTATTTTTGCATGAAACTCATTTAGAGACTGAAAGTTCTAATAACAAATTATCGATCTAAACACTTCCACAAGAAGAAGTAGTTTCTTAAAAGTTAACCGAGCCCAATTTGTAGAATTTAAGAGGTTCTAATTAAAGCTGCTAAATGTAGTTTAAAAATTCATTCTCACTAGGCTTTAAAACGTGTATTAAAATTTGTATCGGCAATTCTAAGTATACATATTTATTTTTTAAAGAAAGGAAACAATAGATAAAGAAAATTAAGATGTCTTACAAAACTCCATAGAGAAGATACACATTTTAGTGTAGACGCAAAAAGCGTGGAACATCCTTAACCAAGTAATAAAATAAAATAAAATATAATATAATATATCCACTTCTTCATCAAAGAAATGAATCACACGTCTACCATCTCCCATCAAATTATCAACCCATGCAACCTTTCGATTTACTAAAAAGCGCACGCTCACTCTATCCCATCTTTGTGGTTTTCCTTCCTATACAAGGAATAGATCATCCAAGGGCAATTAATAAGCTTAAAAACTTGAATACCATTTTCAATTTCTGCATCGCAAATTTTTATTTTATTTTATTTTTTTTGGCTTCTTTGCCTGGGTTCCTTGCCTTGCAGGTTGTGTTATGTTTAATTATTTGAATCTATGGTAATGTGTATTTTTTTTTTTTTTTTAAACTTTGCGCATGCACTCTATTTTATTTTCCCTTTTCCTCCACGTTTTAATTTTAAGACTTCTTTTTATTTTTCGAAAACATAGAATTGAGAGCTTTGTATACGATTAGTGATTAAGGGATGTCAACTTAGTTATGTCCTTGATATCATGATGCTAGTTGCTCTCACTCATTATTTATTTATTAAAAAAAAAAAAAAGCAAGGAGTGTGAGAGGAAGTTTCTAGCACTAACCCTACGTCTTCAGTCTCATTATTCTTTAAAATAATGTTTGCAATCCCATTTTTTTTGAAAACCTATCTACGTAGACGTGAGTTCTCTTTTTTTTTTTTTTTTTTTTTTTTATTAGTTCGTGTTTTAAAGAATAGCTCATTAGTTAAAATTATCGATCAATAAGAAGATGAATACTTATCTTCCTATAAGTTATTATTTAAAAGTTGATATTAAAATTGATAGCACCACTCATCATCTGTGAAAAATAAAATAATAAAATAAAATAAACCGATATATAGAGAAACAACAACTACATTCACACGGTGGGACCACACGTCAAAGAACCCTGTAGAATAACATTTAAACAAGGGAAGCAAAAGCAGTGAACTTGGACCACCTTACACCCAAAGTCAGAGGCCCCATTACTCCACATGACCTTTCCCAGCCAATTCCATGCACATTTGCCATTCTTCTTCAACTTTGAATTTTTGGCTATCTCAAATTAGAAATTCTTATAAAATTTTTGTGCAAAAACATATTTATATTGATCTAATAAGTGATATTTTTATACTAGCGGCTCTTTACGTGGTTTTTCCGATTGGATTTTACTTCGAACAATTTGTTAACAACATTTGACAATGTTAATTACATGTACAACTATACATGCGGGCCCCAAAAGGCTTAGTGAGCAAAACAGGAGAGCCACTGAACAAAGGGACCATTTACCTTTCGGAGACAAGCCCTCCTGTGGTTTTAAAGGCAAATCTCGACCAAATTAAAGAGGATTTCAATATTTCTTACGATTACGTTCAGAGGAAATAGTCCCCCGGCGGTAGTATGATACTAACAATCATCGGAAGAGCTGACCAATATTATCATAACAGTATTTGGGAAGTATTGGGAAAAGCGTTGTATTACGTGGCTTTAGTGGTACAAGCACGCCTTTACTATCATTTTTCAATCCTCTTTTCCTTTATACATATCCATATTGGGGCATCAAAATAGCCGATCACTTTCATAATTCTCGATAGGAATTGCAATTTAATCATTAGATTAACTTTCAATCTGATATGTAGGGTGTACATATTAAAAAATTTGTAATGCGTAACATAAAATTACTATGATTATCAGACTATTAAAAAGTAATCCAATAGCTAAACCTGTAGTTCCTATCAGTTGTTAAAAATGATATACATTAAATGTGCTATGATCTTTTTAAATGAATCTAAAACTTTTCAGGGTTTAATTGAAGAGACAAAACTTGACCATTTCAACTTACCAAACTACGAACCACATGCAAGGGAAGATCTTTCTCTTATCTACAGAAGCTGGATACTTTTGAAATCGGTTGGGATGCAGGGTTCAACGAATTACCGGTCAAAAAGTCCGACATTCCTACCTGTAAAGATCATTTAGAGCAAGAGAGAGCACGGTACATTTCCGATTACATGAGAGCGATAGGGGAGCCTGTGCTTGTGAAACAGTTTGGTCAAACAATTGTGGACGATCTCTAGGAGAGGTACTTCAGAAACGTGGTAACTGAATCTTTGGAGAAAGAAAAATGGCAGTTAGTGTACTTGGTTATTTCCTTGACAAAGAGTAAGCTGACTTAATTATGAAGGATTGAGAAGCTTTTTTTTTTTTTTTTTTTTTTTTTTTTTTTTTTACAGTGGTGTGGAGCTTACCACTTACATTTATTTAAGAAAAACAAAAACATTCTTAGGATTTGAACCTATGAGTTCCTACTCAAATCCCTCTCTTCTTATCTACTGAGCATGGAAGGATTGAGAAGTTTTTTATAATTATAATTATCTTTCCTTTTTTTTTTTTTTGTTTTTTTTTTGCCAGAGCCTTCTATCATTCTGTGTTTGTGCAATAATGTAAGTGTCATAACCTTATAGTAACAGAAATATTAGGAATAAACCAATGTATTTGCAAATCTAGCTTTCACTATAATTAACTGCGTTTCTGGCTATTTTTTGGAGTTTTCATTAGGCTTTCTAGCTTTCCTCACTTTCTTTGATGCTACATTATTTACGTACCCTGATTGTAGACTGATCTTTTGTATTATGTTGTCCTTTTCTATCAAAAAATAAAGCTAGTAAAAATTACAAAGGAATGAGGATGTTAAAAGGGTGTTGATTTAATCAGGATGTCTTAATCTATCTACTGATTTTGATCATTATCGTTTATTAAAAAAATAAATAAACAAAATGTGCAGTATGGTATATTGAATGGGAGCGTTATCTGTAAGGAATAGTAGTATGGTAGATTAATTCTTGTCATCATGTTTTAGAAATCCCAGCTTTTCATTGAATAATTTTTTCCTCATCAAATTTTGTGGCCAGATTCACTTCACATGCGGTTCATTTTTTTTTTCTTTTTTTTTTTTTGTCGGTGAATAACATGCAGCTCCTGTATGACAACAACCTTGTTTTTGTTTTCTTTTTGACTAATTAATGGTCAACCTCAGAAATAACAGAATAAAGGATGTATGTATATACATTACAACTTTCGTCATGAAGTTTGATTTCCTCAAACTTTTGTCAATATATTGAGAAAGGATAACGAAGATTAAATATGAGCTTGTTTAATAGAAATAATAATTAATTAATTATTATTTTATTTACTAGTTTAGTTAATATCTTTCTTTGTTCACTAATAAATCGGCTAATTAAGCTCATGTTTCATAATCAATTTGATCTCCCAATTGTATATTGGTCTTCAAGGAGAACATGATTTAAGTCTTTACAAGAATCTGCTTTTATTTCCAAAGAGTCTTGTGTTGATATTGACGATATAGAAGAACATAATCCTTTTTTTTTTTTTTTGGGGTAAATTTGAAAGTAAACAAATCTTGGTAATTATGTAATTTGTTCACGACTTCATTTCCAATATGGATTTCAATTTCATTTCCAACATGGATTTCAATTTCATTTCCAACATGGGAGATCTTCTCTCTCTCTCTCTCTTCTCTTAATTAAGTATGCACCGACATATATTGAGGTATACTATAGTCATGATTCTTCTCTCCCTCTCTCTCTTCTCTTAAATATGTACTAACATATATTGAGGTATACTATAGTCATAATTTGATGTCATTTTTCCTTTTTTTTTTTTTTTATGACTGAAAGACAAATAGATTTCATGTGATTCAAATTTTTGAATCATTATCTCAATGTGTCCCCACTGCCCTTTTCTTTTCCCTTTTCGGCCGTAGAAAGTTGACGGACCTTGTTTTTGGGCTAATTCTGTGTTTGTGCAATAATGTAAGTGTCATAACCTTATAGTAACAGAAATATTAGGAATAAACCAATGTATTTGCAAATCTAGCTTTCAACATAATTAACTGCGTTTCCGGCTTTTTTCTGAAGTTTTCATTAGACTTTCTAGCTTTGCTCACTTTCTTTGATGCTACATTATTTCCCCTGATTGTAGACTGATCTTTTGTATTTTGTTTTCCTTTTCTATCAAGAAATAAAGCTAGTAAAATGAAATAGTGATGAGGGTGTTAAAAAAAGTACCGATTTAATCAAGATGTCTTGGTCCATCTACTGATTTATGTCATCATTATTTATTAAAAAAAAATTTAAATAAAATGCGTAGTATGTTATATTGAATGGGAGCACTATCTGTAAGGAATAGAGATAAAGAGTGTAAGATGAAAAATAAATGGCAAAGATAGTGCTGCTTTGGGAAACAAAACTAAACAGAAGTAAATTTCAACAAAGCCTTCCTTTAGTATGATATTGGGCCCTTCCAACTGTTTTGTGCCCATAGCAAACATATATGTGGAGAAAAAGGACGGAATTGAGAAAAAAAAAATGTGGAGTTTAATAGTTTTATTTTATTTTGGTTTATTTTTTGCAGTAAAAAGTTATAGGACAATTTTTAAACATTAAGGTCCCACTCGACACCATTTTAAAAATAATTTTCACATTTATTAATAAATCGACCAATTAAACTCATGTTTTATAATAAATTTGATCACCCAATTGTATATTGATCTTCAAAGAGAACATTTAAGCCTTTACAAGAATCTGACTTTTATTTCCAAGGAGTCTTGTGTTCATATGGACGATATAGAAGAATAGAACAATTTTTTTTTTTTTTGGGATAAATTCGTAAGCAAACTAATCTTGGTAGTTGATGAAGATGGACAATAATGTAATTGCTCAGGACGAGATAGAGGTAGTTTCGTTACTACTGGATCGTGGGTTCATTTTTACGGAGCTTGATAATTTGGAAAATGGTTAATTTCATTTTTAACACTTGTGGTAAAAGTATTATTAAAATTGACATTATTTTTGTTTTCTTTCATTCCTAGTACTGCCACGTCATCACCATCAATTAAGATGGATATAAAAAGTCAAAAATACCTTCAGACAAGCCTAAATATATATATATATATATATATATTTTCACTTTCCCACCTAGCCTCCATCTATTTTGAAACCTAAATCTTCATATAATATCTTAACTTGATTTAAAACTATTTTCACTATTTTAGAGAGAGAAACTTCCATCTAGAGAGAACAACTTTCATTTAGAGAGAGAAACACGCTTTAATAAACTTATTTAGATAAATTATTTATGTGACTATTTTAATCCTAAGTAGATAAACAACTCCATATTTGTGAGTTATGCCCTTTTGATATGTCAAAAGGTGAAACTCCAAAAAGAGTAGTTATGATCATGATATGTCCAATGCATAATGCACAAAATGATGAGATCCGAATGCATAGCTCTTTTACCAAAACGCCAGAGATATCCTCTCAAAAGCATTTTTCAGGATTTGGTTAAACATATGAGTACTTAGTCATTTAGTAAAGACATTTACTAAAATTCAATTAGATTGCCGTTTTGAGATTATTTTTTCAGTCATTATTTACAAGTTTTGCTATAAAAATTTAAATCTATCACTAAACTTGTGAATTTCAATCTATGATGGATTAACATAGAGCATAATTTTATGAAATATATAAATCTATTTCTCTTTTTTAAAGAGAGAGATGCATATAATTTCATTATGAACTATAATTTATTAGAATATTCCGGCAACAGTCGCTGTTGACCGGAGTCGGAAATATTCGGTCATCCATGTTGAAAACTTAAAATTAATATTCTAGTCTACTAGAGTATAGAGTATACTATACTAGAGTGTTCTGGAGAGTATTTCGGCAGTTGGAGCCGGAGAGTTTCCTGTGACTGGAGCCGGAGACATCCAGTCATCCATGCTAAAACTATAAAAGAATTCTAGTAAAGTATGCACTATACTATAGTAGAGTATGCCAGCGACCGACACCGATGGCTGGAGCTGGAGACATTCGGTTATCCATATTGAAAACTAAAAATATTCAAGTAGAATATCTACAATATTTTAGTAAAGTATATATTATATTCTATTAGAGTATGTTGGCGACTAGCACTGGCAACTGGAACCAGCTGTCGAAACTAGAGACATCTCATCATCGATGTTGAAAACTGAAAATATTCTAGTAGAATATTCAAAATATTATAATAGAGCATGCATTATACTCTACTAGAGTATGTCGATGATCGAATCCGGCAACCAGAGCTGAAGATATTTGGCCATTCATATTAAAAACTAAATTTTTTTAATAGAATATCCAAAATATTCCGGTAGAATATACATTATACTCTACTAGAGTATACCAGTGATCTGCACTAGTGGCCAGAGTCGGAGACACACGGCCATCCATGTTGACAATTGAAAATATTTTAGTAGAATATCCAAAATTATTATAGTAGATTGTCAGGTACCAATTTAGGTAAAATATGTTAGGTTAACCTTTGACTTTGTAGGGTGACCTTTGAATATAATTATTTTATATCATATTGATTAAATGACCAAATTTTATGTTATATTGGTATAGTTGTGTTTAAGTTTGTATTTATTTAGGTGCTTTCTCACTCTTTTTTCTTCTTAATAAATCATGAGAATCATAGATCCAAAAAAGAAAAAAGGCAAAAGCATGTCAACTTCTGGCGCAAAAGTAAGAAGAAAAACAACACAATTTCAAGGAATATTCTAATAAAGTATAGAACTGTCGTATAATTCTCCGAGAAACCGTCGTGTAATCCAAGGAACCATCATGTAATCCTTCGAAATTTTCAAAATTCTAAGTAACTGTCATGTTATCCTCCGAAATTTTCAACACAATTCCAAGAAACCGTCGTGTAATCCTCCAAAATTTTCAAAATTTGAAAATTTTCAAATTTTGAAAAAAAAAAAGGATTACACGACGGTTTTGAGCAAAACCATCGTGTAATCCTCCGAAATTTTCAAAATTTTCAAATTTTCAAATTTTGAAAAAAAAGGATTACGTGACGGTTTTGAGCAAAACCGTTGTGTAATCCTCGGATTACACGACAGTTATATCCTCCGAAAATTTTCAAAATTTTCAAATTCATGCTTTGGAATTCGCACGAAATCCCAATACATAAATATATTTTCCTCTTCATTTATCATCATTTTCATCTTTAACCCTCTAGACAACTCAAACTTTTCTCCTCCCCACCTCCTTCGCTCGCCCGCCCCCGCCCCCCCCCAACTTAAAATCCGGTCACGCCGCCACTGCCACTTCAAACTTTTCCCAAACCGCCGCCATAGCCCCGGTTTTTTCCGCCGCCGCCGTCGCCACCACCTCTCTCTCCCGGTGTTCCTATCAAGGCCGTGACTATTTTTCTTTGAAGAAAAGCAAGGTGACTTCCATATTGCTCAATTTCTTGTTTTCTAACAAAACTATGAACACACAATGCTTTAATAACTTGCGTGGAGTGTAATTTGTAGTGTTGTTTGAATGTTTTATTTTTCTTTTCTTTATTGTTGCTATTTGGAGATGAATGTTTTGTGTACGGTTTTGGCATTTTACACACATTTTTTAACTTGGTTTTTATCCGCTCACTACATGCTTGATGAAATGCCAAAAATGATTTTTTGTTTTGGATAATCATATGGAATTTGATTTGAGTGTAATGTGTACCATTACACGATGGTTTGGCTTAAAACCGTCGTGTAATTGGGCTTGAATTAAAAAAAAATTTGGCTTTTTTTCGGCGATGGCACATATTACACGACGGTATCATCGCCAAAAAAAGCCAAATTTTTTTTTAATTCAAGCCCAATTACAGGACGGTTTTTAGAGAACCGTCATGTAATGTGCCACATTACACGACGGTTCGACTTAGAACCGTCGTGTAATGCGCCATATTACAACATTACACGACGATTCGAAGAGAACCGTCGTGTAATGTGGACATTACATGACGGTTCGTAGTGAACCGTCATGTAATGAGTCATATTACAACATTACACGATGGTTCGTAGAGAACCATCATGTAATGTGCCATATTACACGACGGTTCGACCTAGAACCGTCGTGTAATATCTCCACCTTACATTTTAACACGACAGTGTACCTTGTTTCGACGACGATTTTAACCGTCGTATAATATTAAGATACCACGACAGTAATATAACCGTCGTGTTATCTACCACGACACTGGATTACACGACGGTTGGGTAACCGTCGAGTAAACTTTACACGACGGTAAGAAACCGTCGTGTAATCCATAATTTTTACTAGTGTAAATATATATATATATATATATATATGTACGTGATGTAAGATTTCTTAAACCTTACTTTTAAATTTCAAGGAATAATTGAGAAGACAAAACTGGATTATTTCAACTTACCACACCATACACCAAAGGCAAGGGAAGTAGAAAAGGTGATCGAAGAAAAAGGATCTTTCACTCTACAGAAGCTCAACATGTATGAAATCGGTTGGGATGTCGGTTTCTGTGAATCAGGCACTAATCTTCATGCTTACTATGATAGAACCAAAAGAGGAAAGTACGTTTCAGATTACATGAGGGCAGTTGCTGAGCCTATTCTAGTGAAACAGTTTGTTCGAACAATTATGGATGATTTGTTTAAGAGGTCATTCACAATCAAGGTCGTTGAGTCTCTGGAGAAGGAAAAGTGGCCGTTTGTGAATTTGGTTATTTCCTTGACAAAGAAGAAGCTCACTTAATGAAGAATCGAGTATTTTAATAAATAAGAGCCATAGATTCCGTATTGAGGGGGAAAAAAAAGAGAGAGAGAAATTATTATATATGGCTATGATTTCGTCTTTAAATAAATAATAATAATTGTTGGAGCAGAATTTCGTCCAACACCAAATGAACGTTCTTGAAATAAAAAGTAAGATCAAACGAAAGAAATAATCAAGTATGAACACAAGAAAACACAAGAACCTTAAGAACAATATAGAGAAAACCGGAATCCGGTATAATTGCCTCAAGGCTTTGTATTGAGAATTGTGTCTTATCTTTTCCTCTCAATTCAAGAGAATTTATAATACATTGGGAATGTAGGAGTTTAATTCTCCTATTAATTTGAGAATTTATTCTCTCTTTAATTACAATGAACCATTCACATTCCGGTAATCTGATATGGATACTTAACGTCTTTGATATTACATATAGACGATTGAGTTCCCTTTGTAAACTCCTATTAATTGTTGAACGTTATCCTTTGTAGACGCTTGAACTTCTCCTTCTGTTGAATGTCATCCTTTGTAGATGCTTGAACTTCTCCTTCTGATGTCCGATATATCATTAGGAAGACTCGTACTTGAGGGTAGTCTCCTTCCTCATAAATGAGTAGACATCTACTTTGGTTGTCTCCTACCTTATAATTAGGTAGGCTCCTACCTAGGTTGTCTCCTTCCTTATAATTAAGTAGGCTCCTACCTAGGTTGTCTCCTTCCTTATAATTAAGTAGGCTCCTACCTAGGTTGTCCACTACCTTATAATTAGGTAGACTCCTACCTATATTGAGTTTGAGTAAAAAATATTTTAAATAATTTTTACATAATTACGAAATACCATCCAACAATAATATTTGAGGGAAGGACCAGATGAAAGTAGTTTCTCTAGCGAGATTTAGAGCTGTTGTGCTTCCTATTTGGTACCAATTCTTTTTAATTGCGACGACTTGTGTTGTCACAAATAATAATATGAACACACTATTATTTATTTTAACAGTTTTGTAAATATTTTATAATTACTTATTTTGAGTTTTTCTAGATATGTTATTTACCTTTTCTTCTAAAATTGGGAATTTTAATGAATTTATGAAGGAACCATCTAGCATCAATGGACAATGGTCAGCATGCAATGGACATTAAGATTTGTGTTTTTTCTTAAATACTAATTAAAAGATTTCCTTATTTTCTCCAATTATATATCAGCTTAAGAAAATTCAAGGAAGAATTTAAAAAAATAATAATAATAAGCTGAATTTTAGGAGGAGATAACAAATACAGAAGAAATGAGATTAAAGGGTAAGATAACTGAAATTTACTGTAAAAAAAAAAAAAAAAAACTGAAATTTGTACTGTAAAAGTTTGGAAATGAAGGTGTGAACTAGGCGAAGATGGGCAAAGTTTGGGCCTTTCAACATTCAAGTGTTGTCTGTCCCTACCAAACTTAGATATGGAGAAAAAGGAAAGAATGACTTGGAGTGTTGAACTGTTCTTTTTTTTTTTTTTTTTTTTTTTTTGGGTCATGCAATAAAAAGTTCTAGGACAATTTTGAAGCCCTACCTTAGTTGGATCATAAGTTCAAATTAATCCACAGTAAATTGAAAATTTTATTACGATATATATATATTTTTTGAAGAGTGGATTTGTATGGGAGCTAAAATATTTACTCTATTCTCTAATTTTCTCTCATTCTTTTTAAACTTAAGAACGCACAACATAGGATTTTCTCTCATTCTTTTGGGTTTATTGAATTGTTGGTGGAATTGTCAGATGAATTACTGTAAAATAATGACTTGAAGGGATCAAATATAATTTTACCCACGTTTTGAAGACGATAAACTTCAGGTGTGAAAGCAGGAATAGTAGCCGTCGACGATAGCGGCGGTGAGGAGGGAGTCGTGAGACTCGGACCAAGTGAGGCCGTAGACGCCATCGGCGGTGTCGAAGGAGGCGAGCTCAGGGATGGGTTAAGGGGAAAGGGAAGGGGAGAGGTCGAGGACGCAGAGGCTGCAATGGAGGCACACTAGGGCCAGTGGGGGTGGAATGGTTAAAAAATGATATATATATATATATATATATATATATATTACAATGAGTGTTATTTCTTCAACCGTTCCCCTTTTTTACGCTTTTGTGCCCCATTATCTATCGTTTAACTTTCTTAATTTTTTCTAAACATGTAAAAATGTTAAGTTTTATTATTTGATTTCTCATCAAATTGTCAGAATTTCCTCTAAAAATGTTTTCCGTTTCGACTTTCTAAATTAAAAAATTTTTCACCCTTTTTTTTCTTTTAACTTGCTTGCACGTTATTTCTTTCTCTCTCCTTCTATAGTTTATTTCCTCTTTTTTCCTTAACTCTGCTTTTTTTTTTTCTTTATTTTCTAGCTCACTACCCTTTTCTTTGTTTTCTAAATGAGTTAAATCTCATTTTCAATCATCAACTCTTAGGGCCAAATTATTTGTTATCCTTGATTTCTAACAATATGATATTATATATAAATGGTTATAAAATAAACATAGACTAAATTTAAATTTTGATTCTATGTTAAACAATTATGGTATAAGTATTTGAAAAGAAAATTTGAGTCGTGAAACCGTCTTTTAAAATTGATATTATGTTTGTTTGTAAATTTTCGTGTTCAATATTTTTACTCCCACTGAATTTAAAGTCTCACTCCTGTGCTTGAACAAAAAGCCGCCGGTAATCCAAGTATTTCTCAATGATCTTCCTGGGACTGATTTCAATACCATCTTCCAGTCACTACCGAGCTTCTACGAGAGGGAGCCAAGTTCGGGCCATGTTTCGTCACTGGCCGGATGCCAGGGAGTTTCTACGGAAGGCTTTTCCATACGATTTCCATGCACATTATTCATTCTTCTTACAGTTTGTAATATATTGTAAGATCCGTTTTTTATTAGTTTGTGATATTAATGATGCCCTTTAATATTGTTCAAATATTAAAAAAATAAAACTAGAATCTTGCCTTGTCCCTATCATATGGGAAGCGTTATTGATTATTCGATTTTCTTTCTTTATTTTTATTTGTGGAACTATATTTCTTTCATTAAAAAAAAAAGGTAATTAAAAACAGTACAGAGAGAAGTATTTACGGTATTTCAAATGGAAACTGCTCGAAACTGTGGGTTCCAAAGGCGTTAGTGGGCGAAATTGGAGAATCACTGAATATAGGCAGTATTTACATTTCAAGTTCAAGCCCATCTGTGGTTTACAAGGCATATCTGGATCAATTTCAAGAAGATTTCACATTGTTCTTAAGATCACGTTCAGAGGAAATAGCAGTCTCTGGTGGTGGTATGGTTCTCACAGTCACGGGAAGAATTGAGAATCCTAATAGTGTTTTTCAAGTATGTTGGGAAGGGCACCAAACGACAAGGTCTAGAGGTATTTACTGCTAATTTTATTTCTCATCTTATTTCTCTTCTAATTACACGATAATCGATACATTAAAATTAGTTAATTTTATAGTGTAATTGATCATGTAAGACATGATAGAAGATGTAGAATCTAGAGAGGAGACATAATTAAGAAGAAAATAGAACCACTAGGGAGTTGGAAACAGAACCATAAGAGGGAAACAGAACCAAAAACAAGAGCTTAAGTGAAGGAAACTAGAAACTCAATATTCATTAATCAATCAAGTGTATGTTGTGTATGAAAGTACAATTACGATCCCTCAGCTATTTGTACAGATTTGAATTAACAAAAGATAAACTTTAACTTCTGAACTTAAAAAATTTATAGCAATTTAACTTCATTGATAACAATATTAATGGCTTGAATGAAAGTGATAAGTGATTTGTACATGAATCATTAATTAATAATATTTGATATTTTTATATATTTTAATCTAAGTTGGCGTCATTTTTTTTTTCCTTTTCTTTTAGAGTAATTTTTTGAAAATGGAGATGTGTCCATTAAACAAAAAAACTGCAAAAGGCAAAGAAAATTTTTTACGAAATATCTTTTAACACGATAAAACACCTCCTCTACGTGTTCTCTATGGCTTAGCATTAATCACATGCATTTGTACGCCACCACCAAGCTTATAGAGTATGAAAATTGGATCAACATTGCATATACAATACACACACAAACACACACACACACACAGTGAAAGAGTGCTAGATATTGGAGCCAAAAAAAAAATTTCTACATCAAAATCATTTACAATATGAAAAAAGTATAAAAACATTAATCTGATAATCAAATAAATTCGACAGTTTGTAACATTTTATTTAAACTCTTAAAATTACGTGCTATTTGATTTACATGTGATTTTTTATTTAGACTCATGTAACATGTTATCTAGAACTAAGCACAAAAAAGAACATTTATCACTAAAAATGTGCATCTGGGTGTTTGGTAAATGAGTTGACTTTGAATTGAGTTGAAATTTTTAAGTTTGAATAGTTATTTTATTGATTTTTTCAGAAAAAACAAAAAAAATTTCAAAAAAATATTAAAAAAAGTACGGTTTAACTTAAGTTAAACCTATGCAAAAAAACTTCCCCTGAAATCAATTGATCATTATAGTAACGTACAAAAAAAATCATAAATATCATTTTATAAAGGTACATGACAAGTGGGATCTTCTTCGGTTCAACAGCTCAAAGTGGAGTTTTGAAACTCCAAAAACAATTACGTCCGTTGATCTTGATACGTATGGTCCACACAGGTCGAGGGGCATAGAAAAGTTTTACAAACCGGTGTCAGAGTGTGAACCGGTTAAAAGTGAGTATTGCAACAATTTTTTATTTTTATTTTTTTTTTATTTTTTATTTTTGGTAATAGTAAGAAGGTTCCATAATCAGTGTCGTTTTGCTTGCAAAATGAAGACAGAGTGTGCAACGAAGACGGGAGGTATTGTCTAATGATAGTGGCGTGGTAGGAAGGGGCCAAGAATTACTACAGAGGAACCGGCAAAGCCGAAAAACAGGAGGAAAACCAAGGAACAAACGACGGAAGAGGGGACGGCGCGGTTGGTTAAGGAAGTCTATGGGGCTGCCGAAGAAAACGTAAATGTTGGTTGAAGCAGATCCGGTAATAGAAAACGGTTGAAGGGAAGTCGCCGGCGAAATTTGGAAACTCCACAGATTGGGCATCGTCAAATTGGATATGTAGGTAGGGTTTCGTAGTAGTAACGAAAATGAAAATATGTTGAAAACGTTTGAAAGTTTGGAAATATAATTAAAAGCGTGTGATTGGAAATGTGCATTTGGTGCTGAAATTTGGATAGGAGAATTTGGGTTTATATTTATTGTATATTTAACGAAGTATTTGAATTGTTAAAATTAAAAAATATAAAAATTGAAATGTATTTGAGAAAAAAAAATCAATATATAATTTATTTTATTCGTCTTAAAATTTTATATAATTAAAAAAATCATCTTATTTAGACTTGTTTATATAAAATTATGAACTTTTAAGGTTTGAGTTATAAAATTATATGAATAGCAAAATTAAGGGAAAAAAATGAGTTAAATGTAGTTATATGGTATTTTTCTGTTTATTTTTAGTAGATATATACAAACAAAATGGGTTTGATTTCATTAATTTCCCTATTTTTTCGTCAGATTTTAATTGAAATTGTGATAAAAGGAATAAAGTGAGGTTAAAGTCAAAATTAAGCAAAATGAAAGTTTATAAAAATTTAAAAACTAAAGTAAAAATAACTTTAAAATTCAGAGACGTAGATGAAAATAATTCTTAAAAGAAGAAGAAAAAGAAAAATTAATAATTTTAAAAATCTAGTCATTTTAAACTAGTGGCTCTGAAGAAGAAGAACTATTAATCTAGTAATTTTAAACTAGTGGTTCTTTTATTTGAATAATATTACTGTTTGTCCTTTTTGGGGTTTTACTTTGAACGTTTTAAATATCAGGCTCAATGAATAATAGTAGGTGTGCTTGCCCTAGTGTACTGTTTTTCGAAAATATAGATTATAGTTGGTGTCTCTAATATATTTCTAAATAAAAATAAAAAATTAGTCCCAACATTTTTTATATATAATGTTTTTAATATTTTAACTTTGTGATTAATATGCATTTGTCTCTAAATTTTTGTTGTGATTTTAACTTTTAGCCATAAGGTTTTTAGTCAAATAAAAAGTTTTAATCGCATCATGATTAATTATGTGTTGTGTATTGTGCGTAAAAATTTTTGTCATAACAAACATTTGTAACTAAATATTAGTCACAGGGTTATTATTATAATTTACATTTAATCAAGCAAAAATATAGTTATTGTTGATTTTTTTTTTTTTTTTTTTTTTTTTTTTTTTTTTTGTAGTGCTTCTAGCTCATTTTGGAATTGCAGTGACAATGTTAATAAAATGTACAACTACATATGCAGGCTCCAAAAGGCTTAGTGAGCAAAACAGGAGAACCATTGAACAAAGGGACTATTTACCTTTCGGAGACAAGCTCTCCTGTGGTTTTCAAGGCATACCTAGACCAATTTAAGGAGGATTTCACATTATTCTTAAGATCACGTTCTAAGGAAATAGTCCCCGGTGGTGCTATGATACTGACAATCGTTGGAAGAGCTGACCAAAATAATCCTAAAAGTGTTTGGGAAGTATTGGGAAGGGCACTGTATAACATGGTCTTGGAGGTACAAGTACACCTTTATTTTTTTATTTTTTATTTTTTATTTTTTTTTTTATCTCTTGTCTCTATACATCTCCATTCACTATTTTATTACGACGGAAATTCGACGTTTTTAAAAAACCGTCGTAAATTCGAAAACACGGAGCAACAAAAAAACTCTAAAGAATCACACGTTTAATAACCATCGTGAAATCGGATCCACGCTCACAAAACCTCGTTAGCTCACTCCACCGTCTAGTGGTTCACCAATCCCCCGCTCCCCCCGCCTCCTGGCAGAACAACGTCCACGACTCTTGATCTGCGCCAAGCGCGCGGCCGCGCGCTTGGGCTGCGCGGGGGCGCGCCTTGGCTGCGCGGGGGCGCGCCTTGGCTGCGCGTGCGGGGGCCTTGGCCGCGCGGGCGCGCGCCTGGCCCGCGCGTGAGGGGGCCTTGGCCGCGCGGGCGCGCGCCTGGGCCGCGCGGGCGCACGCCTGGGCCGCGCGGGCGCGCGCCTGGGCGCTTCTTTGACATCCTTCCACGACAGTCAAAAGACCGTCGTGGTAGGTCCTCCCCGAGGACCTACCACGACGGTCTTTTGAGACCGTCGTGGTAACTTTTTATACGACGACGGTTTTTTAAAAAAACCGTCGTCGTATCCATTCTGTGAAATTTTAAAAATAGCCTGGAAAGCGTACGCGCTTGTATGTTGTTCAAATTTTACGTCCTACATATATAAAATCAAATGAAAGACCTTATTTCATACTTTCTCTCTCTCTAATTTTCAGTACATCTCTCCCCTCTCTCCCTCTTTGCTTGTCTTGCATTCTTCATTTACAATGGAATTTTCGGCCTCGCATAGTCCATTCTCTCTCAAATTTTCGGTAATTTACTCAACTTTCTCTCTGAAATTTTCAGCAACTCCACTTTCTCCCTCTTTGTTTGCCTTGCATCCTCCATTCTCTCTCAAATTTTCGGTAACTCACTCAACTTTCTCTCTCAAATTTTCGGCAACTCCCTCAAATTTCTCTCTCAAATTTTCGGCAACTCCACTTTCTCCCTCTTTGTTTGCCTTGCATCCTCCATTCTCTCTCAAATTTTCGGCAACTCCACTTTTTCCCTCTTTGTTTAAGAACCGTCGTGGTAACACGGCTACCAAGACGGTTTAAGAACTGTCATGGTAGCACGGCTACCACGACGGTTACAAAACCGTCGTCGTAGCCATGATTCCACGACGGTTCTTAAACTGTCGTCGTATCATGGATACCACGACGGTCCTAAGACCGTCGTGTAATCCGAGATACCACGACGGTTTTAAAACCGTCGTGGAATCCATAATTACACGACTGTGGATTCCACGACGTTTTACGTCGTGAAGTTTACACGGTTTTTCGTGGAATCTGATTTCTGTAGTAGTGATTGGACATAGAAACCGCCATTTTCATAATTATCGATTGGAACTGCAGCTATTTGGTTCACCAACTCCAATTCAAAATATTCAACCTTGTTATTGGGTTTTTCTTAAAAGTCAACTAATTTCTTAACAAGTTTTTGAAAAGTCAATTAACTCAAACCGGCTAACAAAACGGGGGCTTAGTTATTGGATTAACTTTCAATGATCAATTGATTACATGTTAAAAAATTTGTAATGTGACGTAAAACTACTTTAATTAATGGATCAAACTGTTGTAATGCAATCCAATAACTAAACCAACAGTTCCTATCGATAATTTAAAAAATGACAATTCCTATTGTAGAATAGTACTCATGATCTTCCTAAATCTTGTTTTTTTTTTTTTTCAAGGTTTAATTGAAGAGACAAAACTTGATCGTTTTAACTTACCATACTACACACCACATGCAAGGGACGTAACGAAGGTGATTGAGGAAGAAGTTTCTTTCTCACTACAGAAGCTGGATACTTTCGAAATCGATTGGGATGGAGGGTTCAGCGAACCAGCTAAAAACTCCGGCACTCCTGCTTGTAAAGATCATTTAGAGCAAGAGAGAGCTCGGTACATTTCCGATTACATGAGAGCGATTGGGGAGCCTATGCTTGTTAAACAGTTTGGTCAAACATTTATGGATGATTTCTATGAGAGGTGCTTCATTGACAAGATAAATGAATCTTTGGAGAAGGAAAAATGGCAGTTCGTGAACTTGGTTATTTCCTTGACAAAGAGTAAGTTGGCTTAATTATGAAGGTTTGAGAAACTTATAATAAAGCTCTTTTCTTTCTTTTTTTTTTTTTTTTGGGGGGGGTGAAGCTTATAAAATAAGTTTATTGTATTGGAAAGTAGTTTGTCAAGTGAGGTTTGCCTTCTATCGTTCTGCGTTTGTACAATATGTAAGTGTGGCAACCTATGTAAGATATTATGAATAAATCAATGCATATGCATGTCAAATTTGTGCTATGAATTTTAGGCCACTTTTACAGATCTTTTTCTGAAAACTGTTTTTAGCTTCCTGCTGACTTTAAAAATTGATTCTCGAAATGTTTGCACTTGATGATTCAAATGGCGAAGCTTTGGCTTTTAGTTAGTAAAAGAAAAGAAACAAAGGCTATGGCTTTAATAAGTGTTCGAGAATCACATTTTAAAAAAAGTTTATAAAGTCAAAATAATTTTAAAGTTTTATAATAAGTAATAAAGATATTAAAATGAAGTTTATAAATTCAAACTTGAAGAATATTTGATTGGTTCACTCCGACTAAATAATTCGGATTTTTTTTTAATCTTTTTCTTCAAAAGTAAACTCAATGTTATTGTTCATATTTGTTACTCTAATTTAAAAACGCAAACTTAAAACTTCATAACTTTATTATTTGAAGTCAAAATGAGATTATTTAAAAAAAATTATATAGAATTTCAAGAGAAATCAATCAAGATCCAGATTAATTCTTTTAACACATATTAAGTTTTTACACTTTTTTAATCCAAATAATTCATTTACAACAAAGGTACAATTTTAAAACTTAACTTAACTCCGACTAAAATAATTTCAATTTTTTAACTCAAGTGGACCAACCAATTGGCCCCTTAAACTTTTGCTCAAGTTTTAAATTAAATTTTCTTATAAGTGCTTTTTTCGAAAGTCATATTTTTCTGATTTTTGCATGAAACTCATTTGGAGACTGAAAATACTAATAATAAATTATCGATCTAAACACTTCCACAAGCAGAAGTAGTTTCTTAAAAGTTCTATCAGCCGAGCTCAATTTGTAGAATTTAAGAGGTTCTAATCAAATCTGCAAAATGTAGTTTAAATATTCACTCTTACTAGGCTTTAATACGTGTATTAAAATTTGTGTCGTCAATTCTATATATACATATATGTTTTATAAAGAAAGAAAACAATAGACAGAGAAAATTAAGATGTCTCACAAAATTCCATAGGGAAGATATACATTTTAGTGTAGACGCGAGAAGCGTGGAACATCCTTAACCAAGTAATATAATATGATATAATATAATATTATATATCTACTTCTTCATCAAAGAAATGAATCACAAGTCTACCATCTCCCATCAAATTATCAACCCATGCAACCTTTCGATTTACTAAAAATCGCACGCTCACTCTGTCCCATCTTTGTGGTTTTCCTTCCTATACAAGGAATAGGTCATCCAAGGGCAATTATAAGCTTAAAAACTTGAATACCATTATCAATTTCTGCAGTGCAAATTTTTATTTTATTATTATTATTATTTTTTCGCTTCTTTGCCTGGGTTCCTTGCCTTACAGGTTGTGTTATGTTTAATTTTTTGAATCTATGGTAAATTTTTTTTTTTTTAACTTTGCGCATGCACTCTATTTTATTTTCCCTTTTCCTTCATGTTTTAATTTTGTAAGACTTCTTTTTATTTTTCGAAAACATAGAGTTGAGAGCTTTGTATAGGATTAGTGATCAGGGGATGTCAACTTAGTTATGTCCTTGTTATTTATTTATTAAAAAAAAAAGCGAGGAGTGTGTGAGGAAGTTTATAGCACTAATCCTACTTCTTCAGTCTCATTATTCTTTAAAATAATGTTTGCAATCCCATTTTTTTAACACCAATCTACGTAGACGTGAGTTCTCATTTTTTTTATTAGTTCGTGTTTTAAAGAATAGCTCATTAGTTAAAATTATGGATCAATATAAGAAGATGAAAACTTATCTTCATATGAGTTAATATTTAAAATTTGACATTAGAATTAGTAACACTACTCATCATATGTGAAAAATAAACAAATAAAATAAACCGATATATAGAGAAACAGCAACTACAGTACACGGTGGGACCACACGTCAAAGAACTCTGTAGAAAAACATTTAAACAATGGACCACCTTACCCAAAGTCAGAAGCCCCATTACTCCACATGACATTTCCCAGCTAATTCCATGCACATTTGCCGTTCTTCTTTAACTTTGAATTTTTGGCTATCTCAAATTAGAAGTTCTTATAAAATTTATACAAAAAGATATTTATATTGATCTAATAAGTGATATTTTTATACAAGTGGCTCTTTATGTGGTTTTTCCGACTGGGTTTTACTTCGATTTGTGAACAACATTTGCCAATGTAAATTACATGTACAACTATACATGCAGGCCCCAAAAGGCCTAGTGAGCAAAACAGGAGAGCCACTGAACAAAGGGACCATTTACCTTTCGGAGACAAGCCCTCCTGTGGTTTTAAAGGCATATCTCGACCAAATTAAAGAGGATTTCACATTTTTCTTAGATCACGTTCAGAGGAAATAGTCCCCTGGCGGTAGTATGATACTAACAATCATCGGAAGAGCTGACCAATATTATCATAACAGTATTTGGGAAGTATTGGGAAAAGCATTGTATGACATGGTTTTAGTGGTACAAGCACGCCTTTGCTATCATTTTTCAATCCTCTTTTCCTTTATCATTTCCATATTGGGGCATCGAAATAGCCGACCACTTTCACAATTCCCGATAGGAATTGCAGATTAATCATTAGATTAATTTTCAATCTGATATGTAGGGTGTATATGTTAAAAAATTTGTAACGAGTAACCTAAAATTACTATGATTATCAGACTATTGAAAAGTAATCCAATAGCTAAACCTATAGTTCCTACCGGTTGTTAAAAATGATATACATTAAATGTGTTATGATCTTTCTAAATGAATCTAAAATTTTTCAGGGTTTAATTGAAGAGACAAAACTCGACCATTTCAACTTACCAAACTACGAACCACATGCAAGGGAAGTAAAGAAGGTGATTGACGAAAAAAGATCTTTCTCTTATCTACAGAAGCTGGATACCTTTGAAATCGGTTGGGATGCAGGGTTCAACGAATTACCGGCCAAAAAGTCCGACATTCCTACCTGTAAAGATCATTTAGAGCAAGAGAGAGCACGGTACATTTCCGAATCTCTGGAGAAACAGTTTGGTCAAACAATTGTGGATGATCTCTATGAGAGGTACTTCAAATACAAGGTAACTGAATCTCTGGAGAAAGAAAAATGGCAGTTAGTGTACTTGGTTATTTCCTTGACAAAGAGTAAGCTGCCTTAATTATGAAGGATTGAGAAGCTTTTTTTATTTTTTATTTTTTATTTTTAACAGTGGTGTGGAGCTTACCGCTTACATTTATTTAAGAAAAACAAAAACATTCTTAGAATTTGAATCTATGAGCTTCTACTCAAATCCCTCTCTTCTTATCTGCTAAGCACGGGAGGATTGAGAAGTTTTTTATAACAATTATCTTTCCTCTTTTTTTTTTTTTTTTTTTTTGCCAAAGCCTTCTATCATTCCGCGTTTGTGCAATAATGTAAGTGTCATAACCTTATAGTAACATAAATATTAGGAATAAACCAATGTATTTGCAAATCTAGCTTTCACTATAATTAACTGCGTTTCCGGCTATTTTCTGGAGTTTTCATTAGGCTTTCTAGCTTTGCTCACTTTCTTGGATGCTACATTATTTACGTACCCTGATTGTAGACTGATCATTTATATTATGTTGTCCTTTTCTATCAAAAAATAGAGCTAGTAAAAATGAAAAAGGAACGAGGATGTTAAAATGGTGATTTAATTAATTAGGATGTCTTGATCTATCTATTGATTTTTATGATCATCATTTATTAAAAAAATAAATAAACAAAATGCGCAGTATGGTATATTGAATGGTATTGTAATCTGCAAGGAATAGTAGTATTGTAGATTAATTCTTGTCATCATGTTTTAGAAATCCCTGCTTTTCATTGAATAATTTTTTCCTCATCAAATTTTGTGGCCAGATTCACTTCACATGCGGTTCATTTTTTTTTTTCTTATTTTTTTTTTGGTCGGTGAATAACATGCAGCTCCTGTATGACAACAACCTTGTTTTTGTTTTCTTTTTGACTAATTAATGATCAACCTCAAAAATAACATAATAAAGGATGTATGTATATACATTACAACTTTCGTCATGAAGTTTGATTTCCTCAAATTTTTGTCAATATATTGAGAAAGGATAACGAAGATTAAATGTGAGCTTGTTTAATAGAAATAATAATTAATCCTTATTATTTTATATAAGGTCAATCTATTTACTAGTTTAGTTAATATCTTTCTTTGTTTACTAATAAATCCGCTAATTAAGCTCATGTTTCATAATCAATTTAATCTCCCAATTGTATATTGGTCTTCAAGGAGAACATGATTTAAGTCTTTACAAGAATCTGCTTTTATTTCCGAAGAAAATGATTCAAGGAGAACATACGACGGAAGAGGGGACGGCGCGGTTGGTTAAGGAAGTCTATGGGGGTGCCGAAGAAAACGTAAATGTTGGTTGAAGCAGATCCGGTTATAGAAAACGGTTGAAGGGAAGTCGCCGGCGAAATTTGGAAACTCCGCAGATTGGGCATCGTCAATTTGGATATATAGGTAGGGTTTCGTAGTAGTAACGAAAATGAAAATATGTTGAAAACGTTTGAAAGTTTGGAAATATAATTAAAAGCGTGTGATTGGAAATGTGCATTTGGTGCTGAAATTTGGATAGGAGAATTTGGGTTTATATTTATTGTTTATTTAACGAAATATTTGAATTATTGAAATTAAAAAATATAAAAATTTAAAATGTATTTGAGAAAAAAAAATCAATATATAATTTATTTTATTCGTCTTAAAATTTTATATAATTAAAAAATTATCTTATTTAAATTTGTTTATATAAAATTATGAATTTTTTAAAATTTAAGTTATAAAATTATATAAATAATAAAATTAAGAAAAAAATAAAAAAAAAACTAAATTATAATTTTTACATTAATACCAACGAAGCAACTCCCTGCAGTGCTATCACTCTCAGTGGCAAACAGCTCATGCATATTATTGGCAACTCTGACAAGCCACTGACATCATATAATGCGAGTTACCTCCTCATATGACACGTGTGAAGTAGCGGTGCTCTGACGGACCGAAGCCTGAGCCTAATATTTATCCGTCATAGCTAGAGAAACATCAAATTTAATACATAATGTTTATCCGTTGTACGTAGGACCACACGTCTCAGTGTTTATCGATATGTTTTTATATTTTTCTTGCTTAATTTGGATAGATGAGGCAAGCTGACGTGTGACTCTTTACTTAGGCAATTCTTCAGTCTAATTACCTTTCTACCCTCCATCACGTTTCTATTTTGCATCCTCCAGTTCTCTTAATTCTTAATTTAAAAACAAAAAAAAAAACAAAAAAGCAGACATCCACCCAAAAACACATTGAAAAATATGGAGACATCAATTATAATTTTAATTTTTAAATATTAATTTATATGATATATAAGTTGTTATTTTTTTATTAAAAAATAGTTAAAATATTATCATATCACTTAATTGTTTCTACTGATGAAGAGATGATACGTGAATTGATACCTAAAAAGTTAAGATTAGAGTTGGAATTTCTAACACTACTCAAACATATTTTGCCAGCTACAATATGGAAGTAGAGCAAATTCCTCACATGAATGGTCTTGGAGAAACTAGTTAAGCACAAAATTCCTCCCTTCAAGTGTATATTTTCTTTTTTATATATATATTAATATTGTAACAACCTTTTTTAGCCCTCGGATGCATGAAAATCTTTAAAATTATACTCTGACATCTTCCCTTCTCCTCCTTACGTTATTCTCCTTACATTCTGTTTCACTTATGATCAGCTAGCTCCTGATTTTTTACTATAGACAAAAAGGATGAAGGATGGAACGGTATCAATAATCTCCTTTCTACTTCAATGAAAAATAGTACTTTTTCACTGGGTACTTCCATTTTTTTACATAATTAAAAAATAAATAAAAAAACAAAACAAAACAAAAGAATACAACTTATCTCAATTTGTTTCTTGATTCTGTAGAAAGTAGTGATTTCCAAAGTGAAGCCTACAAAAATGCGTCGCAGATGTTTATTGTACGGTCTTCCCAAAGTGTTTGAGAGTAGCAAACTTTGGTGTTGCTCCTCTAGACCCAACACGCTCACTGTCGTGACCGAAATTCTCAACACCATCGATGCAACTTGCTAGTGCTTGAACAAGAAGCCGCCGGTTTTCCAAGTGTTTCTCAATGATCTCCCAGGGAACGATTTCAACACCATCTTCCAGTCACTTCTGAGCTTCTATGAAAAGCTAGAGAAAGAAAAGGGAGCTACATTTGGGCCGCGTTTCATCACCGGAATGCCGGGGAGCTTCTATGGAAGGCTTTTCCCTACTAATTTCATGTACATCATTCATTCGTCTTACAGTTTGCACTAGCTATCTCAGGTCTCAACCATACATTAGTTTCACTAAATACATAATTTTTGTATACACAAGCAAGTACACACATATTTCCACAAGACAGTTCGACCACAAGGACCTTCAGAAGAATAAATCAACCAAACCCATAAGTAGATCTCACTAAGTTATAAAGTTCGGACAATTACTTCTAGAAAAAAAAAAAAAAAAAAAAAAGCTTATTGGCACTTTCACTAGAATAACATAGCTAGTAAAAAATATGCTTAATGTTTTTTTAATACAGTATTAAATGACATTTTTAATTTCTCTCCTTTTCTAGATTAACAAATCAAACACAATTCATATGATGTTTGAAGAAATGGAAACCAAAAAAATAAAAATAAAACAAAAATAAAACAAAAACAAACAAAATCAACAAACTTGGACCGCCTTACCCAAAGGTACGTCCTAAACATTAATACAATTAAGAGGTTCATCAGAAGTCCCATTAATTTACATGACTTTTCCAACCAATTCCATGCACGTCTGCCATTCTTCTTTAAAGTCCGCATTGGATATCTCAGGTCTCAGCTTTATATGTGACTTATCACTGGTATAAGAAATTCTTAGGGGACGTTTGGAGTGACACTTGAAATTATAGTTTTAGAGGTTGGTTTAGAACTATATGTTGGGAGAAGTATGAATTGGAAATAAACCGAGATATAAAAAATAGGTTAAAAAAATAGAAATTTTGTTTGTAAAAAAACACAATTTAGATTTTGTTTGCTCTTCTCCTCATTCTATGTAATTGAAAAAAAAATCATATTATTTCAACTTAAAATAAGAAAGTTATGGAATTTTAAAATTTTAATTTTTTAAAATGTAAAAGATGAGAGAATTTGATATGTAGATTTGGGAGTTTTACATCTGAGTAGTCAAAACTCCTAGTGGAGTTGTCACCCCAAATGGGGACTTACTCTTTAATAGCTAAAGTTTTTTTTTTTTTTTAAGGATCATTAATTTCATCTATGCCCCTCTGAATTTGAGGGTCACTTTCACTTTGCATACTCAATTTGAAAAACTCATACTTTGAATTAAACTCTCACTTTGCACCTTCTATCAGAGTTTCAGTTAAAAACTGACTAAAAAAATTAGTTAAGGGTAATCATATGATATTTTTCGTTTGTTTTTAGTGAAATCCTGCAAAATAGATTTAGTAATACTAATTTTTCATTTTTTTTTTCAGTCAATTTTTAACTGAAATTATGATAGAAGGAGTAAAGAAATGTTAAATTTAAAATTGAGTAAAGTGAGATTTTTTAAAGTTCAAGGAGGTAGAAGAAGAAGAAGTTTAGACGTTATGGATCTTTATTTGAATAGTATTGTTTTTCCTTTTTGGGGTTTTACTTTGGAGGTTTTAAATATCATTCTATCAGTCTCAATTAATGGTAACGCTTTGGCATATGAATAATATTAAGTGTGCTTGACCTAGTGTACTGCCTTCACCATTAAAAAAAAAAAAAAAAAAGGTCCCAACATTGTTTAATTTATAGTACTTTTAATCAGAATATTGTGATTAATATGCATTCCTTCACAAATTTTGTTGTGATTAAAATTTATAGCCACAAGGTTTTTAGTTACAGAAAAAATTTTATATTCCTGTCTAAATATGTTTAAAAATACATTCCTCACAATTTTAAAAATATTAAATTTACCATTTTGCACTCATTTTAAGTAAATAATGTATAAATACTATGACTACACGGTTAATTACTTCTAAAAGTCACTGATTTTTTTAGTACGACCTTCCCTTTTATTTACATTTGTCAACTGTTTAGCACATATAAAGCTCCACATCCTTGCCGCATATAAAGCGGCACCGGAAATAAGACCTCTTATATATTGCACTATATAGTATTTTTTTCAAGACATTTTTTTAAAGCTTCGAAAATCTAGATGGAAAAACAATAATAAAGTAAAGAAAAATATACAGTTTTATCATAAATTTTTTTATTAAAAAATATATTTTTATTGGAAGAAAGAATTAAACACTTTATTTTTTTTCACTTTCTTTTAGAGTAATCTATACTTTAAAAACACGAATTTATTTTTTTGTCATCACTTCTCGGTTGTCATGTTGAAGTCAGGTAATCACCACATGATTGTCACCACATGATTGTCTATATGGTGGCTTAATCAACGTCACGTGACAGTTTTATCTTTATTTTATTTTGTTTGTTTATTTAGTACGCATGAAGCGCGCGCTATACAACTATTTTTTTGAAAATCGAGATGTGTCCATTAAACAGAAAGACCGTAAAAAGGCAAAGAAAATTCGTTACGAAATATCTTTTAACTCGTCAAGCACCTCCACAAGTTTATGTTCTCTATATCTCAGCATTAAACACATGCATAGGTACGGCCCCGCGAAGCCTTTAGAGTATGAAAATTGGATCAAGATGTACATATACTATATGTGTATATATATATTTATAGACACAACTGATTATCTCTAAAAGTCACTGATTTTTTTAGTATGACCTTCCCTTTTATTTACATTTGTCAACTGCTCGGTACATATAGAGCTCCACATCATTGCCGCATATGAAACGGCACTAATAAGACGTCTTATATATTGCACTATATAGTATTTTTTCAAGACATTTTTTTTAATCTTTGAAACTCTAGATGGAAAAACAACAGTATTTATCAATAAGGTAAAAAAAAAAAATACAGTTTTACCATAAATCTTTCTATTAAAAAAATCTATTTTTATTGGAAGAAAGAATTAAACAACTTTTTTTTTCCATTTTCTTTTAGAGTAATCTATATTTTAAAAGTACGTATTTATTTTTTTTTTTTGTCATGACCTCTGGGATTGTTACATTGGAGTTAGGTAATCACAACATAATTGCATATGTGGGGGCTTAGTCAAAATCACATGACATTTTTATCTTTATTTTATTTTATTTATCTATTCCATATACATAAAACGTGTACACCACAACTATTTTTTTGAAAATCGAGATGTGTCCATTAAATAGGGAGAACGCAAAAAGGCAAAGAAAATTCGTTACAAAATATCTTCTAACTCGAAAAAGCACATCCACATGTTCATGTTCTCTATAATATCTCAGCATTATTCACATGTCCCTACGAAGCATATAGGACACGAAAATTGGATCAACATGAACATATATTATATGTGTGTGTATGTATATAGACACACACACATATTGAAACAAATGCTATTGTAGAAGAAAAAAAAAAAAGAGGAAAGATAATTCTACATCAAAATCATTTACTATAAATTGTACATCAAATACATTATTATGATAACAAATAGATCCGGCAGTTATTACATTTTATTTAAAATTTGGTAACTATGTATTAGTTGATTTATATTTTTATTTAAATTTTTATAACATGCTGCTATTTAGAATTAAATATAAATGACATATATCGCTAAAAATGTTATGTTGAAATCAACTGCTTGTTATAATTACGTATTAAAAAAGATTACAAATGTAATTTTATAAAGATACATGACAAGCGATAATGAGTATGTAACTGTATATATACGGTCACATATATATGTACAAACACTGTAATATATAGATCATAAACATCAAATTAATACATGTTCATCCGTTGTGGGACCACACGTCGAAGTGTTAATGGATAAGTTTTTCTTTTTTCTTGCCTAATTTGGGTTGGTGATGAGGCAAGCCTTCGTGTGACTAAAGTCAAAACATGATTTAATTAGGAAAATATCTTTTGGAGATAAAAGTCAAAACTTGATTACACCTTTCTACCCTCCACCACGGTTCTATTTTCACATCCTCAAGTTTTCATTCTTAATAAAAGAGAGATAGACTTGAGCAGGCAGATATCCACAAAAGCTCTTTTGCCAGCTACAATGGAAGTAGAGCAAATTCCCCACATGAACGGTGGTCTTGGAGAAACTAGTTATGCACAAAATTCCTCCCTTCAGGTATGTATATTTTCTTCTGTATATATGTGTGTGTGTATATATATATATATATATATATATATGTAATATTGTAAACAACATTTTGTAATGCATGAAAATCTTTAATATTATATTATGATCTCTTTCCTTCTTCTTCTTACGTTATGCTTCATTGATAAACTCCTGGATTTTTACTATAGATAGAAGGGATGTGAGACGGAATGATATCAATGATCTCCTTTCTATCTCAATGAAAAATAGTGCTTTTCGCTGCATACTTCCCATTTTTTTTTTATGTATTAAAAAAGAAGAAGAAGAAGATTAAGAAGAAGGCAACTCTCTCTCTCTCTCTCTCTCTCTCTCTCTCTTCTTTTTTTTTTCCCCTACAGAAAGCTGTGATTTCCAAAGTGAAGCCAACACTACAAAAATGCGTGGTAGATGTTTATTGCACGGTCTTCCCGGAGTGTTTGAGAATAGCAGACTTGGGTTGCTCCTCTGGACCCAACACACTCACTGTCGTGACCGAAATCCTCGACACCATCGACACAACTTGCCGGTGCTTGAACAAGAAGCCGCCGGCTTTCCAAGTGTTTCTCAATGATCTCCCAGGGAACGATTTCAATACCATTTTCCAGTCACTTCCGAGCTTCAATGAAAGACTGGAGAAAGAAAAGGGAGCCACGTTCGGGCCATGTTTCATCGCCGGAATGCCGGGGAGCTTCTACGGAAGGCTTTTCCCTACTAATTTCATGCACATCATTCATTCCTCTTACAGTTTGCACTGGCTGTCTCAGGTCCAACCTTGTTTTACTTTCACTATATATATATATATATATATATATAAATTTTTTTTGCATATAAGCACACACATATTTTTTAGGAGATAGATCGACCACAAAATCTTCAAAAGATGAAATCAACTATATCCATAAGTAGATTTCACTAATTTACAAAGTTCAGACAATCACTTACTAGAAAAAAAATTCGTTGGCACTTTCACTGGAATATCATAGCTATTTTTTGATTGTTATAAAAAAATAATGCTTAATGTCTATTTAATACTAAATGCCATTTTTAGTTTTTCTCCTTGTCTAGATTAACATGTCAAACACAATTCGTATGATGTCCGAAGAAATGGACTCAAACCTAAAAAAACAAAACAAAAATAAAAAATAAAAAAATCAATGAACTTGGACCGCCTTACCAAAAGGCACGTGCTAAACAATAATACAATTAAGTGGTTGAAAGAAGTCCTACTACTTCACATGACTTTTCCCAACCAATCACATGCACGTCTGTCGTCTTCTTTGAAGTCCTATCGGAGATCTCTGGTCTCAGCCTTATGTGACTTATCACTAGTATAAGAAATTCCTAGGATCCTACAATTACAATTGGAGTTAGAAATTTTGGAGATTAGTTTGACTATGGTATAAAAAATGAGTTAAATGTAGTTATATGGTATTTTTCTGCCTATTTTTAGTAGATATGTACAAACAAAATGGGTTTGATTTCATTAATTTCCCTATTTTTTTTTGTCATATTTTAATTGAAATTGTGATAAAAGGAATAAAGTGAGGTTAAAGTCAAAATTAAGCAAAATGAAAGTCTATAAAAGTTTAAAAACCAAAATGAAAATAATTTTAAAATTCAGAGACGTAGATGAAAATAATTCTTAAAAGAAGAAGAAAAAGAAAAACTAATAATTTTAAAAATCTAGTAAATTTAAACTAGTGGTTCTGAAGAAGAAGAACTATTAATCTAGTAATTTTAAACTAGTGGTTCTTTATTTGTTTTGTTTGAATAATATTACTGTTTGTCCTTTTTGGGGTTTTACTTTGAACGTTTTAAATATCAGGCTCAATGAATAATAGTAGGTGTGCTTGCCCTAGTGTACTGTTTTTCGAAAACATAGATTATAGTTGGTGTCTCTAATATATTTCTAAATAAAAATAAAAAATTAGTCCCAGTATTTTTTATATATAATTTTTTTAATATTTTAACTTTGTGATTAATATGCATTTGCTTCTAAATTTTTGTTGTGATTTTAACTTTTAGCCATAAGGTTTTTAGTCAAATAAAAAGTTTTAATCGTATCATGATTAATTATGTGTTGTGTGTTGTGAGTAAAAAATTTTGTCATAACAAACATTTGTAACTAAATACCTATTAGTCACAGGGTTATTATTATAATTTACATTTAATCAAGCAAAAATATAGTTGTCGTGGATTTTTTTTTTTTTTTTTTTTTTTGTAGTGCTTCTAGCTCATTTTGGAATTGCAGTGACAATGTTAATAAAATGTACAACTATATATGCAGGCTCCAAAAGGCTTAGTGAGCAAAACAGGAGAACCACTGAACAAAGGGACTATTTACCTTTCGGAGACAAGCTCTCCTATGGTTTTCAAGGCATACCTAGACCAATTTAAGGAGGATTTCACATTATTCTTAAGATCACGTTCTGAGGAAATAGTCCCCGGTGGTGCTATGATACTGACAATCGTTGGAAGAGCTGACCAAAATAATCCTAAAAGTGTTTGGGAAGTATTGGGGAGGGCATTGTATAACATGGTCTTGGAGGTACAAGTACACCTTTATTTTATTTTATTTTATTTTTTTGGTTTTTGATCCTCTTGTCCCTCATACATCTCCAAATTGGGACTTAGAAACTGCCCGTTTTCATAATTATCGATTGGAACTACAGTTATTTGTTTCACTAACTCCAATTCAAAATATTCAATCTTGTTATTGGGTTTTTTTTTTAAAAGTCAACTAATTTCTTAACAAGTTTTTTAAAAGTCAACCAACTCAAACCGGCTAACAAAACGGGGGCTTAGTTGTTGGATTAACTTTCATTGATCAATTGATTACACGTTAAAAAATTTGTAATGTGTGACATAAAACTACTTTAATTAATGGATCAAAATGTTGTAATGCAATCTAATAACTAAACCAACAGTTTTTATCGATAATTAAAAAAATGGCAATTTCTATTGTAGAATAGTACTCATGATCTTCCTAAATCTTTTTTTTTTTTTTCAGGGTATAATTGAAGAGACAAAACTTGATCATTTTAACTTACCATACTACACACCACATGCAAGGGAAGTAACGAAGGTGATTGAGGAAGAAGGTTCTTTCTCACTACAGAAGCTGGATACTTTCGAAATCGGTTGGGATGGAGGGTTCAGCGAACCAGCTAAAAACTCCGGCACTCCTGCTTGTAAAGATCATTTAGAGCAAGAGAGAGCTCGGTACATTTCCGATTACATGAGAGCGATTGGGGAGCCTATGCTTGTTAAACAGTTTGGTCAAACATTTATGGATGATCTCTATGAGAGGTGCTTCATCGACAAGATAAATGAATCTTTGGAGAAGGAAAAATGGCAGTTCGTGAACTTGGTTATTTCCTTGACAAAGCGTAAGTTGGCTTAATTATGAAGGGTTGAGAAACTTATAATAAAGCTCTTTTCTTTCTTTTTTTTTTTTTTTGGGGGTGAAGCTTATAAAATAAGTTTATTGTATTGGAAAGTAGTTTGTCAAGTGAGGTTTGCCTTCTATCGTTCTGCGTTTGTACAATATGTAAGTGTGACAACCTATGTAAGATATTATGAATAAATCAATGCATATGCATGTCAAATTTGTGCTATGAATTTTAGGCCACTTTTACAGATCTTTTTCTGAATACTGTTTTTAGCTTCCTGCTGACTTTAAAAATTGATTCTCGAAGTGTTTGCGCTTGGTGATTCAAATGGGAAGCTTTGGCTTTTAGTTAGTAAAAAAAAAAGAAACAAAGGCTATGGCTTTAATAAGTGTTCGACAATCACATTTTTAAAAGAGTTTATAAAGTCAAAATAATTTTAAAGTTTTATAATAGGTAATAAAGATGTTAAAATGAAGCTTATAAAGTCAAACTTAGAGAATATTTGATTGGTTCACTCCAACTAAATAATTCGGATTATTTTTTTTTTATCTTTTTCTTCAAAAGTAAGCTCAATGTTATTGTTCATATTTGTTACTCTAATTTAAAAACGCAAACTTAAAACTTCATTACTTTATTATTTGAAGTCAAAATGAGATTATTTTTAAAAAAATTATATAGAATTTCAAGAGAAATCAATCAAGATCCAGATTAATTCTTTTAACACATATTAAGTTTTTACACTTTTTTATTCCAAATAATTCATTTGCAACAAAGGTACAATTTTAAAACTTAACTTAACTCTGACTAAAATAATTTCAATTCTTCAACTCAAGTGGACCAACCAAATGACCCCTTAAACCTTTGCTCAAGTTTTAAAATTTTCTTATAAGTACTTTTTTCGAAAGTCATATTTTTCTGGTTTTTGCATGAAACTCATTTGGAGACTGAAAATACTAATAATAAATTATCGATCTAAACACTTCCACAAGCAGAAGTAGTTTCTTAAAAGTTCTATCAGCCGAGCCCAATTTGTGGAATTTAAGAGGTTCTAATCAAATCTGCAAAATGTAGTTTAAATATTCATTCTTACTAGGCTTTAATACGTGTATTAAAATTTGTGTCGTCAATCTATTATACATATATGTTTTTAAAGAAAGAAAAAATAGACAAAGAAAATTAAGATGTCTCACAAAACTCCTAGGAAGATATACATTTTAGTGTAGACCGAGAAGCGTGGAACATCCTTAACCAAGTAATATAATATGATATAATATAATATTATATATCCACTTCTTCATCAAAGAAATGAATCACAAGTCTACCATCTCCCATCAAATTATCAACCCATGCAACCTTTCGATTTACTAAAAATCGCACGCTCACTCTATCCCATCTTTGTGGTTTTCCAAGGAATAGGTCATCCAAGGGCAATTATAAGCTTAAAAACTTGAATACCATTTTCAATTTCTGCAGTGCAAATTTTTATTTTATTATTATTATTACTTTTTTCGCTTCTTTGCCTGGGTTCCTTGCCTTACAGGCTGTGTTATGTTTAATTTTTTTTAAAACTTTGCGCATGCACTCTATTTTATTTTCCCTTTTCCTTCATGTTTTAATTTTGTAAGACTTCTTTTTGTTTTTCGAAAACATAGAGTTGAGAGCTTTGTATAGGATTAGTGATCAGGGGATGTCAACTTAGTTATGTCCTTGTTATTTATTTATTTAAAAAAAAAAAGCGAGGAGTGTGAGAGGAAGTTTCTAGCACTAATCCTACTTCTTCAGTGTCATTATTCTTTAAAATAATGTTTGCAATCCCATTTTTTTAACACCAATCTACGTAGACGTGAGTTCTCTTTTTTTTTTTATTAGTTCATGTTTTAAATAATAGCTCATTAGTTAAAATTATCGATCAATAAGAAGATGAAAACTTATCTTCATATGAGTTAATATTTAAAAGTTGACATTAAAATTGCTAGCACTACTCATCATATGTAAAAAATAAACAAATAAAATAAACCGATATATGGAGAAACAGCAACTACATTCACACGGTGGGACCACACGTCAAAGAACTCTGTAGAAAAACATTTAAACAATTACGCAAAGTCAGAAGCCCCATTACTCCACAAGACATTTCCCAGCTAATTCCATGCACATTTGCCGTTCTTCTTTAACTTTGCATTTTTGGCTATCTCAAATTAGAAGCTCTTATAAAATTTATACAAAAATATATTTCTGTTGATCTTATAAGTGATATTTTTATACTAGTGGCTCTTTATGTGGTTTTTCCGACTGGTTTTACTTCGATTTGTGAACAACATTTGACAATGTTAATTGCATGTACAACTATCCATGCAGGCCTCAAAAGGCCTAGTGAGCAAAACAGGAGAGCCACTGAACAAAGGGACCATTTACCTTTCGGACACAAGCCCTCCTGTGGTTTTAAAGGCATATCGCGACCAAATTAAAGAGGATTTCACATTTTTCTTAGATCAGGTTCAGAGGAAATAGTCCACCGGCGGTAGTATGATACTAACAATCATCGGAAGAGCTGACCAATATTATCATAACAGTATTTGGGAAGTATTGGGAAAAGCATTGTATGACATGGTTTTAGTGGTACAAGCGCGCCTTTACTATCATTTTTCAATCCTCTTTTCCTTTATACATTTCCATATTGGGGCATGAAATAGCCGACCACTTTCACAATTTCGAAATAGGAATTGCAGTTTAATCATTATATTAACTTTCAATCTGATATGTACGGTGTACATGTTAAAAAATTTATAACACGTGACATAAAATTACTATGATTATCAGACTGTTGAAAAGTAATCCAATAGCTAAACCTATAGTTCCTACCAGTTGTTAAAAATGATATACATTAAATGTGCTATGATCTTTCTAAATGAATCTAAAATTTTTCAGGGTTTAATTGAAGAGAAAAAACTTGACCATTTCAACTTACCAAACTACGAACCACATGCAAGGGAAGTAAAGAAGGTGATTGACGAAAAAAGATCTTTCTCTTATCTACAGAAGCTGGATACTTTTGAAATCGTTTGAGATGCAGGGTTCAACGAATTACCAGCCAAAAAGTCCGACATTCCTACCTGTAAAGATTATGTTGAGCATGAGCGAGCACGGTACATTTCCGATTACATGAGGACGATACAATTGTGGATGATCTCTATGAGAGATACTTCAGAAACAAGGTAACTGAATCTTTGGAGAAAGAAAAATTGCAGTTAGTGTACTTGGTTATTTCCTTGACAAAGAGTAAGCTGCCTTAATTATGAAGGATTGAGAAGCTTTTTTTATTTTTTATTTTTAACAGTGGTGTGGAGCTTACAGCTTACATTTATTTAAGAAAAAATAAAAATACTCTTAGGATTTGAACCTATGAGTTCCTACTTAAATCCCTCTCTTCTTATCTGCTAAACACGGGAGGATTGAGAAGTTTTTTATATCTTTCCTTTTTTTTTTTTTTTGCCAGAGCCTTCTATCATTCTGTGTTTGTGCAATAATGTAAGTGTCATAACCTTATAGTAACAGAAATATTAGGAATAAACCAATGTATTTGCAAATCTAGCTTTCACTATAATTAACTGCGTTTCCAGTTATTTTCTGGAGTTTTCATTAGGCTTTCTAGCTTTGTTCACTTTCTTTGATGCTACATTATTTACCCTGATTGTAGACTGATCTTTCATATTATGTTGTCCTTTTCTATCATAAAATAAAGCTAATAAAAATAAAAAAGGAATGAAGATGTTAAAAGAGTGCTGATTTAATCAGGATGTCTTGATCTATCTACCGATTTTTGTCATCATCATTTATTAAAAAAATGAATAAACAAAATGCGCAGTATGGTATATTGAATGGGAGCGTTATCTGTAAGGAATAGAAGTATGGTAGATTAATTCTTGTCATCATGTTTTAGAAATCCCTGCTTTTCATTGAATAACTTTTTCCTCATCAAATTTTGTGGCCAGATTCACTTCACATGCGGTTCATTTTTTTTTTTTCATTTTTTTTGTCGGTGAATAACATGCAGCTCCTGTATGACAGCAACCTTGTTTTTGTTTTCTTTTTGACTAATTAATGATCAACCTCAAAAATAACAGAATAAAGGATGTATGTATATACATTACAACTTTCGTCATGAAGTTTGATTTCCTCAAAATTTTGTCAATATATTGAGAAAGGATAACGAAGATTAAATATGAGATTGTTTAATAGAAATAATAATTAATCCTTATTATTTTAAGGTCAATCTATTTACTAGTTTAGTTAATATCTTTCTTTCTAATTAAGCTCATGTTTCACAATCAATTTGATCTCCCAATTGTATATTGGTCTTCAAGGAGAACATGATTTAAGTCTTTACAAGAATCTGCTTTTATTGCCAAAGAGTCTTGTGTTGATATGGACGATATAGAAGAACATAATCCTTTTTTTTTTTTGGGTAAATTTGAAAGTAAACAAATCTTGGTAATTGATGAATGGGTAAAATTATGTAATTTGTTTACGATTTCATTTCCAACATGGATTTCAATTTCATTTCCAACATGGGAGATCTTCTCTCTCTCTCTCTCTCTCTCTTCTCTTAATTAAGTATGCACCGACATATATTGAGGTGTAATATAGTCATAATTCTTCTTCTCTCTCTCTCTTCTCTTAAATATGTACTAACATATATTGAGGTATACTATAGTCATAATTTGATGTCATTTTTCCTTTTTTTTTTTTTTTTTATGACTGAAAGACAAATAGATTTCATGTGATTCAAATTTTTGAATCATTATCTCAATGTGTCCCCACTGCCCTTTTCATTTCCCTTTTGGGCGGTAAAAAGTTGACAGACCTTGTTTTTGGACTAATTCTCGGTAGGGAGAGAGAAGATTTTTGATTAGGAGCTCTCGTATTCGAAAGTTGAGAGTATTTTTATTTTTTTTTTCATAAATAAAAATCATAAACTCCAAATATTTTTTTATTTTTTATTTTTAAAATACAAGCAAAAGCATGTCAATATGTGGTGCATAAGTACAAAGAACAAGACAATCGCAAGCCACACGTTTTTATTATTATTATTATTATTTTGTTGTCGAATTAGTGAGGGAAGATCAGTTGACCTACGTAATCTTCATCCAATATTATAAATAAATATCACTGTCGAGGGAAGATCAATTGACCTACGTAATCTTCATCTAGGGAAGATCAATTGACCTACGTAATCTTTATCTATGCACTAATAATATAAACAACTATCACTGTCGGGTGAAGATCAATTGACCTACATAATCTTCATCTATACACCAATAATATAAACAAATATCACTGTCGAGGGAAGATCAATTGACCTACATAATCTTCATCTATTCACCAATAATATAAACAAATGTTACTGTCGAGGGAAGATCAATTGACCTACGTAATCTTCATCTATGCACCAATAATATAAACAAATATCACTGTCGAGGGAAGATCAATTGATCTACATAATATTCATCTATGCACCAATAATATAAACAACTATCACTGTCAGGGGAAGATCAATTGACTTACGTAATCTTCATCTATGCACCAATAATATAAACAAATATCACTATCGAGTGAAGATCAATTGACCTACATAATCTTCATCTATTGTCGGGGGAAGATAAATTGACCTACGTAATCTTCATCTATGCACCAATAATATAAACAAATATCACTGTCGAGGGAAGATCAATTGACCTACATAATCTTCATCTATGCACCAATAATATAAACAAATATCACTGTCAGGGGAAGATCAATTGACCTACATAATCTTCATCTATGCACCAATAATATAAACAAATATCACTATCGGGGGAAGATCAATTGACCTATGTAATCTTCATCTATGCACCAATAATATAAACAAATATCACTATCGCGGGAAGATCAATTGACCTACATAATCTTCATCTATGCACCAATAATATAAACAAATATCACTGTCAGGGAAGATCAGTTGACCTACATAATCTTCATCTATGCACAAATAATATAAACAAATATCACTGTCGAGGGAAGATCAATTGACCTACATAATCTTCATCCATGCACCATTATAAATAAATATCACAGGGCCAAAGGTTTCTTCACAGCGATCCTAAGTTTCTTCAGTACTTCCTCTAGTAAACAAAGAATAGCAACCTCATTTAATCTCGGAAAAACCCTTTCTCCGGCAACAATGGAAGTAGAACAAGTTCTCCCGATGAATGGCGGCCTCGGAGACGTTAGCTATGCAAGCAATTCCTCTCTTCAAGTATGTGTATAGATAGTTTTTTTATTTAGCACCTATATATGTAAATATATATATATATATATATATATATATTGGTATGTAATCCTACAGACATTCACTTTATTAATAAAGTATAACATACATAAGACCCAAAATCCCTTTCCGTTTGCTGATAAAAAAATTATACATCTTTATGCATAGATAAACTGTTTTTAGTTTCATTTCTTTTTTTTTTTTTAATCCACATTCTAAAGTGGGGAAAAAGAACAAAACTTTTTTATTAATTATTTTGATGTTCATGCAGAGAGCTGTGATTTCTAAAGTGAAACCAACCCTACAAGAAAGTGTCATAGAGGCTTATCATTCGGAATTCCCGGAGTGTTTGAGAATAGCAGACTTGGGTTGCTCCTCCGGACCCAACACACTCACCGTAGCCTCCGATATTCTTGACACCATCGATGCAACTTGCCGGTGCTTGAACAAAAAGCCGCCGGTTTTCCAAGTGTTTCTCAATGATCTTCCTGGGAATGATTTCAACACCATCTTCCAGTCACTTCCGAGCTTCTATGACAGGCTAGAGAAAGAAAAGGGAGCCAATTTCGGTCCATGTTTCATCACCGGGATGCCGGGGAGTTTCTATGGACGGCTTTTCCCTACCAATTTCATCCACATCGTTCACTCTTCTTACAGTTTGCACTGGCTGTCTCAGGTCTCAACCATATGTTACTTTATTATAATCTCATAGCTAGTCTTTGATAGCTTTCGATTGTTTACTTCTAAACTGAGTTTTTGCTTCTTTTTTTTTTTTTTTTTTTTTCTTTTTTTTAAATTTTGATACCCTATACAAAATGTTAAAAAAAACATAAATTAAAAGTACTTGCCCCATCCCTATCATATCGGAACCACTCTTTCACATAAGCTCGCCAAAAGTATTAGTTATTGGTTTTTTCTTTTATTTTTTATTGTACTAGTTAATTATTTCATTAAAAAAATTAGTATAGAGTGAAGTATATTTATATTTCAAATGCAAAAACTGTACAAAAATTACAGGTTCCAAAAGGATTAGTGAGCGAAACTGGAGAATCGATGAATAAAGGAAGCATTTACATTTCGAATGCAAGCCCGCCGGCGGTCTACAAGGCATATCTGGATCAATTTCAAGAAGATTTCGCGCTGTTCTTACGATCACGTGCAGAGGAAATGGTCCCCGGTGGTAGTATGGTTCTCACAGGCCTGGGAAGAACTGAGAATCCTAATAGTATTACTGAAGTATTGGGAAGGGCACTAAACGACATGGTCTTAGAGGTATTAAACTACTAATTAAATTTCTCATATTTTTCTTCCTTATCCTATAATTGAGGAATTCACACAAAAATTAAATATAGTCTAGCTGTAAATTCACACTCTACTTTTTAACATTGAGGCCCTTGACTTCCACTAGAAAAATTTATGAAGTAGTATTTATTAACCTCACTTTTAATTAATTTCAGGGTATAATTGAGAAGACAAAACTGGATTATTTCAACTTACCACACTACGCTCCAAAGGCAAGGGAAGTAGAAAAGGTGATTGAAGAAGAAGGATCTTTCACTCTACAGAAGCTCGATATATTCGAAATCGGTTGGGACGCTGGTTACCGCGAATCATTATCAGAAAAAGGCATTAATCTTCAAGCTTCATATGATAAAGACAAAAAAGGAAAGTACGTTTCAGATTACATGAGGCCAGTTGTGGAGCCTACTCTAGTGAAACAGTTTGGTCCAACAATTATTGATGATTTGTTTAAGAGGTTCACAAACAAGGTTATTGAATCTATGGAGAAGGAAAATTGGCCGTATGTGAATTTGGTTGTTTCCTTGACAAAGAAGAAGCTCACTTAACGAAGAGTTGAGTATTTTAATAAATAAGAGCCATCGATTCCGTATTTGGGACAAAAAAAAAAAGGGTCAATTTATTGTATATGGCTATGATTTTGCCTTAAAAAAAAAACAAATAATAATAATATTTAAGGGAAGGACCAGGTGAAAGGAGTTTCTCTGGCGAGATTTAGAGCATGTTGTGTTTATATGTATGTTAAATGCGTACGTATTTATCATTTTGTGAATGGCGTAGTGTGAAAATTAAAGCTTGAAGATTACGCCAATGGATTAATTGTATGCATGAGAAATTATGTAATAAAAATCCTTATGATCTATGAGTTAGCTTGCTTATAAGGTATACCATATTTTTAATAACTTGTGTATTTAATAAGTAACAGAGAATAAGATCAAAAGAGGTTACTTTCAATAATAGGACTTGGTAGGAAAAAAATTAATTTAAACCTAACATCATTTTTCAATACTTTCTCTTTTAGCATCATCACATCACCAATTGCGGGCCCCACATGCCACAAGTCAATACAACATTCATCCGTCAAAACTACCCTTGGTTTAATGAAAGAAATTTCCTGTTAGTATGTACTGTTATTTTAAGTTGTCATATTAACTTTTCAAATGTCTAATAATTTAAAAGTACTTGTGCTAAAAATTTGCGACATGTGATGTAAAACCGTTCCTAGTGTTCCTAGATTTAATATAATTAATGAGTTTTTGTTTATAAATAATGAAAATTCATATTTTAAAGGGTTTAAATCAGTAAAACTCTTTAAAGATCCTTCAATTCAAGTGTTAATAATTTATAACTGGTTATTTTGTGTAATAATTTTTGTAATTTGATTATTTTTTTAAAATTTTTTTATAATCGGGAGTTTTTTATTTTTGCCAATAATATTATATAAGAATACTTCAATGATCGAGTAGATTATTAAAAATATTATACGAGAATACTTCGATGATCGACACTAGTCACCTGAATTGGAGATGTCCAACTATCTATGTTGAAAACAAAATATATTTTGGTAGGTTACATAATATATATACACTACCGGAATACTCCTTTGACTAGAATCAAAGATGTTTGACTATCTATGTTGAAAAAAATGTTCTAGTAGATTACCAAAAATATTCTATCAGAATAATCCAGCGACTACAGTCGGAGATGTCCGACCATCTATGTTCAAAACAAAAAATATTATGGTAGGTTTCAAATCATATAAACTCTACAAAAATACTCCTCTAACTAAAGTCGGAGATGTTTGAATACCTATGTTGAAAAAAATTTCTTGATAGATTACTAAAAATTTTCTACCAAAATATTCCGCGACCACAATCAGAGACGCTTGACCATCCATAATTGAAAAAAAAAAGTATTCTTGCAGATTACCAAATATATTCTTTTAAAACACTTTGATGACATCGGAGACATTTGGCTATCTATACTGAAACAAAAAAAAAATATTTTGATAGATTATCAAAAATGTTCTATTAGAATACTCCGGTAGCCGGAGTTGTCTATCAACACTATTGGTGCTCATTGTTAGTTCCGGTAATATCTGGTAGAATACATGCAGTATCCTTTTAGATTATTTTTTGACTGGTAGGGATAATTTAGGTAAATTATATCATGTTGAATTTCATCTCCTCTAAAATGGAAAAAATGTTAAGTGTCAAAAACAATGGCAAGAAAACAACGTTGGAGTATTTTAAGTGGAATCCTAGTGTCAAAAACAATGGTAATCTCACATATGTTATCAACGACTCCCAAGCATATAAGGTTATTTACACGAGTGTCCAAATTCAAATACGTGAAATATTAGTATATTTTGGATTGCTATTTCAAATATTAAAATTAGGTTTGTGAAATTAATGTGTCTATCTTTTAAGAGCGAATCTAACATATTTTATTTACTAAATTAGATGTAAGGCTATTTTTGTCAGCACATTATGATTTTTTTTTGTTCAATTTAACAAATAAGTTTGTTTATCATGTATTAAAATCATGACTCTAATTTGACCATTTATGTAAATAGTCCCACTTCTTTCCCCTTTATTTACTTGAATATACCAAGGCCCATGATCATGTTGTATTAAATTAGAAAGGTCTCTAAAAATAAAACTGAGTATATTTTGTTCATGATAATAGTTGCAAAAAATCACAGCTAATTGATACTGAATCACTGACACTAAAGATAGTATCGAATGAATCATAAATAAGATTTCAATTTTAGTGATTGTTTTAATTAAATCTTCTAGATAGTAAATATATCAATGCTCTAAATCTGAGTTAACTGTAAAAATCAAATGCTTTGATTTAGAGATGGCAACGGAGCGGAGCGGATTTGGGGCAGATGGTCTTCTTGCCATCCTGCCCCGTCAATAATAATTAATTAAATCCTGTAGGCACTAAATATATTAATGCTCTCAATCTTTAGTTAATCACTAAACTCATATGCTTTGATTTAGATTTAGGAATTACGACGGAACGGGTTTGGAGGTTAGTCTTCTTGGCAACCCGTCCTGGCATTCCGTATTCTCAGTTCACCCAAAATATGTTAATGAGTGATTGTGTAGGAGGTTGAGTTCTGAACATTAATATATAATATAACTCCCCTCCAAAAAGAAAATTTTCTAGCTATGGTTGTGCTTGGTATTTTAGAATCAAATGTGAAGAATAAAAAGAAAGTATTATAAAGGTATCTTGAATCTAAAATTTTTCTATTACGAAGAAGATCAAATAGATTTGCAGAAATTACAGAAAACAAAGTTGAGGAGTTAAGATTTAAATAATCATGAAATTTATAACTTTTCAATTGTTGTTACAGTTTTATAGGTGCGTTTGAGCACGTACTTTATGGTAAATTAACATACATAATAAATTAAAAAGTTCATACTTTAAAATTAATAAAAATATAAAATGAGTGTGGACATCAATGAAAAGTGCGGAGCAAAAATATTGTACGTGGAGAAAAAGGAATAATTATTGAATAATATGAGTTTTTCAGTTTTTTTTTTTTTTTGGGGGTTTGTAATAAAAAATTTTAGGATTATTTTTAAAATTTTACTTTAAACTTATGCACCTATTGCAGCACGCTATTTAAAATTTGGACGAAATAATTTTAACAAATTTCCCAGAAATACTGTGATATTAATTTTAGTTATTCGTGCTCCCTGAATTTCAAAATACGAGCATTACAAAGTTGGTTAAATTCGTTTTACACTAAGATATCAAATTACACTATTAATAAATTCGTATTTATTCGACTTTTTGAAGTTGGTTAAACTAGATAACTAGAAAATACATACATATATATTGATAAAGTCGAACAAATTTTTTTTTTTTGGCTTAATTCATGTCGCTTTTTTTTTTTTTTTTTTTTTTTGCTCTGCCACTGTAAGAAGCATATATTTGAATTTGCACCAGCATACATCTCAAGTAATTAGCGTTATTTATTATTGAAGAAAAAACTTATCTATCACCTTAAAAACTAGAAATATGTGAGAGTTATCACTTTTTATAAGAAAAATGGTAAGCTTTACGATCTCACATTATTTAGTAATGGATATATGGATAGTTCATAAGTAAAGAGTCTAGCTCTTAATAGTATGAAACATTTTAAGATTAAGCCTAAGAATAAAACCATATGGGTCGAGATTAAAAAGGGACAATATCATACCAAAAGTCGGCATGAGTTATTACAAATGATATCAGAGTTTATACTCAATTGGAAATGTGGCCAATAAAGACATTGGGCTACAAAAAGAGGGGTGATTGTAACAGTCATTAATTCCTATAAGGAAAAGTGTAAATTATAAGTCTCATATTATTTGGGAATAGATATATGTGATGTTCATAAATAAAAAGACAACCTACTAATAATATGAGGCCTATTGAAGTAAAACCCAATAACAAAACTATGGGAGTATGAGACACAAAGTGGATAGTATCATACCAAAAGGAGACATGAATCATTACAAATATTATTAAAGTTTATGCCCAACTAGCCAACAAGGTCGTTGGGCCCCAAAAAAAGGAGTAATTATGATAATCATCGGGAAAAAATGATTAGATGTGCAATCCCACATCGTTTTGAAAAAGATGTGTGATGGTTATAAGTAACGAAATCATCTTCTAATAATATTAGGTCATTTGGGGTTAATTAAACACAACAGCAAAAATTAACGGAATGAGGTTCAGAGTAGATAATATTATACTAAAAGTAGGCATAGTCATTACAACATATACCTATTTTATACTCAATTGAAAATGTGGCCAACAAAGACATTGGGCTACAAAAAGATGGGTGATTATAACAGTCATCAGTTCCTATAAGGAAAAGCGTAAACTATACAGTCTCACATTATTTGGGAATAGATATATGTGATGGTTCATAAATAAAAAGACAACCTACTAATAGTATGAGGCCTTTTGGAGTAAAACCCAATAACAAAACTATGGGAGTATGAGACACAAAGTGGATAGTATTATATCAAAATGAGACATGGATCGTTACAAATATTATCAGAGTTTATGCCCAACTAGCCAACAAGGACGTTGGGCCCCAAAAAGAAGAGTAATTGTGATAATCATCGGGAAAAAATGATAGATGTGTAATCTCACATCGTTTTGAAAAAGATGTGTGATGGTTATAAGTAACGAAACCATCTTATAATAATATTAGGTCATTTGGAGTTAATTAAACACAAGAACAAAAATGTACGGATTGAGATTTAAAGTAGATAATATTATACTAAAGGTAGGCATGGTCATTACAACATATGCCTATTTTCTTAAGATTATGGTATAGAAATGAGAGACTATTAATTTTCATAGAAATCAAGAAGTGACCATTTTATATTTTGAAGAAAAATAATGAGATAATAATCAAGTTTAGAAGTGGTTTTTGAAACCTGTCCAAATTTTGACAAAAATTGGTGGTTTTATTTATTTGTTTATTTTTATTATTTTCACATGGTGGACGTAATTCACGTTTGGCATTGATCTTTTCATGAATGTCATGTCTTTTCCGCATCATCAACGTCGGAAATCCTTCTTATACGTTGTATCTTTTTCGGCATCATTTTTGTGGCCAGAATTCAGGTGAAAATACTTCACATGCCATTCTTGCGCATGTCGTACCACAACAATCTTATCTTTATCAACCTCAGGAAACGAATTAACCTGTAGATGTACGTACATGACAACTTTCGTCATGAAGTTTGATATATACCTTCTCTAGAGTAGCTAGGTAGCTCCCTTACGAACAGAGGAAGAGTTTTGGTTCCATTCCCTACCGGTTGTTAAAAATTATATACATTAATATTTCTAAATGAATTTAAAATTTTTCAGGGTTTAATTGAAGAGACAAAACTTGACCATTTCAGCTTAACATACTACGAACCACATGCATGGGAAGTAAAGAAGGTGATTCAAGAAGAAGGATCTTTCCTTTTACAGAAGCTGGATACTTTTGATATCGGTTGGGATGCAAACAAATTACCCGCTAAAAACTCCGACATTCCTACTTGTAAATATTATGTTAAGCATGAGCGAGCACGGTACATTTCCAATTACATGAGAGGGATTGGGGAGCCTATGCTTGTGAAATAGTTTGGTCAAAAAATTGTGGATGATCTCTATGAGAGGTACTTCAGAAACAAGATAACTGAATATTTGGAGAAAGAAAAATGGCAGTTAGTGTACTTGGTTCTTTCCTTGACAAAGAGTAAGCTGCCTTAATTATGAAGGATTGAGAAGCTCCTTTTTTTTAACGGTGGTGTGGAGCTTATATTTATTTAAGAATTTGAACCTATTAGCACCTACTCGAATCCCTCTCTTCATATCTACTGAGCTTTATCCAACGGATAGACTGAGAAGTTTTTTATAATTATAATTATCTTTCCTTTTTTTTTTTTTCCTTTTTTTTTAGGCAAAGCCTTCTATCATTCTGTGTTTGTGCAATAATGTAAGTGTCATAACCTTATAGTAACAGAAATATTAGGAATAAACCAATGTATTTGCAAATCTAGCTTTCAACATAATTAACTGCGTTTCCGGCTTTTTTCTGAAGTTTTCATTAGGCTTTCTAGCTTTGCTCACTTTCTTTGATGCTACATTATTTCCCCTGATTGTAGACTGATCTTTTGTATTTTGTTTTCCTTTTCTATCAAGAAATAAAGCTAGTAAAATGAAATAGTGATGAGGGTGTTAAAAAAAGTACCGATTTAATCAAGATGTCTTGGTCCATCTACTGATTTATGTCATCATTATTTATTAAAAAAAATTAAATAAAATGCGTAGTATGTTATATTGAATGGGAGCACTATCTGTAAGGAATAGAGATAAAGAGTGTAAGATGAAAAATAAATGGCAAAGATAGTGCTGCTTTGGGAAACAAAACTAAACAGAAGTAAATTTCAACAAAGCCTTCCTTTAGTATGATATTTACCAAAAATTTACTCCACATTTATTTTCATGAAAAAAATACTCTTGTTCTATTACAATTTCTTTCCAAGTGACCATTACAGCTAACGTTTCTGTTATATATATATATATATATATATATATATAATACTATGTTAAAATTAGAGAAAGAGATGTACTGTTCTGCTTCTGGGATTTCTTTATTTTTAAAACTTTTTTTTTTTTTTAATTTTTTGGTATGAATCTGAGTAACATAATGAAGGGACATGTTGATGTCGATGTCAACTTCTGAAGCCGTCTTGAAATGAGGCGACATTGTTTTGGACCAGTTCCAGCGGGTCTATGAATCCTCATGGTCGATGTTGATCCCACTTGTCATATTTTCCCCATAATTTTCTTTTATAGATAACTTCATAATTTCACACTTAATTAGAGTAACGGGTACCTACAGTGCTGTCAATGTGTCGTTTCATAATTTTATACTTGAATATCCTTAACACATTTAACGAGTGTTATATGTATTTTTTTGTCAAAAATTTTATTGAGAGGGCAATACGCAAAATTTTTTAAAGTTCAAGTGGAAAGAATGATACAAATCGAAGTTTGATAAAACCTAAAATTCAGGGAAAAAATGTAATTTATCTCACACAAAAAAAAAAAAAAAAAAAAAAAAAAAAAAACCTTTTTTGCTCTGGTTCATCTTATTTCTGAAATTCTTATTGCTCCACATGGGTGTCAAGCCTGTAGGCTCCAAGGTTTCAACGGAATGAACCATTATTGCTTTTATATTAACAAACTTTTGGTTGAGAATTTTTAAATGATCTCATTCGTCTTAAGTGTTTAACCTTGATATTTAGAACTTTGAGATAAATGACAAGAATGACAAGAAACTTCTGTGATTAGAAACATGAAGATGGAATATGAGTACGCAAAATTAATGCGCGAAGCTTCATGATTTGAAAAGCTTGACTGAAAATAAAAAGGCACAAGACTAAAAAACTACAAATGGCTTTCAATCTACATCTTCATTTCTCAAGAAATCCGTGCAACCTAAGATCTTGATTTTGAGATTTTCTATACTAGGAAAAGTTTCCTTGAGGATGTTCTACCCCGTGGAAATTCTCTACAATTGATCGTTAACTTTAGCTAGTGTGATCAAGAATCCACCGATTTCGCTTGATGGGCCGGGAATGCCTGACCTATCAATTTATTTGGTAAGTGATGGCTCATGTAACACATGTGGATTTATCATATTATGGGCCGGAATAATAAATCTTTTTGAAGTGACTCATTTCGTGCTAGAAAAGCCTATGTTAATTATATGCATGTTTGACTCAAATATTTGGCTTGAAAAGGTTTTTATCAAGAAAGGTTTTCAAAGAATCAAAGAATCATGTGAAATTATGTTTTTTTACTAGTAAGTTTGGTAAGAAAGAAAGAAAATAAGGAGAGAGTAATAAATGGCTTAGGTTAGAGAAATGAGAAAGGAGATCAAGAAATCATTTCTCTGATAATATTCGATATGCAATCCGTTAAACAATCTCTCTAATTTACAAGAAATCAAATAGGTGGTATTTTGAAAAATTTGGAGTCTCTTCTAGGGAAATTATCCTTCTATTTTTATCGCCTATCAAACAATAATATAAGTCAAAATCTTTTTATTAATCTTTCGACCCATCTCCTGCCTTCCGCTTTTCTCTCCTACAAAACACACTAGGTTGAAAACCATTCTCTTTAATTATCCATGTCGAAGTAGCAAATTAATTTTTTGCTGGTTTAATTGCCTCTTACCGACAAAGGAATAGTTTTTTAATAATAGAAGAGAGAAAGTAGTTTTTTGGCTGAGAGTAGGTGGCACAAGGAAAAAGAATATCTAAAGAAGAACCACAAAATCTCAACTCAATTTGGTTATCGGATTCCCCCTCATATTTACGTACCACTATTTTTAATACCATATTACCAAATGCTACGTCTCCTGGGTAGAAGACCTAGAACAAAACAAAAATATACACCTTTATAAATGTGCTTACATTTATAAGTCCTCTCGGAATATCATCCTTTCATATATATATATATATATATATATAGATATAGTTATACACACATATAATGTTGTTAACAAATAACTATATTATATATTATTTATTTGAACAATCTTATGGTTCAGCATTTCTTATGAAGCTTGAAGCTCCGAAAGCAACTAGTAAAAAGTGGGTCAAGTGTTGTAAAAATATAATAAAATTCAAAGGGCATTTATGAAAAAGAATACAAAAAAAAAAAAAAAAAATCTTGATTCTTCGCCTATGTTATATATTATTATTAACGGATACTATTGGGATTAGAAGATTGCGATCAGAAAGAAGATACAACAAGAAGAAAGAGTAAATTAATTAGAAAACGAGATTAATGATGAAAAAAGTAGAGGAACTACTCTTCATGAAATGAGGAGATGGAGAATCTAGCTACGCCACTAACTCCTTAATCCAGGTCTCTCTCTTATTATCAATCACTACTTCAATTCTCTAAAATGTGTGTGTGTATAAATATATATATATATATATATATATACATATATAAATGTATATCTCAACACATCCAATCCAAACTACTATTGACTTTATCCGACATGGGTTTTGTAGGAATCATAATTTTGAACAAGTTTTCCAACATTTTTTTGCTTCTTCAAATAGTTGATATATATATATATATATATATATATATATGTTTGTAGTTATGTACTAGTCGCGATATCAAAAGTCCAGAAACGTGCTGTTACATATTAAATTTTCTTTAGATCTTCAATAAAGATAGATACATGATATAGTGGGGTTGTTTCTATGGATCAAGAGATGTAAAATTTGTTTTTGTTTTCCGACACATTTTCAACTTTTTATTAGTACATACTAGACTACCTATCCGTGCTTTGCACGGGGAAGGAAGAATTTGGGCTGAACAATATAAGAAGATGGGAACAAAAGGTTAACCAACGAAGATGGAAAAAAGAAAAAAAAAAACCCCTAGATTTCGAAGATCATAAATCCAAAAAATAAGAAAATAGAGAAAGCATTAAAAAAAACTTACATTATATATTTATTCCATTATACATATACACGGAAAAAAAAATACTCCCCAAAACTGGAAAAAAAATGCAAAAATAATTACAAAGGAGAAAAAAAAAAAAAAAGGCAAAAAAATTACCCCAACAAAAACGAAAACAAAACCTAAACCTCCAAAACAAAAAGCATACAACAACAAAAAAACAAAAAAATAATACACACCGGAAAAAAAAATCCCAAAATGAAATCCTAAAAATCTAACAAAACAAAATCACCAGAAAAAAGAAAAAATTTAAGGAGAACACCAACATTAGATGAAGAAAATAAAAAAAACATAAATAACCAACAAAAACACAAAAAAAAATACCAAAACCTAGGATTTGAAGACCAAGAATTAAAAAAAAAAACCAAAAAAGAGAGAGAGAATAACATAAAGAAACAAAATGAGAAAAGAGTAAAGCACGAAAAGGAAGCACAAAAAAAAAAAGAGGACCGGCGAACACAAGATCAAAAACTCAAAACTAGAGTTTTAAAACCCAAAATACATAAAATCTAAAGAGAGAGAGAGAGAGAGAAAGCAGCGAGGGAGAAAAAATTAGAGAAAAATAAATAGTGAGGTAACAAACACAAAATGAAGAAAAGGGCGACGGCAACGGCAAGAGAAAGGAAAACTTAGACTTTGGGAAGCAAAAAGGGTATGGACCGAGAGAGAGAGGAGAGGCGAGAGAGAGAGAGGAAAAATAAATGAATAGTGAGAGGCTAAATACAATAGCAAGAGAGAGAAAGGCAAACTTAGACTTTAGAGAGCAAAAAGGGTATGGAGTGAGAGAGAGAGAAAGGGGCAGCAAGAGAAAGAGAGGAAAAGAAATGAATAGTGAGAGGCTAAATACAACAGCAAGAGAGAGGCAGAGAGGCGGCAACAACAGTAAAAGAAAGGCAAGAATAGGATTTTGAGAGCAAAATAGTCAAATCATTGTACAGCCCAATCCAATCTACACAATTAGAGGACCAAAAATGACCAGACACTGTTCATCATTGTAGCAACAACACTATACATCACTATACAGTACTGCAGCAACTGTAGTAACTGGAGAAAAAAGTACGGTACATTACTGTACAGTATTGTAGTAGAGTCGGAAAAAAGAGGGAAAAGAAGGTAAAAATCACAGTTCAAAACTGTTAAAGGAACAGTAAAAAGACAGCATCCTTTTAGTATATGTATAATGTGTAAATTTTTTTTTTTTTTTCTTGGTTTGCAGAAAGAGGTGATGTTCAAGGCAAAGCCTGTGTTAGAAGAGGGCCCGAGAAGGAGAAAGGAAGTGATTTTGGTCCATGGTTCATAGCGGGAATGCCCGGGAATTTCTATGGCAGGCTCTTGCCCGATGATTTCCTCCACTTTGCTCATTCTTGCTGCAGCCTCCAATGGCGTTCTCGGGTTAGTAAACACGAGAAAACTGCCCCTTGTTATGAATTTAGAGACCAATAAGCTGCGCATGGATTGGATTAATCCTTGAATTCAAGTGGTCTTGAAACTTGTTACGAACCATATCGCAGGATCAAAATTAGGCGATTCTGCCAAAATTTACTCTAATCGACATGAAAACATGCGTACTTTCGGTCTACTTTACAATTGGCTCTGTATTTTTCTATTGCTCTGTTGACAGCTTTTATATCATTGTTTTTTAGACTACCCTGAAGTTTGAGCCGCATATTTTTCGCATTGAAGCTATGGTATGGGATGAAAAGAAATGATCTCATACGTTGAAAGGGAAAAAAAAAAAAAAAAAAAAAAAAGTTGTGAGCTGAAAGTTTTCAACAGCTCGTATAGTTTTCTTTTCATCATCTAACGGCTGAACTTACGCTTTATGATACATCCCAAAAACAGCGTAATGTGTTGTAACTTCGTCCATATTTTTTCCATTTCGGTGACAAATACAGGCTCCGGAAGGACTAGTGAGTGAATCAGGCATTCCACTAAACAGAGGAAATATACACATTGCGAGAACAGACAAGCCCCGGTAGCGTGTTGCCAGCGTATCTGGAACTTTTCGAGAGGGATTTCACATCGTTTCTAAGATCCCGTTCTCAAGAGATGATTCACGGCGGTCAAATGGTCCTTACCATGATTGGAAGTGACAAGAATGCTTATTCTACTGAAAATCACAGCTGCAGTGTTTGGGAATTATTAGGAATCACACCATATGACATGGTCCAAGAGGTACATTAACACATTTATGAATTTCCCTTAATCTTAATTATTTTTATATTATGTAATTTATGTGTCAAATATTTGATTTTTGAATTCAGGGGACTGAAGAGAAAAACACTGGACTCGTTCAAACTGCCGTATTATGCTGCCGCTCCCGAAGAAGTTAGGAATGTACTTGAAACCGAAGGATCTTTTAAAATCCGTAGATTTGAAATTTTTGAAGTCGATTGGGAAGCCAATATGGACAAGGGTAACAAAAACTTAAAGCCCGAAAAACACGGTAGAGGTAACCATGTGGCAATGAGCATAAGAGTGGTAGTTCAGTCTGTTCTGGTAAGTCATTTTGGAGACGAAATTATGGATAACATGTTCGATATGTATGCAATTAAGGTAGAGGAATGCTTGAAGGTTGAGAAAGGCGAGTACACAAACATGGTCATCACCATGAAAACGAAATAACTTGCTTAGAGTGTTTCAAAAATTGGATTTTACTAGTCTTTTGGCTTACGCAGGATCCACATGTCTCACGCTACTCGAGTCTCGCCATCTAGGGCGCAGCATTCCACCGCTTCACCTAGCAATATGACATGCATATTGCTCTCCCACAACCCTTGTCGCGGTTTTAACTCTATCATCATTAGAGTTTGCCTGTCAATTGTTGGATAGAAGGTTTCTTGGGGCAGATAGAAAGAAATGGAAATAAGAAATCCTGCAAGGCTGATGCCTTTCATATGCTCAATTTTTCCGTAACCGAGGCCCGATTCTATATGTACCGAAAGAGTAGCTTCCATTGTAGTTTCTTTGCCGATAGTTGGTGTTGCTTGTTCCACCAGGGAAATAAGATATCTGTTTCAACGGCAAGAAATGTCATTTATCTCATTCAAAGTTTTCATTTCAACGACTTTTCTTGCATTCACTTTATAATCCCTTTATTATTAATATTCATCTTCAGTTATGGTTGATGTGAGCCTCCTACTAGAAAATCATGCAAGTTTTTTCAATTTTTAAGAGTTTAATTTTTTGGGGTAGTGTTCGCCAAAAATATGTATGCGAAAATACTACGCAAGTGCACGTAATCGAACAAGTAATATAATAGTGAGTAGAGTATCGTATCCACAGGGATTGAATTATCAAAATTGATGATAGAAAACAATCGGTTTAAAACAAATTGGGAATTGATTTGAATAATAAAATTATAAAAACTGAATATAAATGAATGGGTATAGTTTAAAATGCAAACAAAATATTAAACGTGATAATAACAAAGGCTTAGGTTGTGAATCAATGATAGGTGATAGCTAGAATTATAGATTTCCCCTTAGTTGCAAATCTGACTACAAATGCTATAGGAAATGCTGCAGCAAAGTTATCCAGTCAACTAAAATTCTTCACTATCCTCTTCCGAAAGATGTTGTGCTTCCAGTTCTTCAAACCAAAATTAACATATCCCTATGCATCTCAGTTTTTCCAAACATAACATTAAGCGTCAATTTTAACATGTTGTACAAGAAAACAATATATTCCTATACCGTTCACTTATATTATCCAAGTTAAATCCAACCAAAATTAACCTTCCCAGAATTAATTTTAGTTTGTATATTCTATCAATTGATGGCCAGTCAATCAACAAAAATTAAACAATAACGAAACGCTTGAATAACCCGAATAAACTTCACTACACAATTAACTCAACATCTAAATCTTCATTGCAACCTTGGTTCCATCAATAATCCTAGCTAGAGGATTTAGTTCATGTTCAAATTAAAGAAATTACAAATATAAATCTCATTCCACATATTCATCAATTCAACGAAAGAAAATCAAAAGATTAAGAAAAGGTTTAGAAGGAACTGAAAAATTTGAGAGATCTTCAGCACAGAACAAATCTCTTTCTCTGATATTTCCGTTGTCTCCCACTTTTTCGTCCTCTCTCCCTTTTCTTCGTCTTCCTCTTTCTCTCTCCCAATTCTCTGTTTTCGGCTCTCTCCTCTTTTCTTTCTTGCCCAGAAACGGCTGCCTCTAGCTTCTCATTCCCTTTCCTTTTTATCTCCAAGGCCCAAAGATGCCGTAGCTCCACGTGCCCCCTTTGGTTGCTAAGTTTGGTAACTTTTTCCTACAGCTGTCATGCACAACTAAATGAATAAATGAATATTTGCCAGCTGTAAAGCAAGACTGGGTCCACATGCTCTTATTCCAATTCTGCACTAGATCACTTTGCTGTGTCCATGCTGTAACATTGCTTGCAGCAAAGTTACGATTTTCAGCTATAACCCATGATAAGTCTTCTATTCCACTGGGTCTTCACTCCATTCACACCGTAGTCCACTGAAACAAAACAAGAAATCAAAAATCAAAATTAAATACAATAACTATTCCAAAATAAACTAAAATTAACTAATTATTTTAACCTATTCTTCAACTAAAACAAGCTAACTATATAAAATTCTTAAAACTAAAACATATTATCTTGAAATAACAATAATTAACAAGCTTAAAAGTATGTTAATGAACTCTATTACATAGAGTTATCAGGTAGTCACTGCTAGGTAGTTTATTCAAAATCCCTTTTTTAAATGTTTTAAAAAAAATAATCTTTGAACAATTAGCATTACAAGAGTTTGGTCCCCAAAAAAAAAAAAAAAAAAAAAAAGGGTCTTTGAACCACTAGCATTACAAGTGTTTGGTCCTCCATTATTTTCTTTTTTACCAATTACACTGTAGACTTATTTGTTTATTTATTTGTTGTTTAGCTTTAGTCCCGACTGTAAAATTGGCAATGGATTTCTTCTAGTACATAATAGAATGAAATTAATGCAGTCACTTATTGTCCAAAATGTTCTTTTTTATGCTCTTGAGAATTCTTATTATAACTTTGTGTCATGCAAATATTTATGTATCATTTTTTAGCTATTACATGATAAGCACGTAATTATCTTCATTTATTTTTGAAACTTACATGTCATCTATTTGAAGGCTAAGGATCAAAACTATAAATATACAAAAACCTACATATATAAATATATAGTTTAAGGACTGATCAATTTAAAATTAGAGACTAAATTATCATTTTTGAGAAGTCATGGACGAGTAGCACCAAAAACCTTAAAAAAAATGTTTTAAGTATAATGTTTTATATTCGTTTTATTTTTTTAATAAGTGCATAAAATTTTTTGTTGATAAATGAGAAAAACTATTATTTTTCTCATTCTTTTTTTTTTTTTTTTGAAATAATAGTCTTTTCTCATTAAAAAAAAATTGAGATTGTTAATGTTATCTCACTCCTCATCTCCATCATCTATAAAATAAATCTTGAGACTTTGGGTTCAACGTTAATGAATATGAATGCCAAGCCAAAGGACATCCTGAGAAGAGAAGAAAAAAAGAATTGTTATCGTCAAACACTTCATTTGTGATTAAAAAGAATACAGAAAAGAGAAGAAAGTGTAGTATCAGTCAATCGATTATAACCCCTAACTAATTAGTGTGTGATATATATAAGTGAAATTTATTTAAATAATAAACTCATTTAAATAAATTATTTATGTGACTATTTTAATCCTAAGTAGATAAACAACTCCATATTTGTGAGTTATGCCCTTTTGATATGTCAAAAGGTGAAACTCCAAAAAGCGTAGTTATGATCATGATATGTCGAATGCATAATGCACAAAATGATGAGATCCGAATCCATAGCTCTTTTACTAAAACGCCAGAGATATCCTCTCAAAAGCATTTTTCAGGATTTGGATAAACATATGAGTACTTAGTTATTTAGTAAAGACATTTACTATAATTCATTTAGATTGCCGTTTTGAGATTATTTTTTGAGTCATTATTTAGAAGTTTTGTTATAAAAATTTAAATCTATCATTAAACTTGTGAATTTCAATCTATGATGGATTAACATAAAGCAAAATTTTATTGAAATATATAAATCTATTTCTTTTTTTTTTTAGAGAGAGAGATGCATATAATTTCATTATGAGAAAATCTCAAAAGAAAAAATATATAGAAAATTAAAATAAATTGAAAAATTGAAAAAAATCCAACATTGATTATCTTTAACCAATAAAATATTTGTAGAATATGAACTATACTTTATTAGAGTATTCTGGCAACAGTCGCTGTCAATCGGAGCCGGACATATCCGGTCATCCAGGTTGAAAACTTAAAATATTCTAGTTTACTAGAGTATGGAGTATACTATACTAGAGTGTTCTGGAAAGTGTTTCGGCAGCTGGAGCCGGAGAGTGTTCCTGTGACTGGAGCCGAAGACATCCAGTCAGTCATGCTAAAAACATAAAAGAATTTAGTAAAGTATGCACTATACTATAGCAGAGTATGCTGGCGACCGACATCGATGGCTGAAGCTGGAAACATTCGATCATCCATATTGAAAACTGAAAATATTCTAATAGAATATCTACAATATTCTAGTAGAGTATGCATTATATTTTATTAGAGTATGTTGGCGACTGGTACTAGCAACTGGAACTGGCAGTCGAAACTGGAGACATCCCGTCATCGATGTTGAAAACTGAAAATATTCTAATAGAATATTCAAAATATTATAGTAGAGTATGCATTATACTCTACTAGAGTATGTCGATGATCGATTCCGGCAACCAGAGCTAGATATATCCAGCCATTCATGTTGAAAACTAAAAATTTTTTAATAGAATATCTAAAATATTCCGGTAGAATATGCATTATACTCTACTAGAATATACCGGCGATCGGCGAAACTGGCATTACATAATCTTAATCCATGCGCCATTATAAATATACATCACGTGGCCAAAAGGCTACACACACCGATCCTAAGTTTCTTTAGCTCCTCAAGTAATAAACAAATAATTAAAGAGTATGGCAACGTCGTTATCTCAGAAAAGCCCTTTTGCCGAAACGTTGATGGAAGTAGAACAAATTCTCCACATGAATGGCGGCCTCGGAGACACTAGCTATGCAAGCAATTCCTTTCTTCATGTATGTCTATACATAATTTAGATCGTTAGTTTGTGTGCATGTGTGTATACAAGTATATATATTTATATATATTATAATACGGTATGGGGTATTTGTGTGACCTATATCTTGGATCTCTTCTCACCCGCGGAGCTATTCTCGACCATATGTTATACTTTACTTGAATCTCTTAGCTAGTCTTTGATTGCTTTTGATTCTTTACTTCTAAACCGGCTCTTTTGCATTCTTTTTTTTTTTTTCTTAGCGTGATACACTATACCTATAGTTTAGCGGTATTCACATTCTATCTCTATTATTGAGGTCTGGTCCCTCGACTGCATCTCCATATACTTATTTATGACACAAAAAAAAAAAATTATATATGGTGTGGTGTGTGTGCGTGTGGACATAATGACAGTGATGACCGTACCCGAATCTTGGGAGCCTTGTTGTCTCCCCAGACACGGAAGGCTCATGAAGTTTTATATCACGAGATAATAAATCAATCGCTGAAAGCAAACTTTATATCGACAGATCTGTTAAATTTAAAATATAAATATATATATATATATATGATGTAAGATTTCTTAAACCTTACTTTTAAATTTCAAGGAATAATTGAGAAGACAAAACTGGATTATTTCAACTTACCACACCATACACCAAAGGCAAGAGAAGTAGAAAAGGTGATCGAAGAAAAAGGATCTTTCACTCTACAGAAGCTCAACATGTATGAAATCGGTTGGGATGTCGGTTTCTGTGAATCAGGCACTAATCTTCATGCTTACTATGATAGAACCAAAAGAGGAAAGTACGTTTCAGATTACATGAGGGCAGTTGCTGAGCCTATTGTAGTGAAACAGTTTGTTCGAACAATTATGGATGATTTGTTTAAGAGTCATTCACAATCAAGGTCGTTGAGTCTCTGGAGAAGGAAAAGTGGCCGTTTGTGAATTTGGTTATTTCCTTGACAAAGAAGAAGCTCACTTAATGAAGAATCGAGTATTTTAATAAATAAGAGCCATAGATTCCGTATTGAGGGGAAAAAAAGAGAGAGAAATATTATATATGGCTATGATTTCGTCTTTAAAAAAAAAATAATAATATTTGAGGGAAGGACCAGATGAAAGTAGTTTCTCTAGCGAGATTTAGAGCTGTTGTGTTTATGTAAGTTAAATGCTTAAGTATTTTATCACTTTGTGAATGGCGTTGTGTGAAAATTAAAACTTGAAGGGTACGCCAATGGATTTATTGCATGCACGAGAAAGAAGAGTACATAGCTTACTCCTGAGAGTGTAATTAAAATCCTTATAATCTATGAGCTTGCTTGTAAGGTACACTACACAATTGTTGTCATTAGCGCCGACAATTGTCTTTTCTTGTTGTTGCTAATAACTATTAAATCTCGTCAATTTAAATAGAGAATATTGTCACATAAACTAATTCCGATGACAAGTTATGGCATCAATTTTAACATTTGTGACGATATGCCGTCACAGATAACCACAACTTTGTCATTGAATATTTGCAACGATTAGTTGTCGTAAATAAACGAATTGGCGTCATTATTGTTCTGGCGTGTACTTCCTATTTGGTACCAATTCTTGTTAATTGCGACGACTTGTGTTGTCACAAATAATAATATGAACACACTATTATTTATTTTAACAGTTTTGTAAATATTTCATAATTACTTATTTTGAGTTTTTCTACATATGTTATTTACCTTTTCTTCTAAAATTGGGAATTTTAATGAATTTATTAAGGAACCATCTAGCATCAATGGACAATGGTCAGCGTGCAATGGACATAAAGATTTTTGTTTTTTCTTAAATACTAATTAAAAGATTTCCTTATTTTCTCCAATTATACATCAGCTTAAGAAAATTCAAGGAAGAAATTAAAAAATAATAATAATAAGCTGAATTTTAGGAGGAGAGAACAAATACAGAAGAAATGAGATTAAAGGGGTAAGATAACTGAAATTTGTACCGTAAAAGTTTGGAACGAAGTGTGAACTAGGCCGAAGATGGGCAAAGTTTGGGCCTTTCAATATTCAAGTGTTGTCTGCACAAAGGGACTATTTACCTTTCGGAGACAAGCTCTCCTGTGGTTTTCAAGGCATACCTAGACCAATTTAAGGAGGATTTCACATTATTCTTAAGATCACGTTCTGAGGAAATAGTCCCCGGTGGTGCTATGATACTGACAATCGTTGGAAAGCTACCAAAATAATCCTAAAAGTATTTGGGAAGTATTGGGAAGGGCATTGTATAACATGGTCTTGGAGGTACAAGTACACCTTTATTTTATTTTATTTTTTTTATTTTGGTTTGTGATCCTCTTTTCCCTCGTACATCTCCAAATTGGGACATAGAAACTGCCCGTTTTCATAATTATTGATTGGAACTATAGTTATTTACTTCACCAACTCCAATTCAAAATATTCAACCTTGTTATTGGGTTTTTCGTAAAAGTCAACTAATTTCTTAACAAGTTTTTGAAAAGTCAATCAACTCAAACCGGCTAACAAAACGGGGGCTTAGTTGTTGGATTAACTTTCAATGATCAATTGATTACACATTAAAAAATTTATAATGTGTGACGTAAAACTACTTTAATTAATAAATCAAACTGTTGTAATGCAATCCAATAACTAAACCAACAGTTCCTATCGATAATTAAAAAAATGGCAATTCCTATTGTAGAATAGTACTCATGATCTTCCTAAATCTTTTTTTTTTTTTTTTTTTTTTCAGGGTTTAATTGAAGAGACAAAACTTGATCATTTTAACTTACCATACTACACACCACATGCAAGGGAAGTAACGAAGGTGATTGAGGAAGAAGGTTCTTTCTCACTACAGAAGCTGGATACTTTCGAAATCGGTTGGGATGGAGGGTTCAGCGAACCAGCTAAAAACTCCAGCATTCCTTCTTGTAAAGATCATTTAGAGCAAGAGAGAGCTCGGTACATTTCTGATTACATGAGAGCGATTGGGGAGCCTATGCTTGTTAAACAGTTTGGTCAAACAATTATGGATGATCTCTATGAGAGGTGCTTCATAGACAAGATAAATGAATCTTTGGAGAAGGAAAAATGGCAATTCGTGAACTTGTTTTGTTATTTCCTTGACAAAGAGTAAGTTGGCTTATTATGAAGGGTTGAGAAACTTATAATAAAGCTCTTTTCTTTCTTTCTTTTTTTTTTTTTTTTTTTTTTTTTTTTTTTGGGGTGAAGCTTATAAAATAAGTTTATTGTATTGGAAAGTAGTTTGTCAAGTGAGGTTTGCCTTCTATCGGTCTGCGTTTGTACAATATGTAAGTGTGGCAACATATGTAAGATATTATGAATAAATCAATGCATATTCATGTCAAATTTGTGCTATGAATTTTAGGCCACTTTTACATATCTTTTTCTGAAGACTGTTTTTAGCTTCCTACTGGCTTCAAAAATTGATTCTCGAAGTGTTTGGTTGGTGATTCAAATGGCAAAGCTTTGGCCTTTAGTTAGTAAAAGAAAAGAAATAAAAGTTGTGGTTTAATAAATGTTCGAGAACCACATTTTTAAAAGAGTTTATAAAGTAAATAATTTTAAAGTTTTATAATAGGTAATAAAGATATTAAAATGAACTTATAAAGTCAAGCTTAGAGAATATTTGATTGGTTCACTCCAATTAAATAATTCAGATTTTTTTTAATCTTTTTCTTCAAAAGTAAACTCAATTTATTATTCATATTTGTTACTCTAATTTAAAAACGCAAACTTGAAAATTCATAACTTTACTATTTCAAGTCAAAATGAGATTATTTAATATATATATATATATAATTTCAAGAGAAATCAATCAAAATCTAGATTAATTCTTTTAACACATATTAAGTTTTTATATTTTTTTACTCCAAATAATTCATTTCAACAAAGGTACAATTTCAAAACTTAACTTAACTTCAACTAAAATTATTTCAATTCTTCAACTCAAGTGAACCAACCAAATGGCCCCTTAAACTTTGCACAAGTTTTAAAATTTTCTTAATTTTTTCGGAAGTCATATTTTTCTTATTTTGCATGAAACTCATTTAGAGACTGAAATCTAATAACAAATTATCGATCTAAACACTTCCACAAGAAGAAGTAGTTTCTTAAAAGTTAACCGAGCCCAATTTGTAGAATTTAAGAGGTTCTAATTAAAGCTGCTAAATGTAGTTTAAAATTCATTCTCACTAGGCTTTAAAACGTGTATTAAAATTTGTATCGGCAATTCTAATATACATATTATTTTTTAAAGAAAGGAAACAATAGATAAAGAAAATTAAGATGTCTTACAAAACTCCATAGGAAGATATACATTTTAGTGTAGACGCGAGAAGCATGGAACATCCTTAACCAAGTAATAAATAAAATAATATAATATAATATAATATATCCACTTCTTCATCAAAGAAATGAATCACACGTCTACCATCTCCCATCAAATTATCAACCCATGCAACCTTTCGATTTACTAAAAAGCGCACGCTCACTCTATCCCATCTTTGTGGTTTTCCTTCCTATACAAGGAATAGATCATCCAAGGGCAATTAATAAGCTTAAAAACTTGAATACCATTTTCAATTTCTGCATCGCAAATTTTTATTTTATTTTTATTAATTTATTTTTTTTGGCTTCTTTGCCTGGGTTCCTTGCCTTGCAGGTTGTGTTATGTTTAATTATTTGAATCTATGGTATGTGTATTTTTTTTATTGAACTTTGCGCGTGCACTCTATTTTATTTTCCCTTTTCCTCCACGTTTAATTTTAAGACTTCTTTTTATTTTTCGAAAACATAGAGTTGAGAGCTTTGTATACTATTAGTGATAAGGGATGTCAACTTAGTTATGTCCTTGATTCATGATGCTAGTTGCTCTATCATTATTATTTATAAAAAAAAAAAAAAAGCAAGGAGTGTGAGAGGAAGTTTCTAGCACTAATCCTACGTCTTCAGTCTCATTATTCTTTAAAATAATGTTTGCAATCCCATTTTTTGAAAACCTATCTACGTAGACGTGAGTTCTCGTTTTTTTTTTTTTTATTAGTTCGTGTTTAAAGAATAGCTCATTAGTTAAAATTATCGATCAATAAGAAGATGAATATTATCTTCATATAGTTATTATTTAAAATTGATATTAAAATTGATAACACTATTCATCATCTGTGAAAAATAAAATAATAAAATAAATAAACCGATATATATAGAGAAACAACAACTACATTACACGGTGGGACCACACGTCAAAGAACCTGTAGAAAAACATTTAAACAATGGAAGCAAAGCAGTGAACTGACCACCTTACACCAAAGTCAGAGCCCCATTACTCCACATGACCTTTCCCAGCCAATTCCATGCACATTTGCCATTCTTCAACTTTGAATTTTGGCTATCTCAAATTAGAATTCTTATAAAAATTTTGTGCAAAAATATTTATATTGATCTAATAAGTGATATTTTTATACTA